>CAUDMG010002799.1:50000-293481 GCA_958450375.1 Homarus gammarus
TTAACGGACTTTTCACAGAATAGTTCTGGTATCCGCCCTGAGATCTGTTGTATGCTAATGTCTTAGTGCTGATTGCAAACAGTATTGGAGCAGCATTAGCAGAGAAATTTAAGAAAAGGGTTTTAATGTGAATGTTGCAAAAACAAAAAGTATTCATTAGTGGCGTGGGTGTGGGACCCATGGTGGAAAGCGGAAAATGGCCATGTGCTATCTGTAAGAAAGGTGTTTGTAACAACTCCGTTAATGTGCAGTGAGAGAGGACGGTAGGTGCAAGAGCAGGATATGATTCATCTTTTTTTTCTTCATCGTTTTATGTGACCCACGCCATTCGCGTAGATCCGCTGAGATTTTTTTTCGGGGGGGGGGGGGTCATGACAAGAGAAATGATCGACAAAAAATTATCTAGGGTTGATGGGTCTGCCGCACAAGGATGATGAGCCAGTATAGTGGTCGCACTCTATATGAACATGTTCATGCATTATAGCATTCTATTCTATTTCTCATTGGCTGAGTATTGCTTGTTTTGCATTCCATTATCTGATTCTTAAGTATTTCATTGACCGAAGATCAATGACGTTATAAAACGCCACTGTTAGAATCATTATAATATGCCCCTCCACCCTATCCACTTGATCCACCCTCCACTGCCACCACTGGTGGGGGAGAGGCGAAGTATTTTTCAATAAAACTAAGTTTCTATACTAATTTTTTACTTCATGATGACCACAATTTATTCTATAACCAATGCCATATTTCATAGTTGTATAGGCAATTCAGTAGGGCGCGTTTGAGTTCCCCTGGAGGTCAGGGCTGCAGGGCTTGTGTGTATGTGTGTGTGTCCCAGGAGGTCAGGACTGTAGGGCAAGTGTGTTTGTGTCCCCCACGAGGTCAGGGTTGTAGGGCATGTGTGTTTGTGTCCCCCACGAGGTCAGGGCTGTAGGGCAAGTGTGTGTGTGTCCCCCTCGAGGTCAGGACTGTAGGGCATGTGTGTGTCCCCCATGAGGTCAGGGCTGTAGGGCATGTGTGTGTCCTCCTCGAGGTCAGGGCTGTAGGGCATGTGTGTGTCCCTCACGAGGTCAGGGCTGTAGGGCATGTGTGTCCCCCCCAGGAGGTCAGGGCTGTAGGGCATGTGTGTGTGCCCCCCCCCAGGAGGTCAGGGTTGTAGGGTGTGTGTGTGTGTGTTCCCCAGGAGGTCAGGATTGTGGGGCATGTGTGTGTCCCCCCCCCCCACCCCCAAAGGTAATGGTTGTAGGACATATGTACGTGTCCCCCAGGTGGTCAGGGCTGTAGGGCATGTGTGTGTCCCCCAGGAGGTCAGGGCTGTAAGGCATGTAAGTGTGACCCCCAGTAGGTCAGGGTTGTAGGATATGTGTGTGTGTCCCCCAGGAAGTCTGGGTTGTAGGGCACGTGTGTGTGTGTCCCCCCAGCAGTAGGTATTGAAGCATATTAAAGCAAAAGAGGTTGTAGAAGAAAGAAAATAAGAGGTTCTTTTTGTTAAAAACAGTTAGAATCAAAGAAAATAGTGTGACGAAATCGTTCAATTATCAAGGAAGAGCAGAGAGGCTTTCCAGCAACAAAAACAAGCGTTTACTCTCCCTGAAAAAACTAGCTGATGCAATTAGAACTAAGGATAAAGCAAAACCAAATGAGTGAATATTACATGGGAAAGAAAACGAAGTATTTTGTTCGTATATATCATGGAACATGTTTATTTTTCCTATTTTAGTACAACATATGGTATTGAAAGCCCAGTTGCTGGTGCATTAGAGATAAATCCCTTTGGTAATATTAAATTTTGAATTCTCACACAATACAGTGCAAAAAAGCTTAGCTTTTAGTTTATCTTCAAGTTTGGTAACAACTAAAATTTTTAAAGGAATTTATTAAGACTATGTGCATGAAAAATATTGTTGCAATAAACATACATGTTTGATTTTGGGTGCTGTCCTGTGTATTTGAACTATTAGGCGCTCACGAAATGAATGACATGTGGCCTTAACAAGGCTAGAAAAGCTCAACATTATGTCCCTGAACTGTGTCGAGGAATTCTGTTACCGGGGTGCTGTGCTCATTCCCGGAGGGGGTGCTGATGGTAGGTCAGTTGCAAGAGTCAGAAGTGGTTGGAGGAAGTTTGAATGGTCCTTGCCTCTATTGAAGTCAAGAAGGCCTCCCTTTAGGATGAAAGGAAGGATGTATGCAACTAGCATGAGAAGTGTGATGTGTGACACTTAAAGAGGATGGCAAACGTAGGCTTGAGTGAACTGAAATGAGAATGGGGATTTGGTTGTGCAATGTGACACTGAAAGGCAGGGAACCAAATTTGTTCAGAGCTTTGCGGCCGGCTGGGTATTGAGAGTACGTTATTGACACACTTTTGCATAGAAGTTGGCTGAGGTGGTTTGGGTATGTGAACGGAATGGATAAGACCAACCAGGTCAAAAGGTGCACGAGTCCAATTAATGAGAGCAAGGGGTAGGCCAAGAATGACATGGAGAGGTTGTATGAAAAATTGCTTTAGAACGTTGTTGATGATGACCTGCAATTAGCTATGGGTAGTGATTGATAGTATCAAAGACGCTATTAACCAAAAAATAGAGAAATATACCGAAAATAGTAGATAACTCCGTCACATACACGCATGTGGTGGAAGTGACCTGCTTCAGACTTATCATGAACATAAAGTACAGGTATACAAAAAAATTAATTGTCCACTTTTCTCATCATTGGCAGACACCCAGAAACGGATCAAGCCCTTCCCGCTCAAACGTCTGTTGCCAACCTTCGTGAACACGTTTTACCGCTATAAGGGTTCTATGACATACCCACCCTGTCTTGAAAATACCGTGTGGACCATCTTCAAGGACCCCGTCACAATCTCCGCTAATCAGGTGAGTCTTTGGTAATTTATCTCTTATGATGAAGTAAAAAAACATTTAGACGTTTGTTACTTACAAAAGAACGTAATGAGATGGTTTATGGAAGTGTTTCATATTTAAAGCATATAGTGCACTTCAGTAAACCTCCACATAGGCCCTTTTGGTAGCACGTAGAATCCTGTATATGTGACGGTAGCTGATTTCATTCCAGGTTGTTGTGAAGCATGTCTAGCGTGATGAAAGCCAGTGCTTCTTCAATCCAGTGTCTTAACTGTGATGTAATTAACCGTTTTCACATACACCCTGATCCAACGAGTAGGGAAGTTATCATTGAGGATATCGCGCACTTGTAAAGCTCAGTGCGGCGGTGCCCCATCTTGATGAAAGAAAACCTGGAATAAAATCCGCTACCGTCTTAATATTCTACGTGCTACCAGTTGTGTCTGCCATAAATGCCTCAAAAGATTACCCGAGCATTTTCCTGTTGTGGTGCGGGGTTGCCAGGCATTATCTGATATTTGGTTTAATGGCAGGATGCTTGTTCACTGAACTGTATTGTACAGTGCTTCTTTTTAACAGAGTGCACAAGACCCAACATACATGAAGACAACCCAGCCCTCCACTCCTGCTGATAGCGCCACGTATTTTGTAATTATGTTATAATGTCGCTTTTGTTACAGCTAACACGGTTCAGGAAGCTGACTGACGATCAAGGAAAACCGTTAAAGAGTAACTTCCGTCCTCTGCAGCCGGGATCTCTCATGGTGAGTGAGGCAGAAAGATTGTAACTAGATAGTACAGTACAGTAGAATAAAAGGGGGAACAGTCGATGATACACAGAACTTTATAATGAGCGATTCCTTAATGTCACTGTTCTAGCTTGACTATGGTCACCTGGACAAAGCTTAAAATTCTCTTACATAAATCATGGGAATTATTAGTCATACACTTCCTTTCATAATAAGGTATGATGTAGAAGGCTAATGCACAAGACATATAAACATATTGTTGTGTATGACAGGTGATGGGGGGCCGTGAAGCACCGTTCTGGCTCTACCACGGTAAACAAGGTGAGTTTTAACGTTGTTTTCCTCATACCTGTGTCTCTGGTCTTCCCTTATCTAAGTCTATTATCTTGTTACCTGTGTCTCTCGCCTTCCCTTATCTAAGCCTGTTATCTCGTTACCTGTGTCTCTGGTCTTCTCTTATCTAAGCCTGTTATCTCGTTACTTGTGTCTCTGGTCTTCTCTTATCTAAGCCTGTTATCTCGTTACCTGTGTCTCTGGTCTTCTCTTATCTAAGCCTGTTATCTCGTTACCTGTGTCTCTGGTCTTCTCTTATCTAAGCCTGTTATCTCGTTACCTGTGTCTCTAGTCTTCCCTTATCTAAGCCTGTTATCTCGTTACCTGTGTCTCTGTCTTCTCTTATCTAAGCCTGTTATCTCGTTACCTGTGTCTCTGGTCTTCTCTTATCTAAGCCTGTTATCTTGTTACCTGTGTCTCTGGTCTTCTCTTATCTAAGCCTGTTGTCTCGTTACCTGTGTCTCTGGTCTTCTCTTATCTAAGCCTGTTATCTCGTTACCTGTGTCTTGATCACATTTACTTACGCCTGTATTGATACATGCCTCTTGGTTCATACACCTCTTCACGTAGTAGAGGTTACAACTATCTCCAAAACATATTTGTCTCCTTAATTTACATATTTATCTTCATAGCTAATGTATATCTTGTTACATCTGTCTCCAAGGTTACATTTCTTTCTCCAGCTGATTTAACTTTCTCTATCTGGTAGCAATATCTCCCTCACTTTCCACACACATGCACACAATTATGTACTGTACATTAGTGCTACCTGTACCTGTATTTTATATATTCCAGGACCAAAGCAGTGGTCTGTGTTCTTCCCAAAGTGTGGTGGAAGTTTCCAATCTCCCATCAACATTGTAAGGCAAAGCGCCATATACAGCAGTAATCTCCAGCCATTTTTGTTTGAAAACTACGATCACATTCCCAAAACGACCACCCTGAAAAACAACGGTCATTCCGGTAGGTGATTTCTGGCTTGAGAGAAGTAGTCTCGGATATTTAATAGATGATTTTGGTTTTTGCCTTGTGTTAAGTAATTTATTTAGCCAGAAATATGTACTGTACAGTAGTACAGGATACAAAGTGAGCCGCAAGAACAGTATTGGCATAGCTGAGCCTAGTGCGTGTCGTGCTTTCTTGAAGGCACCTGAACAATGCAAATCTGTCAAGAAAATTATTATATTAGGTAGAGTGTCTCCTGGATTACATCGTGTTACATGGTGTTATACTGTATAGAAATTCTTCTTCATCTATTGTTTCGCTATGCTAGAGCTCAACCAGGCTCTGTCCCCTGTACATTCTGTACATTCAACAGAAAAATTTATTCACTCTTGAACTTTCACAATGTATCTCATTTTCGTTTCAACTGTATCTTCATTTGTTTTCTTTGATTTCTAACCTTATTCATTCCCCTCCAGTAATATTTCTTCTGAAGAATATTATTTTGAGTTCGTGAGTGCGGCCGACTGGGACTTAATGACTCCATTTGAGTCGTCAGATTAAGGCGGCGTCGAGGCTAGCTAGTCGTCGGGGTTATGATGGTTCCCTGTGCTACGTTTTGCAAGTGGTAGTAAGTCTAATTGCCTCAGGGAGTAGCGACCCTGCCTTGCCAGCTAAGAGGCCACTTGGAAGTCTTACTTAAATTGCCCAATTCCCACTTTGCAAAAGTGGGTTAGCGATCATCAAGTAACCAGACATTACATATACAAGCGTGGAAAACGGTCGGTGATAATGACAATACCTTTACCTGTCTTTCATCTACTTTTCCTAAGCCTTCATTCAGTTTTTTATCCTTCGTATCTCTTTACTCTTTCATCACTCTATACTTGCAAATGGCACTCATCAATTCTTTCTGTTCTCCTTATTCAGCACTGCAAACATCTTAGTCCTTAGAACTTTTACTCACTTTCACGATTAGTCCCACTTCTGCCAAATAATGGTCAAACATTGCGTTCACAGTTACCCTCAATACTTTCAAAATCAATCAAACCGCAACATATTTTTCTATGCAAAAAGACAATGTACGATAGTCGTGTACAGTTTTCTTTACTATCATCCCTCCTCAGCTCGCACTTTTTTTTTAGCCTCTTTCTCCATTTCCATTAATTCCTGACACTCCATTGGCATATTGCCTCCATTACTCTCTCACCCAACTAGGTCTTCGAAAACGTGTCGTCTTCATTCTAATACCTCTGACTTTACTGCACTTTTTTTTGTCCCGAAGTCACCTCTCCTTATTTTATATGAAACCGAAAAACCGAAAAATACTGGTTCCTTCCACACATCAGTGATCCGGTCATTCCTGTCTTACTATTCTGGATACATGGACAAACGTTTAAGCGCTCCTGTCATACTCTATGCTGTCTTTTCTCTCTGGGAGGTAAACCCAGTATACAGTACACGGTGGAAAGGTTAGGTTACCTGTCTCACTGTAGGATGTTTATTGCAAAATACTTGTCGTGTTGAAATACAGGTGATGTATTATAGATATCTTTGTTGCAGCAAAAAGTCAAAACAACCACATAATCAGAGTACAGAGTATTATTGGTTTCTTTTAATAACTATTTAAAAGCAATGATTCTAAGTTTCTGAATACTGTACTGCATACTATATATTGTTTTGGAGAAATAGAAAGGTTTAGATCATACTGTTGTTGTGTACTCACATTGAATTTAAATATAGTGTGTAGCTGACATATACCTACATAAATATATAAAATTATACTCCAGCTCAAGTGTTCGTGACAATGTCGAAGGGAGTACCTTCACCGTCTGTGACTGGGGGAGGGTTGCAAGGAGAGTACAGCTTAATACAATACCACTTTCACTGGGGACGAAAGAACACGAAAGGCTCCGAGCATACCATCAACGGTGTCAGGTAGGTAATGGGCTGTGGTGTCTTACTGGTGGGCTGTGTTGTGATGTATTACTGGTGGGCTGTGTTTGTCTGTGGTGTCTTACTGGTGGGCTGTGTTTGTCTGTGGTGTCTTACTGGTGGGCTGTGTTTGTCTGTGGTGTCTTACTGGTGGGCTGTGTTTGTCTGTGGTGTCTTACTGGTGGGCTGTGTTTGTCTGTGGTGTCTTACTGGTGGGCTGTGTTTGTCTGTGGTGTGTTATAGGTGGGCTGTGTTGTGGTGTATTACTGGTGGGCTGTGTTTGTCTATGGTGTCTTACTGGTGGGCTGTGTTTGTCTGTGGTGTCTTACTGGTGGGCTGTGTTTGTCTGTGGTGTGTTATTGGTGGGCTGTGTTTGTCTGTGGTGTGTTATTGGTGGGCTGTGTTTGTCTGTGGTGTGTTATTGGTGGGCTGTGTTTGTCTGTGGTGTGTTATTGGTGGGCTGTGTTTGTCTGTAGTGTGTTATTGGTGGGCTGTGTTTGTCTGTAGTGTGTTATTGGTGGGCTGTGTTTGTCTGTAGTGTGTTATTGGTGGGCTGTGTTTGTCTGTAGTGTGTTATTGGTGGGCTGTGTTTGTCTGTAGTGTGTTATTGGTGGGCTGTGTTTGTCTGTGGTGTGTTATTGGTGGGCTGTGTTTGCCTGTGGTGTGTTATTGGTGGGCTGTGTTTGTCTGTAGTGTGTTATTGGTGGGCTGTGTTTGTCTGTGGTGTGTATTGGTGGGCTGTGTTTGTGTGTGGTGTGTAATTGGTGGGCTGTGTTTGTCTGTAGTGTGTTATTGGTGGGCTGTGTTTGTCTGTAGTGTGTTATTGGTGGGCTGTGTTTGTGTGTGGTGTGTTATTGGTGGGCTGTGTTTGTGTGTGGTGTGTTATTGGTGGGCTGTGTTTGTGTGTGGTGTGTTATTGGTGGGCTGTGTTTGTGTGTGGTGTGTTATTGGTGGGCTGTGTTTGTGTGTGGTGTGTTATTGGTGGGCTGTGTTTATCTGTGGAGTGTTATTGGTGGGCTGTGTTTGTCTGTCGTGTGTTATTGGTGGGCTGTGTTTGTCTGTGGTGTCTTATTGGTGGGCTGTGTTTGTCTGTGGAGTGTTATTGGTGGGCTGTGTTTATCTGCGGAGTGTTATTGGTGGGCTGTGTTTGTCTGTCGTGTGTTATTGGTGGGCTGTGTTTGTCTGTGGTGTCTTATTGGTGGGCTGTGTTTGTCTGTGGAGTGTTATTGGTGGGCTGTGTTTATCTGTGGAGTGTTATTGGTGGGCTGTGTTTGTCTGTGGTGTATTACTGGTGGGCTGTGTTTGTCTGTAGTGTGTTATTGGTGGGCTGTGTTTGTCTGTCGTGTGTTATTGGTGGGCTGTGTTTGTCTGTGGTGTCTTACTGGTGGGCTGTGTTTGTCTGTGGTGTCTTACTGGTGGGCTGTGTTTGTCTGTGGTGTGTTATTGGTGGGCTGTGTTTGTGTGTGGTGTGTTATTGGTGGGCTGTGTTTGTGTGTGGTGTGTTATTGGTGGGCTGTGTTTGTGTGTGGTGTGTTATTGGTGGGCTGTGTTTGTGTGTGGTGTGTTATTGGTGGGCTGTGTTTGTGTGTGGTGTGTTATTGGTGGGCTGTGTTTGTGTGTGGTGTGTTATTGGTGGGCTGTGTTTGTCTGTGGTGTGTTATTGGTGGGCTGTGTTTGTCTGTGGTGTGTTATTGGTGGGCTGTGTTTGTGTTGTGTTATTAGTTGGTTTTGTTTGTCTGGTGTCTTACTGAGTGGGCTGTGTTTGTCTGTGGTGTGTTATTGGTAGGCTGTTTGTGGTGTTTTATTGGTGGGCTGTGTTTGCCTGTGGTGCTTTACTGGTGGGCTGCGTTTATCTGTGGAGTGTTATTGGTAGGCTGTTTGTGGTGTGTTATTGGTGGGCTGTGTTTGTCTGTAGTGTGTTATTGGTAGGCTGTGTTTGTGGTTTGTTATTAGTTTGTTGTGTTTGTATGTGGTGTCTTACTGGTGGGCTGTGTTTGTCTGTGGTGTGTTTTTGGTAGGCTGTTTGTGGTGTGGCATTGGTGGGCTGTGTTTGTGTGTGGTGTGGCATTGGTGGGCTGTGTTTGTCTATGATGGGAAGTTGCGTGTCACTGGTGAGTTTTTTTATATCATATGATTAATTGATCACTAAGTTTCTAGTTTTGAAAGCCCTCCAAATAATTACAGTAGTATACTTTTCCCATATGTTTATCATGGCAACACGTGGTTAATTTTGGCACGATATGCTTGAAAAATTTATCGTGTGTACCTTGTGACATATTTATGAAACCTATATAGTTTAAATTCATAAGCCTGTCCTCTAGTTATTTTGTGGATACAAAGAGACAGGATCGAAACACCCTGCCCTTCATATGTGGTCTTGGTAATAAGACGCTGGTAATGAACCCCTATTGTAGTTAAAAATATTTTCATCGTGCCAGAGGTCACTAGTGTAGGTTCCGTGCGACTGTCCCACGACTTTATTCATGGAGTAAATAAATGCATTATATCTTATTGCATTGCATTCAGTAATTAATGCTTTGCCAAGGTGTAAATCAATAAGAACTGCTTCTTTATGTGTGTTGATGGCGGTAACCAATGAGAGTCGGTCTTTTAAATGCGACTTGGACCATTATTTTGTGAAAGAATGCGTTAAATATATATTGTAGTTAGGAGTGTTTGCCATTAAAAGGAAATTCCCTGGTCACTTGGCAGTATTAGGCGTGTAAGTACTTGTGGATCATTAGGTGAAGGGGATTAGAATTTATCATATTTTCTTAGATTTATTTTAAGGATTTTTTCTCTATTTTGTGATTCTGATATAATGTGTAATGAAGAGCAGTGTTATTAGATATAAATAAATCGTGTTTATGGCCCAGAAGTAGGTGCCAGATATTGCCAAGTGTTCCGGCAATTTTTGTTAGCCAATGAAAGCAGGAGTTTATTTTCCAGGCCGAACCGCATGCAAGGAGACCCCATGTTTAATATTAATTTAGGGGCATGCAATTGGCTCATTTACTTATGAAATCTTATTTTCAGTGTGTAGTTAAGGTATTAGTTCACTCGCGTTAGCGATTAACTTATATTGTTTCGGTGACCAGATACCCGGGAGAGCTGCATTTGGTCCACTTCAACAATAAATACGAGACTCCACAGGCAGCTACTGAACAAAGTGACGGCTTCGCGGTGTTAGCCCTGTTGTTTAAGATAAGCAAAGAAGACAACCTCATACTCCGAGCCATCATAGACGGTCTGACCTACGTGCAGGATGCTGGTAAGAAAACAAATTTTTGTCTGTTCTTTTTCAGTGTGTATTACAGTTCTCTCATGTATAATAGACGCCAACAACAGGGTGGAAAAACAGACATGCTCATTGGGGAAAAAATCTTGAGTTTTGGCCCAATGACTTGCATTTATCTTATAATTTAATCAGGAACTGTACAGTGTAGTATATTTTCATTATAAACTAGCTGAAAACTGCTCAGTTTACATTCCTGATTTTATGCTTACTATTGAAAATTTTGCAGTACAGTATAGAGAATGATCATGTCTTTGATAATATAACTAGGTTAAGGAATATGTATCATTATTATTTTATCATCGAATTTCCTTTAGTCACCAACAAATTTTTTCAGGTATTGAATAATTTATGAATTTTGTGCAATGTGCTTATTTTTTTCTTCATTCAACAAATAATTTGACCTAAATTATCATTTTTGCTTTAGCTTGGTATTACTATCATATGGAGGATAAAACAAATATATTGGCGAGTGTGGTGTCACATAGCATCAGGGTGGTTTGGTTTAAGCCAATGGTTTAGACCAGGGATGCACCACCAGTTGCTCTGTTGCGACCCTTGGTGTCTTTTGTAATCAGGACTGTTGAAATGTAAAATTAATATGAAATGAAACTGGGGCTTGAGGCAATGGGAACAATCTCTATCTTCATTCAGTTTACACTTACAGTTTTTACCAGTTTTACTGAAACGCATATTTGTCTTCCATTTTTGCATTGCATTTGACTGAATGGTGATAACAATTTCAAATTGACTGTAACAGTTTGGAGATCACATTCAGCAGCAGGTCCTAAGTGGGACGGAAAGTGAAGTTAGTGAACGTGTCTACGCGGGAGCACTGTTGCCGCTGAGCCAGTTATGTTGATTTTATCTCAGTATTATGTTTTCCTCAACATACAAGTATCTAACTTTTATCTACGAGAAACCCATAGAAATGAACGAGAAAACTATATGGTTCATATTTTACGAATGAATACTAATAAGAATAAGAAGAGAATTCTGGTGTAGCATAGGCTATGTAGGAGATCTCGCACTAAGGATGGAGGTGATTGGGGAAACTCACAATGGCGTTTTCTATAAAATATGTTATATGTACAATGCAGTGCTAGGGAGTTGCTGTATGGTGAGCTTGTTGAGAGGAGGTCTTGTCTGTTTGAGAGCGTCGAGTAGAATCCTCTTCACGGTTGTTGTTGTGTTGAGAGATTGTCGGACCGTAGGCGGCCCGTTTGGTGGTTCCGACTGGAGCTCCTGGAGCAGCCAGACCGGATTTGGGATTGGAGCTTGGCCTACCTGCAGATATGAATGGATACCCGCAGGTTGCAAGTGTAAGCGGACCCTCGGTCAGTGAACGCTTACAACCAACCCCCACTCTTGGACGTGGTCAGTTTCGGAGTGGCGCGCCCCCCGAACTTGGGTCCACACTTGCTGGGGGAGGATACTTCCTGAGCTATCTTGGTGGTGGGTATCGTGTGATGACCCGTAGAAGGTGGTGAATGTGGTTTGTTTGGGCCTTTCGGATTAGAGTGGCCGCTGGTGTTGTGTGTTCTTGGAAGTTGCGAATTCTGTTTCGGAGACCTTGTGTGACTTCGCAGTCGAGGATTTAGCGTTCCAGTGGGTTGGCCGCTGGCTCCTGACAGAAGGTGCATTCCCTGACGACATTTCCGATCGTCTGCCAAGTGCACTTTACCCTAGTCGTAGTCGATGAAGGCTAACTTGGGTTCGTCTTGGTGTTTTCTTGTCCGCGAAAGGTGGTTCCCCTTTTGTAGCCGCCAGATACCATTTGGCTGATTGAGAACCAGCGTTGAATGCGTGAATGAAGCTCTTTTGGATGTGGAGCATGGTAGTCTTTCTGAGGTGATTCTTGGTCTGTTGCACGCTTGCTGGAACTTGAATGTGTACGCTTCTAGAACGTGTGGCTGCCTTGGCTGCTTCGTCTGCCACGTCGTTTCCCCCAATCCCTACATGACTGGGAATCCAGTGTAAGACGGCTCGGGGATTTTGTCTTTGGAAGTCCTGTAGCTGTGTGAGGATCGAGGTTATGATGTGGACGTTGTCTCTTGGTTGACTGTGTTGCAGCGCCTGCATGGCCGTTTTCGAGTCCGTGTGAATTTTGATGGACTTGTTGTCTTGTGTTGCAGCGTGTTGTAGGGCCTTTGAGATCGCTACCAACTCTGTTTGAAGGGTGGAGCAGTCATTAGAAAGTCTCCATAGGAGGGTCTGACCTTGGGTGTAGAAGGCAGCTCCGGATGTATGATGTTTTGGGTCCACCGAGCCGTCTATGAAGTATGATGCTGCATCAGCCGGTGTCTCGGTGGCTATGGCTTCCAGAGTTATTCTTTTGAGGTCCTCCTTTTGGAGGTTGGCTTTTCTATCACCTAGTTCGGTAATTGTGAATGTGGCTGGTGGAGGGCTCCATGGTGGAGGAACTACGTAATCATTGTCTCGTATGTCTTGGTTTTTCTTGACGAGTGTTTCTGCTTGCAGGTGTCGGATGACCTCGCTTGCCTCGTGCGACCAGGTGGCCCCTCGTACTCTGTGGTCGAGGTGGAGGGAGGCACTGATTCGCGTTTTGGCAGCTGTGGGCTTATCTGATCTACAGATTTTGGCGAGGAGACCGGCTGTCGCCTGCTTGACTCGTACTGTCAGGGGTGGTAGTTCAGTTTCCATTTACAAATTGTAAATTCTGGTTCACATGGGTGCTCCAAGCATGGTCCTGAGAGCATTATTTTGGATAACTTCTAGCTTAGCTATCTGGTCTTCTCTCAGTCCAATGAGTGCTGGAGCACTGTAATCTACCAGCGATCTGAGGGCAGCCGTGCAGTAGGCCTTGAGCACGTGTATGTTCGCTCCCGCGGTTGTGCTGGTGAGCGACCTCATTATTATGTGTCTGCTCTTCGTCCTGTGCCTGAGATACTCGAGTTGCGGCTTGAAAGTGAGTTTCTGGTCGAACCAGATTCCAAGACACTGGTGGGTGTTAGTCCAGACTACCGGCATGTTTTGTATGGAGAGCATTATGTCTGGTGTGTCTGTGCAGATGGCCATCGCTTTCGACTTGGCTGGATTTATCTTGAGTCCAAGTCTGTTGCACTCCTCTTCTATAAGTTGGAGTGCGTGTTGGCTAGTCTGTTTGCTCCTCTTACTATGAGCTGTAAGTCGTCTGCATAGCAGAGGAGTTTGTCTGAAAGGAAGTCTGACTAGATTTTCCATCAGGACATTGAACAGCGTTGGACTGAGGACGCCTCCTTGTGGGGTTCCGTTTTCATGGACCCTGTAGTTTGAGGTTGCTCCCTGAAAGCGTACTCTTGCTTCTCTCTGTGTGAGGTGAGGTAATTCTGGATCCACCCCAGTAACCTTCCTTTGACGCCTTTATGAGCGAGCGTCTCTATAATGACCAGTGGATTTGCTAGTTCGAAGACCTTCTCCAAGTCGAGGAAAACCAAAGCTGGTTTATTGTCCACTGTGCTGAGTATCTCGGCGATGTTGTTGCCTGTGCCGGTGTTCTCGGTGTACGCAAAAATGTGAGGGTGTGGGCTGCCTACTTTCCACGTGAGTCTGTTGAGAGCCATTCTTTCTCCCGTCTTCGCTGTGCAGCTGAGAAGGGAGATGGGTCTCCGTTTGTCTGGTTCTCTGGACTTCGGAATGGGCTGTATATCTGAATTCTTCCATTCCGGTGGAAGTCTTTGTGCTGTCCACGAAGCATTGATGACTTGTAGCAAAGCCTCTTGCCCGGCTTCTCCAGCATGGGAAAGCATGGAGTAGGTTATCCTGTCGGCCCCTGGTGCTGTGTCCTTGCTTCGTTTTATCGACTTCTGGAGTTCTTACTGGTTGAAGGGTTTATCGGTGTCATCTTTACTATTGCAGGCCTCTTCGATCATCTGGAGTCTGGCCTGTCGCAGACGCCGTTGTCTCCTCATATCTTCTTGTACTGTGGTGGTTTTTGCCCTCTGGGCCGTGGTTCAGTTCAGGGGAGCTGAAATGTCCAATTTCTTTCTGGGAGCTGTCGGTATCTTTGGTTCTCTGGTGGCCTTTTTCGGTGTAGAGTGTACCTCGGCTGTCACTCGTGTGGGGACCGGCGTGGCTTCGTCCACTGAGGTGGCTGGAGCTGTGGCGACTTGCCCGAGGACGCTCCCCATAAGTATTTGGAGCTGTGTGGGGTGGATCTTGTGGCCCAGTAGTCCAGCAAGGCCCTCCGCGAAGGTTGTCAGTACCTTGGCTAGGTCTGATACGTGTATCATTCCTTCTGGTGCCTTGGTGTGTGCTTGTTTTGTCTTTTTTCGTAGTTGTCGTTTTCTGCTGCTTGGGTGGCTGAGGTGTGGCCGTAGTGAGGCCAGGAAACTGGGCTGCACTTTGGGTGTTGACCGGCTGAGGAGGTTGGCTTTGTTGTTTTTGCCTTTGGGTTCCCCACACGAAGGTACTTGGTGGGGCTGGTGTGCAGGCGGTGGGGGCCGGTCTTGCTGCTGGTCGGTTTGCCTGGACCCTCTTTGTCCTCTCGGAGCATCCAGGGTTCCAGGCGTGGTGTTTGCCTCCGCAGTTGGCACACTTGGGGGCAATTTTTTCCCCATTTTTCAACTTGGTGAGGCAGGAGTGTGTGCCGTGCTTCTGCACGCAGACTGCGCAGATTTCCTTGTACGTACACCTCGTCTGATGGTGCCCGTATTTCTGGCATCTGAAGCACCGCAGGGGCTCCAGGACGAAGGGCCTCACTTCGTAGATCCCCCAGGTTTTGAGGTCTATGGTTCTGGGGAGTGGACCGTAGTGCGTTATGAGCACTTGTTTTGTGGTGGCTGTCTTGTCGGACGGGGGAGAGCATCTTTCGGCTTTTAGGATCTTCGGGTGGTTCTCCAGGGGTTCGAGGGGTAGCTCCTTTGGGTACCGGAGGACAACCGACTTCATCAGTTTCTGGGCGGGGTCCAGCTTGGTTGATGCAACAGTGGTGGTGTTTTTCAGGTAAGTGTCGAGGGTGGTGGCAGAGTCCTTGTCTTTGGGGTAAATAATCCTCTCCCCCCTTAAGGTTGGGCCACACTGAGAACTTGGCCAGTGGATTTAGTTTCTTCATCTCTGTGATGGCGGCAGATGTCATTTTCGTGTCTGTTTTCGAGATCCGGAATTTTGGCAGTGTCGTTGGGGGTGAGCTGGTGGTGGTGATGGGTGCCTTTTGGGCTGCTTGACGGCATTCGTGTCCCGAAAAAGCACGTCGGCGTTTTTTGTTTTCAACCTTCGTCCAGTTGTCGTCCTTAGTGGCGGTAACAGTGGTGGTGGAGTTGTTGGGGGCGGTAACAGTGGTGTGGATGACGTTGTTCTTGCTTTTCAGGGCTTCGTAGAAGGCCCGCAGCTGGTCCGCTTTCTCTGTGCGGAGCCTGTCGTGGTTCGGGTCGTCGGGTTGGTGGTTTAGGCGGGGTTCGAGGTTAGGAGGGTGTGTGTGTGTGTGTTTTTTTTTTTTTTTTTGTTCAGAGCCTATTCCGGTTGAGTAAGTAGCAGAAGAATTTCAACACTCCCCACAGGCACGTGATGGCCGGGTAGTCGTAGAGTGGTTCCTGAGCTCTCCCAGAGCCCCTTTTGGGGAAACCTACTTCCTAGTGTATGTGACTGCTCACTTATTGACGTGAGCTAAGTGTACCTATTGGGTAAGGATGAGGATTTCTACCTTCTTTCCAGGTGGACCCGCATTATCACGGTTTTCCCTGGAAAGACTCGGCTGGGATGGGGTCTTGCTCCAACCCCCTTTCGTGTTCACAATCTCCTGGGAGGGAGGTGAACAGTTACAGGGGGGACCGCAGGACGAATACACTTTGAGGCTGCAGATCCCTGGGCCAGAGCGAAAAAGGGGAAAAATAGCAGTAGAAGGAAAAGAGCTCAAACCACGTAGGGTTTATCGCGCTATAGCTGCTCTCCAGCTGGAGTGTGGGTTACTCACACCACCAGTGGGGAGGGGAAGCTCATGCTCGATAAACCGAAAACGCTCGTGAGATGTTGTCGAAGATGTCAGTGGTGGATGGTCCGGTCAGGTAAGTTGGCCAACAATGGCAGCAGAGAGAGGGCAGTCTTCACAGTTCCGGGTCCAGCAGTAGAGCTTGTTGAGAGGTCTTGTTGGTTCGGAAGCATGGTCGGTCGGTAGGTCGGTGATACGGAGAGAAGAGAGCATTTGCTCTGAGGGTGCAAGAAGGGTACAGTACAAGATAAAGTTCAGAAGTGGGAAATAGAGGAGGAGGTTAACAGCAGGTGGGCTATCCACCTTGCGGAGACGGGGTTTTTTGTCTTCCGTCAACAGTGCTGCATTAGAGGACTCATGCGGTTCGGGAAGGCCGGTCTCAGCCAAGCTAAGCTTAGTTGTTCTATTTGATGTTTCCTTGGGGCATATTATGATGGGGGGGGGGGGGGGGTTGGTCCCTCCAGGTCCTTGTGGCACTGGAGGGATGATCCCCATCTTTTTCGTTTTTAGTTTTTTATTGTGGGTGTTTGTGAACTATTTAGGTCTTTGTTTATTTGTGGGGTCCCTCCAGGTCCTTGTGTGACTGGAGAGTTGTGCCCATCTTTTGGTTCTTATTTATTGTTATTTTTTATTGTTATTTTATTGTTATTGTGTATATAGAGGCTCTGGTTCTTCGTTATCATTTTTCCTGCTTCTAGGCCACCATCTGTGCGATGTGTTGTTGTTTTCCTCAATTAGTTGGTTTAGTATGGGATCCTGTTCTTGCTGGATTTTTTCCCATATTGCATTTGCTTGGGTGTGTATTCTGATGTTGAGTGGGTCTATGCCGTGTTCTGTGTGTATGTCTTGTGCTGTTTGTGTGTATGGTGGTTGGTGTTTTGCCGCTCTTCTGAGGGCTATATTTTGCACTGCTTGAAATTTAAGTTGATTTGTTCTTGCGATTGTGCTCAGAGGTATCGGAGGGTATTCTAAGTGTGGTCTGATCAGTGCTTTGTATAGGTGCAATTGCGTGTTGGTGTTTAATTGGCGGAATTTTCTGAGCTTTGTAAGTTGTGATTTTGCCAAAACTATTCTTTCATTGACGTGGGGGATTATTCCGTTTCTGGTTATCTTGAGTCCTAATATTTTTCCGTTGGCAGTATATGGTATTTGTTGGTTGTTGACAATAATAGGGTAGGGGTTTGTTTTTGCGATGTGGATTATTTTGAGTTTTTGGACATTGGTTTTTATCTTCCATTTTCGTTCATAGTTATTTATTATCTCTATTTCTCTGCTTGTTCTAATGGCCATCATTTGTTTGGATTTCCCTGGGTACCTGACTATCTGTGTGACATCATCTGCGTATGCTATATATTCTGATTGCCGTGGTTGCGGCAGGTCTGCTGTGTATACAGTGTATAATGTCGGCGATATATTACTGCCCTGGGGAACTCCACTATGAAGGTTGAAAGTTTGTCCTAGATGGTTGTCGATGATTAATTTGGCCTTTCTGTTGTCTAAGAAATTGCATAGTAGTGTTGTGATATTGGTAGGCATGTCCAATTTGATTATTTTCAACTTCAGTCCTTCATGCCAGACTTTATCAAATGCTTTTGACACATCTCTTAGAATTATATTGCATTGGTCTCTGTTGCTTGCAGCATTTGCAATTGATTCGTATATTAGTGCTATTGCTGTGTTGGTTCCTCGATTTTTTCGAAAGCCTTGCTGTGTCGGGTTATATTTGTTTTCTTGGTCTAGAAAATTTCTGAGTCTGTGGTTGACTATTTTTTCCAATATTTTACCGGGTGTTTCCAGGAGTGAGATAGGTCTGTAGTTTTCTGCTTGAGTATGGTTCTTTCCTGCTTTCGGGATGAGTCTGATTTTGGCTATTTTAAATTTGGTAGGGAAGAAGCCAGTTGCAAGTGAGGCATTGTATATATTTTTAAGCTGTTCGATCACAGACTGAGGAATGTTTTGCAGTACGAATTTATTAATTTGGCTCATGCCAGGTGCTTTATTCTTGAAGCTTGCTATTGTTTTTACAATATCATTTTGAGTTAATGGAGCAATTATTGGGTTATTGATGTTTAATGAATTGAGGTTGATTTTCCTGGTAGGTTTCCATTTCTTTGTGTTCTGGCTCAAATATGTTCTAGTTGCCTGTTCTGTGTCTTGGCAGAAGCTTCTATTGTCTTCGTCGTTGATTCTGAATATGTCTTTCCAGTATTCTCTAAATATTGGTTCTTTATCGTGTGGTTCTGTTGCCTTTCTACCGTTTTTGTCCTTTATGTAGCTAGTTTCTTCCGAATTAGTTCCCATTAGGTTTATTATTTTTTTCCAGAATGCTTTTGGATTTCTGTAGTCTGCTTGTGTATCATGGATCAGCTTGTTCCATGTTTCATTGTGTTTGTTCTTGCTTATGTCTTTCAGTTCTTCTCTTAGATTCCTGTATAATATTCTGTTGTCATTGCTCCACCCGTGTGTTTTTGTGTATTCATATAGATTGGTGAATCTAGTTTGGATCATTTTCTCTTCATATGTTAATTGTGCATGTGGTAATGTACGGTATGTTGTTTTTCATTGCTGTTATTACTTCATTGTACCATGTATCCAGTGATTTGTCAATCTCTGTTGTGTCTTTGTTGTGTAGGAGTGTTGGTTCGTTGTTACTAAGATCCGATTTAAATTTTTCCCAATTTGCTCTATTGAGTGAAAATCTTGGGATTGATGGAATTTGTATCGGGGATGTGGATAAAGTTGCTATTATGGGTAGATGATCACTGGTTGTTGTGGGTCCAGCTTTTAGATGTACGTTTAGATGGTGATGCCTATTGGTTAAAACAATGTCTGGTTTCCCAGAGTTACCGGCTGATACGTAAGTTGCGAAGTCGGGCCCGAGGTGTGTTATTGTCCCGTGTTCGATGAGAGCATGGAGGATTTTTCCTCCTGGGTTTCTAATATTGTTTCCTAAGGTTGTGTTTAGCATTGAGGTCTCCTATGAAGTATGGTGGATTGTTTTGCCTCATTAGTTTTAAAATGTCCCCTGTAGGGAATATTGGCCTTCTGAATGTTAAATATGAAGTTCCGATAGTTATTGGGCCTCTTGTTGTATTTACTTCGGCTGCAAGAAAGTTACTTTGAAAGTTGTCAATGATTTTGTATTGTATGTTGCGTTTTATAGCTATTGCTATGCCGTCATGTGGTTCGTCGTGTATGTTCATTTGATGTACATGGTAGTTAAAGATCTTGATTTTGTCACTTTTTTCCGACCATGTGCGTTGATAAGGATTATGTCTGGGTCTATTGTGCTGTATATGTTGGTGAGTTCTGATTTCCTCGTCAGATTCCAGGCAAGGACGTGGTGCTGAATTATCTTTAATAATTTGTTTTGAGTAGTCGTGGATCCCGAGAACTTGGTGCAGGGTGTTTGCTGGCTCGTGTATCTCCTAGCGAGTGTCTACTCCTTTCCTCCTTCAATCCCGTTCTGATTTTCTTAAATTTAGTTATATCTACTCTTTCAATTCTATTGTATTTGGTGTTTATAAGTCCTGCATTTATCAATTGGTCTATATAGGATTCTTCTACCCTATCATCTTCGTAGGTGAATTTTACTGTGCCTTCCTTGATTTCCTGCAGAAGTCTGTCATTTGTTATTGTAGGTGGTGTGTTGACTGAGTAGAAGCGGATGCCGATCTCATTGCCTAGGTCTGCTGGCTGCACATCGCTTGGTGACGATGGGGGGGCACGATGGCCAGAGTGGGATTCTTTTCTTGATTTCGCTTTGGTTGGGTCAGCTTTTGCAGGTTGTGGTTTCTCTGTTTGCTGAGTTGTGGAATCTGATGATTTGCGGTGTGGTGTGACTGCTTGGGTGATAGGGTCTATTTCCATGACGTTTTCTTCTGTGCCTAGTTTGGTTATGTGCTCCTGTGGTTTGGTTACTCCCAGGCTACTCGGTGACAATTTTAAATATTTCTGTTGAGGGGGCGTCGTCTGGAAATTTCACCTCCGGCAGATTGTTTGCAGCAAGCATTTCCCTGATCGTTTTTCCGAAGGTTCCTGGTTTTGCTATGTTGTTGATGTGTGCATGTATAATACTGGTTAGAATTGTGAAAGGTAATCCTTCACTCAGATTGAGGTATGTCGGTTGCATGAGGGGATTTTCTTTAGCTTTCTTCAGGACTTTGGAGGTGGTATCTTGCAGCTTTGCAATTGCTGCATATGTCTTGTTAGGGTTTGTTTCAATCTTCTTATTTGTCTTTTCTTTTTCTCTCAGATTTCTAATTATTTCTTTCCTTATGGGACAGCGTGCTGCTAGTGTTCGGTGGTCCCCATTGCAGTTCAGGCATTTGGGGTTATCTTTATTGCTGCATTCTCTGAATGTTTGGCCCTCTGCTGCACATTCGGAGCAGAACTTCTTATCTTTTAGTGGACAGTTTATGGCTAGATGATTGTATTTATAACAGTTCCAACGCGGTGTTATTGCATAAAATTCCTCCTGCTCAATTTGTTGTTTTGTCAGATGGTAGTGGGAGATACAGAGGCCACTCTCTAGGGCTTTTTGTGCCATGGAGATCTCTCCAAACCTGACCTTTATCATGGTGGGACCACCAGGCATTAGCACCACCTCCTCAACTCTAGCCCATGGGTTCTTCTCTTCTATATTGTTAACAATATAGCTTGGTGTTTGTTTCAGCATATTTTTATCTACCCTTTTAATTACTACGGATTTTTTTGCACGTAGTTGTGGTGGTATTACTATTTCGAATCCTCTTTCTTTTAATTTCTCTGTCGAGTCGGCAGAGAGCATATTGCCTACATCCTTTTCTTCCAGGCACAGGACTATGTAGGAGTCCTTTGTTTCTATCAATGCGGCGAATTTGATGTTTAGCTGGGCACACAGTAGTATGCCCAGTTCCTCCTTGCGCTTTTCGGATACGCCCCCCAAGAGGGAGCGTACCCGTATCCTGTTTCCAGTTGTCCTAGTCATTTGCTTTGGTCGTTCTCCATGGCATCAGTCTTGTTGTGGTTTTTACAGGCACCCTACCTATTCCGGGCGAGCAACCTAAACACAGGAATTACAGCACTCCCCACCGCCACTTGCTGGTCGAGTGGTCGTGGAGTGGTTCCTGTGTCACTCACCCAGGAGCCCTGTTAGGGGAACCTATATCCCTATTGTGGTAATTGCTCGCTTATAGGCGTGAGCTTAAAGTGTACCTATTCAGGGGAGGGGTGGAGGATTAAGGATTGCGACCCCCTTCCTAGGTGGACCCGCACGATCACGGTTTCCCAGGAAGGCTCGGGGGAGGGGTGGGTTCTGCTCCTACCCCCTTTCGTGTTCACAATCTCCTACAGTGGAGGTGAACAGTTACAGGGGGGACCCAAGGACGAATACACCTCTAGGGTGCAGGTCCCCAGGCCAGAGCGAAAAAGAAGGAAGATCAAGGAAAAACATCCAATGGTGCAAGTGACACCAGTGGGATCGCGGCCCAAGTCCACTGCAGAAAGCCGTTACAGATCTCCCAATCAGGGCCGCCTCTGATCAGGAGTCACCCCTGATCAGTGGGGAGGCAGAGAGAGGGCGTTGTCTGGAACGAGCTTCTCGGTTGTGTGAGTAATGGTGGTGAGGTGGTCGTTTTCGTTCGGGTCGTCAACGGTTAGAGACAGGCTGGCAGGCTTTATCAGTGAAGGGTCAGAAGAGAGGTCCGTTCACGGCGAAGGCTGGCTGGCGAATGGAGTTGTTGTTGTTGAGATTGTCGGACCGTAGTCTGACACAGGCCTTTGCCTATAGGCGGCCCGTTTGGTGGTTCCGGCTGGAGCTCCAGGAGCAGCCAGACCGGATTGGGATTGGAGGTGGTCCCACCTGCAGATGGAAGGATACTGCAGGTTGCAAGTGTGAGCGGACCCACGATCAGTGGACGCTTACCACCAGCCCCCACTCTTGGACGTGGTCAGTTTCGGAGTGGCGCGCCCCCCGAACTGGGGTCCGCAATTGCTGGGAGAGGATACTTTCTAAGCTATCTGGGTGGTGGGTATCGTGTGATGACCCGGAGTAGGTGGTGAATGTGGTCTGTTTGGGCCTTTCGGGTTAGAGTGGCCGCTGGTGCTGTGTGTGTTTCTTGGGAGATTTGAGTTCTGTTTCGGAGGCTTTGTGTGACTTCGCAGTCGAGGAGATACATTTTGTTGAGAGTGTACAGTCGGCCACAAGAATAAGTATTCACCTCGGTTCGTGTTTGAGACAAAATATCTGGTATCACAGTCCTGAATAGAACAGACAAAATTACCTGTGATTTATGTTTTATTCCCATATGTTATAAATGCATTTGTTGTGAATGTTTTTTTCTTGTGTCTTGTGTTTATATTACAAGTAATATATTGCATCCAATGGTAGTAAACTTGTTGCCGAATGAGATTGCAGTTATCGTACAGCTCCCTCCTCCTCCCCCACTTTTTCTCTTGCCCCCTTTTTTTTTCTGATGTGTGGATTAGTAAAGGAAGGGAGAGGAGTAATTAGAAGAACAAAGAAGAGGAAACAAAATAGTAAGAGATAACAGGTGGTGGAGCTGAGTTTCATCATTCGTCTGGATGCGCAGTTTTAACGTTACCAGACCATTTTTGGACCTTACAGCTACAGTGTGTATACTTATTCCTGTGGCCAACTGTACTTTAGAACTCAGTGGTGCATGCTTATGTGGACAGGGCTTAATCCAACCTTAATCTACACATAGAACAACTATTTTTATTCTGAATCATAGCATACAGCATGAAAAAGTACACTCGGTGATGAACCGTCGGAAGTTTCCTGTCGCAACATTTGAACACTGCTACTTTCCCCCATGTTATCATTGTAGCCTATAGTCGGTTTTATTCCGTCTGGCGTAAAAATCCACAGCTGACATCGCCGCCCGGGGTCTAATATAACCAAAATATATAACCAATATAATATAACCAAAAGCCACCGTATCCTGAGTAGAATATGGTGGCTTTTTGTTACATTAAACGCTGATGGTAATTAAAGACTAAACTGCTTGGGTAAAATGTAGGGATTTATGGTAAAATTGGGTCTTGATTAAGGAACACGGATCCTTGCTCATGGAAGGCCTGCGGTACATACGACGAACTCCAACAGCTTTGGCTGGGACTCGATTGAGGTGATTGATTGATTGGCTGAGGCAATATCACCTGGCACTCGATTGAAGAAATTACCATTATTGGAGCATTAGTGAATATTTTTTCACCCCTCACAATGGCGAGTAAGTCAACTGGAAAAAATACATCACGGAAGAGAAAACTTGAGGACGAAAACAGAAAGTTTAAGGAAATATGGACCTATAACTATTTCTCTGTCTAAGCCAGTGCAAAGAAATTCATTTGTTTGATTTGTCAAAGTTGTGTGGCCCTTTGCAAGGAGTATAATTAACAGGTACTTTAATGAGCAATGTTCGGTGGATTTGGCATCCTGTGTACCGCCGACAGCCGTGGGCTCGTAACACTCGTCTTGCCCGTGGTGCCCACCGTTTCTCTCTCCATGGATGTCGGTCACACTAAAATAGCCCGTTATAGTACATCCTTCTTTCCTCACACAGCCAAACTGGAATTCTCTGCCTTCTTCTGTGTTTCCATACTCATACAATGTCTCACTTCAAAAAGCTGGTTTTCCGGCATCTTCGTGGTGTAGATTAACTCTTTTCTTTTCCTTTTTTAATTTATTTTTATTCCTATTTTTTTCCCCTCCAGGCCCCGTTGTGGGTCAATGACCTGTGCCCGGGTGGGCTAATCCCCGTAAAAAAAAAAAAGCATATTGTATGTATATTATGTATGCTGTATGTATATTATGTATGTGCTCCATTTATATACATTATTTATTCAGCCTAGCTAGCAGCGTGTGGCAATGTATTTACCATGTCCTACACGCTTAATTAATGTGCCTGGCGACATATGGAAGCTGCTAATGTATCACTTGCCACATGTCGCCTGAAAGGCTAGTTGACCCCCCCAGACAGAGAAAGGAGAGCCGCCTCGCTTGTGTATCTCTGTTTGTCCAGTAAATAGAACCTACGAAAACTCTACAGGTATTTGTGTTCGCTCCTGTAGATAGAACTTGATACCCAGAACATATACATGGCTCAGTGTGTTAATTAACTGGATCATTATACAAGTGAAGTGTAAAGTTTGTGGCAAGACCGGCTTATGGACCCCTGTTCTGTCGTCAACCGCTAATGGCCGCTCCTCCATGAATTTATAGCAACTTTGAGCAGTGTCAGTGACAGCAAGTTCCTGTGAAGTAGTGTATAAGTGGATTGTGTCTTTAGTGCCATAACTGTGTGACCTTGTTCTAAAGGATTCCCAAGGTGGAAGGCATGTTCAGGGCATTTGTGAGGAGAAGAGTTCAGTGCCGCCTCCTCCGGCCGTGCCTAGAGGGTAACCGCCTCTCCCTCCCAGCGAGACACTGCCCGAGGCGAGCACACATACACACACACGTACGGACACACTGACTGCAGCCATTCCTTTATATATATTTTATATATATAATCTACTTATCTGTGCATTTAATTAATTTTTTTGTCTCAGATCTTGTTGATACGACGGGTTGACCGGTCAACACTGATTTAAGACATAATACACAGATTAAGTAATTATGTCTCGTGCCTTACACAGTCGTGGAGCCAACGCCTGGATGAGTCAGTCGGATGACAGCTCTGCAGAGATGGATGACCAGGCTGAAAAGGACGCTCCAGTTCCTCCCACCACATCGCCCAGACCTCCACCTCGATCTTCTGCATTGTCTTCAGAGATAATTGCTTTAATGAAGTTTATGAGGGATGAAAGGCGCGAGGACGAAGCTAGAAGACTTGTGGAGAATGAAGAAAGAAGGCAAGCTGAGGCAGAGAGAGACCACCAACGGAGATTGGACGATATCTCGCCTCACTGTTAACCAAGCCCCTGGCTCTAACACTGCCTCGGTATCGACTGGTTCAGATACCTCATCAACGCATTCTTCACGCCCTCCAGCCCCACCTAAAGCGGCCGCTCAAACACCATCCATCTTGAAGCCTGACGTGAATTTCCAGACTTCATGAATGGCGGCGGCGGTGGACTGATTATGCTACAATGGTGGATCTCCAGAGCTTGTCACAGCCTAAACAACTTATTCAGCTGTGTATGTGCCTGTCCTTGGAAACTCAGCGTGTCTTAGAACATACGTTGCAGGTACCTCTGACCTCTTCGTTGTCTGTAGAGGAGGTACTGGTTATTCTACAACGGCACATCAAAGGGCAGCGGAATGAAGCTCTCCACAGGAGGGAATTGTTTAGCTGCAGACAGATGGAGGGCGAGACTTTTGATGCCTTTTATGTACGACTCAAGAGAGCCGCGGAAGAGGTAGATATATGCCCAGGTAACCACCAGCAGTGCGAGGAGACCCAGTTGAAGCAGGTGATCCTGATGGGTGTTAAGGACGAGGAGCTTGTCCAACGCCTCACCTCCCTCGACTCTTCCTCTTCTCTTAAGGATGTGTTGACAATATGTCGCTCCTATGAGGCTGCCAGGTGTGCCACCTCTGCCATCCGAGCTCCCCCTACAGCTGTACGCGCTGTGTCCCGGTACAAGAAGGACAAGAAGTCTACTCCAACGCCTTCGCCCACCACGCCCACGCCCGGTTCCTTTTGTAACAACTGTGGTAAGCAGCACGGAACACAGGTGTGTCCAGCTGCTGAGTCTACCTGTAACAGTTGTGACCGTAAGGACCACTGGTCACTCACAGTACGGTGCCCAGCCAAACACGTCCAGTGCAATGTGTGCGGTCGTCTGGGCTACTACGACAAATGTTGCCCTACCAACAAACCTAAGGGACAGCGTCGGCAGAAGCTTCAGTGCCCTTCCACCAGTGAGGGCCGCCCACAGTCTTCCAATCAGAAGCATGACGACCCTGGACAACGCTCGAGCCATATTAGGAAGGTGTGCTCCCCTTCGCGTCCCAGGACCAAAGTTCCCAAGGACATCAGCGTCATCGTGACCTACGGCAGTGTCATCCCGTCTTCAGATGTTGCCCGACACCGGCGCTGATGCTACAGTCATCGGTCCCCAGCATTTGCAATGTTTGGGGCTCTCTCCAAGTGATCTAGGACCGCCCCCCAAGGATCTCTGCTTTATAGCAGATGGTTCACAGTTGACCCCGGCCCTAGGTTCACTCTAAGCACAAGTCACCTTGGCAACAGGTCGTGTCAAGCCTGGATTGATGTGCATAACGGTGTCCCGACTCCTTTGCTGTCCTACAGACATTGTCAAGAGTTGGCCATCATCTCCCAGGACTTCCCAAAACCTATTCTCGAGGTCAAACACGTCAACAGGGTGCACGAAGGGAGCAGCAACTACCCTGCTGTCGCCCTACACCTGCCTCTTGCCAGTGACATCTCTCCTTCGGATGCTCGGAAGTACTTCCTGAAGGAATTCAGCGACGTTCTGGTGACCAAGTCCGCTCTGGAATCCAAGCCTCTCAAGAAGATGGTAGGCCTCCCGATGAGGATCCACCTGAGGGACGACGCGAAGCCCTTCGCTCAGCCTTCATAGGGTAAGGACGTGTGTAGTCGGCGCTGCCCGCTAACGCGGCCGTGGTCTCTTGATCATGGAGACAGCTGCCAGCCTGGTCTGTCGGGCCGTCCCCTCCCCCACCTCCGCCTTCCCATCTGGATTTATCAACATCCTCACACCAACAGTACAGTGCAAAGATTGACGATCAACCCACAAGTGATATAAAAAAGTGGCAATTTCAACTCAAAGGAAAAGCACAAAATCACAGCAATACTGATTGTGGCTGGATCTGACCTAACCTACCTGACCTCACGGCTTCACCTGACCTAACCTGAAGGATGGAGCACACCTGCATTGCCCCAAGCTACTGTCCGGGCCACGTGGCCACACACCTGCCCAACCGCATCCAGCCCATATGAGCACGAACTGATTGCAACAAGAACAGCCCAGTCCCAACCATTGTAAAAATTATCAACACCTAATTATTATATATCATATTTGTATTACTTATGTTACTTGTACATCATTTGTAAATCAAGAGAATCATTCCCCGATTATGTAATTGTATATTTTCAGCCTTCCGGCTGCCATGCTCTTTCAATAAACTGCTAATTATTATTTTTATTATTATGATTATTATTATTATTTACACCCCTCGACTGGTCCCCCTGGCCTTTCGCAATGCGGTCAAAAACGAGCTGGACTCCATGGTCGCCCAAGAAATTATTGCACCAGCCGGCGATGACCCGTCTCCAGGGTGTCACCCTATGGTAGTCGTCGCAAAGCCCAAAGGTGGTGTTCGGATCACCACTGAGCTCTCCAAGCTCAACAGCCAGGTGTTTCGTCTGCGCACCCTTCTCCCACACCCTTTGCAGCTATACGTAGTGTGAACCCAAAGGCGCGCTTCTTCACGACGATGGACGCCCTGTGTGGATACTGGCAGATAGAGCTTGCCGAAGAAGACCGACCACTTACAACTTTCATCACCCTGCATGGACGTTACAGTTATTGCCGTGGCCCCATGGGATTCGCCGCTACAGGAGATGCTTTCTGCCTTCGAGGTGATATGGCTCTACAAGGTCTGGCAAACTGCGTGAAAGTGGTCGACGACATACTGGTGTATGATGAGGATTACATGGATCACCTCTGCCGTATCTACGAGGTACTCAACAGGTGCCGGAAGCACGGCATCACCCTAAATGCCGACAAGTTTGTTCTGGCCAGCTCTTCAGTGGACGTTTGTGGGTAGACCCTCTCAGGGAATGGTATTGCAGCTGACCCGGAGAAGGTCCGCGCCATCACGGATTTCCCCACCCCTGCTAACCTCACCGACTTGATGTCCTTCATCGGTCTCGTCAACCAGTTAGCAGAGTTTTCACCGGACATCCCCGCAGTCGCTCAACCACTTCGCCCCCTGATGAGCCCCAAGAGGACATTCCTGTGGACCCCCGACCACGACAAGGCCTTCCAGCAAGTGAAACAGGCCCTGTCTAGTTCAGCTGTCCTCGCCACGTTTGACCCAGCCTTACCGACGGTTCTGCAGACAGATGCCTCACGTTTGTACGGCGTGGGATACGCCCTATTGCAGGATCATGGTGGAGGGCAGTTCCGGTTCGTCCAGTGTGGCTCGCGTTTCCTCTCTGACACCGAGATGTGCTACGCCACTATTGAGTTGGAACTGTTGGCTGTGGTTTGGGCGATGTCCAAGTGCAGGTTTTACCTCATAGGCCTGCAACAATTTCACCTAGTGACCGACCATCGCCCGCTTGTCCCGATCCTCGACCACTACACGCTGGACGCCGTTGAGAACCCTCGCCTCCAGCGTCTGAAGGAGAAGCTCTCGGCGTACATCTACACAGCAGTGTGGCGTGCTGGTAAGGAGCTCTGCATCCCTGATGCCTTATCCCGCTCTCCTGTCAGCCGTCCTACTCCAGAAGACCATGTGCTCGACGCCGACCTCCCTCTTTCCGTCAGGACTGTGGTCACCCTGCACGCCGTCCAATCCCTTCGTTCGGACCTGTCACCAGATGACGAAAAGGCAATGGAGGACCTTCGAACAGCGGCCCGAGATGACCCTTCCTATGTCCGACTCGTCGAGTGTGTGAGGAATGGATTTCCTAGCAACCGCTACGACCTTCACAACACCCTGCTCCCGTATTGGAAACTCCGCGATGAACTCTACTGCGACGGGGACCTTATTCTGTACGGAGCACGTGTAGTTGTCCCTGATGCCTCACGTCCCCACGTCTCGGCTCGCCTTCACGACAGTCACCGTGGAGCTGAGGCCACCAAACGACGTGCACGACAGACTGTGTTCTGGCCCGGCATCGACTCCGACATCTCCAATGTTGTCCATGCGTGTGAGCCCTGCCAAGTATTACAACCCAGCCAGCAACAGGAACCCTTCAAGAGTGACGACAACCCCACCCGCCCCTTTGAGTCTGTGTCGGCCGACTTTTTCTGTGTGTCAGGAGAGTCCTTCCTGGTTATCGTCGACCGTCTCTGGTTGGCCGGTTGTCATCAAGTGCGGTAATGACGTCTGCCGCCACCATCAGCAAGTTCCGCCACTACTTCCGTGACGTGGGCGTTCCTATCCACCTGCGAACCGACGGAGGGCCCCAGTTCGCAAGCCTGGACTTTGCTGTGTTCCTTGACCGATGGGGAGTCCGGCATGTGTTGTCATCGCCCCATTACCCGCAGTCCAACCGCCACGCTGAGGCTGCTGTCAAATCCCTGAAGCCCCTTATCCTCAAAGTGGCCCCTTCTGGGAATATTGACTGCTCACCCTCAATCCTTCTCCAAGGAGTGGCAGGCCAAGACAGAAGATTGTGATAGCCGAGCCGCCGAACGTGTTCATGATGTCGTCGCCCGCTACAACGACCACGCCCATCCTCTTCCCAAGTTGAGTGTCGGCACCCAAGTCCGTGTTCAGGACCCGACCTCCCTACGTTGGGACAAAGTGGGCGTAGTCATGGGTCTCGGTAGGTCACGGGACTACCAGGTGCGGTTACCCAGTGGTTGTGTGTGGTGGAGGAACCGCCGTTTTCTCCGCCCCGTAACAACGCCTTCTGCTGACCCCGCCACCAGTGTTAAGTCCCATACTCTTCCAAGTGATCAAGTCCCAAAGACGCTCAGAACGGATCCAAAGGAAAAGGTCCGCTCAAGACTTTGCTATGAGCGTATAGGGGGGGAGGGAGGTGTATGTATATTATGTATGCTGTATGTATATTATGTATGTGCTCCATTTATATACATTATTTATTCAGCCTAGCTAGCAGTGTGTGGCAATGTATTTACCATGTCCCACACGCTTAATTAATGTGCCTGGCGACATATGGAAGCTGCTAATGTATCACTTGCCACATGTCGCCTGAAAGGCTAGTTGACCCCCCAGACAGAGTAAGGAGAGCCGCCTCGCTTGTGTATCTCTGTTTGTCCAGAAAATGGAACCTACGAAAACTCTACAGGTGTTTGTGTTCGCTCCTGTAGATAGAACTTGATACCCAGAACATATACACATATGAAGAAATCACTGATGAACCTAGAAAACAGAAAATAAATTCTTTGATGCAAGGTCTTGACCTGCAGAAAATCATGCTCACTGTTAGCAAAATGTTCACGGTCGTTTACAGAGAGTGACTGTCAATAAGTGTATGGTTATTGCTGCTTAAAAACTTTGTCCAGATGCAGTGAGGAAGTTTGAAACATCAGTTTGAATCGCATGACAGTGCAACGTAGAATTCGTGATTTATCAAGTGTTAGACCAGTTGAATGAGAAATGTAAAAACTTTGTGTACTTTTCCGTAGCTGCTGACGAATCAGCTGATGTAACATCTACAGCTCAGCTATTAGTTTTCGTAAGTGGTGTAACAGACGACTTCACTGTTCATGAAGAACTTGTTGGTCTCAGTTCTCTGAAGAGGTAAACTAAGGGGAGTGACTTGCTAAGTGGGCTTCTGGAGCAAATTAGCACTATTTAGTTGAATATAGACAACTTACTTGGCATAACAACTGATGGGGCTCCTTCGATGATTGGTACGGTACACACAATGGTATGGTGCCACTGTTGATCAAACACCTGGGAAAGCGCAAAAATGAACTGATACAGTTTCACCGCATAATACATCAACAGAATTTGTGTGGGAAAGAACTGAACTTTGAAAATGTATTGAAAATTGTAGTTTCAACAGTTAACTTCATAAAATCGCGAGCTTTGAACCATCGCCACTTCAAGCAGTTTCAAGAAGAAAGTGAAGCTGAGAATGGTGATCTATTGTTTTTCACTTAAGTCAGGTGGTTAACTCTGGGAAATACACTGCAACGATTTATCAACCTCCTGGATGAAATAGTGATATTTCTTAATGAAAAGGGTGAAGTGGTTCCACAGCTTGAAAATGTGGAGTGCCTTTGCGATCTGGCATTTCTTGTTGATATCACCAGTCAGTTAAATAACTTGAATGCCAAACTGTGCACATTAAGTGTAACATTTTTGTATATATTTTTAGAAACCTTTTATAATGTACTCTTTCTTATGTGATAATACTGAGGCTAGAGAATAGGTCCTACTTAGTTCTTCTTATATCATAAATGGCATTTAGAACAGTTACTGCAACTTGTTGGCTCTCCTCTACTAGTGACAGAACATTAGCTGCAAATATATGAAAAAAATATATATTGACGAGACCTGAAAATAGATTGGATTCCAGATGAACCTTCTTTTTTTTATAAAAGAGTTCAGGAAGCATAAATGTTAAAGCCGTAGATGATCTGTCATCCCCTGGCATCGTGGAGAGTAGCTGGAATTGTGAAGGATCGTTGATGGTCACCAAAAAAAAAAAAAAGTTCCAGTAGTTCTCTATAATCGTATATTGCCTATTTCTTGTGTTACAATATTTTCTTAGCAAACTCCTAGTTCCAGGTTCCTTGACGACTGTGAAGTTGTCTTATCTAGACATAACTCTAATCCAGTATATCTTGTCTGCCTGTTGGATAATCCAAGCAGTCATAAAAGCGTGCACCAACATGGTATCTTGGATATGACAATAACTAGCTGTGTGGGTCACGTCTCCATAAGTTTTGCACCATCAGTATTTTAAACCCCAGAATGAAATCTGATTTTGCTCATTGAGGTGTCCAAGCCACAAAGTGGTCTTGCAAATCCCAGGCTTAAGCACATCAGAGGTGGTACTCAGTCCCCCCTCTATACGGAATTTCGCCCTTACGGAATTTTGAAATTTAGAACATTTTCGGGTTACAGAAAAAAAAATCGCCCTTGCAAAATTGTAAAAAAAAAAATGTTAAAAACAAAATTGCGATTTTTAATCGACTATTTTACAAAAAGAACGTAAAATTACTTTGTGTGGGTGTATCTGTGGTAGCAAAGATGCACCAACGGTCCCACAATATCAATAACCACAACAATGGTTTTTGTCTCTGTATTACAGGTATTATACTACGAAGATAAAAGATTCAATTGAACTTGATGTTTTAAGGAGGTAACTCCCAGTAACTGATCACAAAACATCATCCTGCAGCACTCAACATCGTTTCTGGAAAAAAAAAATCGAGTGTTTTGTTCGTTTATTATCGTGTTACATCATGAATGAGTCATTGTATGTGGTTAAAACCATCTGATTTCATACATATATAGGCTTGTGTCATGTTTTTGGGCCTCAAAAATTTCAGTAGAACTGTATCTCAGCTTTTATAATGTAATTATATTGGAAAAATGGTTTCTCGTTACGGAAATATTTTCCGGAATGGAACCCTTCCATAACCCGAGGGATGCCAGTTCCTAGTTTTACTCACACACAGTCACCAGGAAAGGTAATACATATTTTCACTTTCTTCTTAGAACTTTAATGTTCAGAGTAATTTTTTCTCCTAATGGGCCTTCTTGTATGGTGACTGTCAAGATGTTGTGTCTATCAATATATCAAGTTAAACCACTTCTTATTTTGACTTCATCTTTACCTGTACCATATTGTATCTATGATCTCTCTTCCTTGTTTTCTCCCATTATCTAAATGTATATTTCGATCTCTACATAACTTCACCTGTCATCTGCACTATTGTATCAGTAATACCGTTTCATTCGTCCGGCAGACACGTCAACAGTCATCCGCAATATTCCACTCGAGTTTTTGCTGCCACCTAAAATACAGGAAGCTAAATTCTACCGTTATCGTGGGTCGTTCACTACCCCAGGTTGTGATGAGACGGTTGTGTGGACCATCTTCAAGAAAACCATTCCCATCTCTTTAGCCCAAGTAAGCCATTTTACTTTTGTGTTTTTTAAGTGCAGATAGGTTATAAAGAAGGCCAAAGGGCTGGTGGTATATCACAATCTAAGCTTATATGGTCATGTTATCCATTGGTCAATATCTTCCTCCACATGTGTCGACTGGCTCTTTGCCTCCATTTAGTATACTGATTGGTTATTTGTCTTCAAGCAGTGCGCTGATTGGTCTATAATCGCCATTTAATGCACTGATTGGTCCTTAGTCTCTAAAAAGTGAGCTGATTGGTTCTTAGATTCCATAAAGTGCATTGACTGGTCTTACCTCTCCATAAAGTGCGCGGATTGGTCCTTAGCCTCTACAAAGTGCGCTGATTGGTCCTTAGTCCCCATAAAGTGCGCTGATCGGTGCTTAATCTCCATGAAGTGCGCTGATTGGTCCTTAAAGCCACTTTTACTAATTTAGCCTAACTTTAAGTTTAGCTTCTTTGTGTAACGGGAGGGACACTTTAGAGTACATCGTGGTCGGCAAAGGAAAATCAGTGCATGTCATGATGAACAAGACCAATTAGCCCACGTCACGATGAACACGAACCAATCAGGCCACGTCACTATGAAGAAGAACCAATCAGTCCACGTCACTGAACAAAAACCAATCAGTCCACGTCACGATGGACAAGAACCAATCAGTCCACGTCACGATGGACAAGAACCAGTCAGTCCACGTCATGATGGACAAGAACCAATCAGTCCACGCTACGATGAACAAGAACCAATCACTTCACGTCACAGTGGACAAGAACCAGCCAGTCCACGTCATGATGGACAAGAGCCAATCAGTCCACGTCATGATGGACAAGAACCAATCAGTCCACGTCACTGAACAAAAACCAATCAGTCCATGTCACGATGGACAAGAACCAATGAGTCCACGTCACGATGGACAAGAACCAATCAGCACACGTCACGGTGAACAAGAACCAGCCAGTCCACGTCATGATGGACAAGAACCAATCAGTCCACGTTACGATGAACAAGAACCAATCACTTCGCGTCACAGTGGACAAGAACCAGCCAGTCCACGTCATGATGGACAAGAACCAATCACTTCACGTCACAGTGGACAAGAACCAGTCAGTCCACGTTACGATGGACAAGAACCAATCACTTCACGTCACAGTGGACAAGAACCAATCAGTCCACGTTACGATGAACAAGAACCAATCACTTCACGTCACAGTGGACAAGAACCAGCCAGTCCACGTTACGATGAACAAGAACCAATCACTTCACGTCACAGTGGACAAGAACCAGTCAGTCCACGTTACGATGGACAAGAACCAATCACTTCACGTCACAGTGGACAAGAACCAATCACTTCACGTCACAGTGGACAAGAACCAATCAGTCCACGTCACTATGAAGAAGAACCAATCAGTCCACGTCACTATGAACAAGAACCAATCAGTCCACGTCACGATGGACAAGAACCAGTCAGTCCACGTCACGATGGACAAGAACCAATCAGTCCACGTTACGATGAACAAGAACCAATCACTTCACGTCACCGTGGACAAGAACCAATCACTTCACGTCACCGTGGACAAGAACCAGTCAGTCCACGTCATGATGGACAAGAACCAATCAGTCCATGTCATAATGAACAAAAACCACTCAGTGTATTGATGTATATTTAGGTCGGTAAATTTTTGTTGATTGAATGGGTTGAATTTATATTTAATACAGGGTGATGCACTCGCTGGTAGCCTACTGAAGGGAAAGGTTCTCCAAAATAAACCTGGCACTGTGGATGATCTCCAGGCAATGATTGGCCGGGCGAGAGAAGCATTGCAAGAGAACATAACAAGGATTATTATTAGCGAAACTCTGGGGCTACCAGTTAGACATGATTGCAAATACCATTAGCCGTAAAAGTTTTAGAATTATCGCCCCTCGCTTAGTGAAACTTATTTATTTTGTGACAAGCACGATTTCTGATGGATCATCTTCTGTTTATAGAAAAGCTGGAATGAAATTTGAGTATTTGAAGTCTTACTAAGATCGAATTTTGCTTAGTATTGCAAACCCAATTACTGCTGAAGTTTCTGTCATTTTTAGGTGGAAGACGAGACATTTGCAATAGCTCTGGTTACTTTATATTTTAGCCTACTTGCGGCTCAAAGCGAATTGTCACGGAGGTTGGCCATTGAATCTATCGTTCCTCAAGTGTGTGTTTTCCACTCCAAGTTATTTTGTGGGGTCTTAACAAAAGTTATCTTCAATAATAATGTTGGTAGAAGCTTAAGAGCCTTCCGATTCTGACGAACATCTTAAATTTTTTATTTACCGGCGCTGGATCACTTTTATTTACATTTGACCGTTTTTTAAACTGTATTTTTATATGGTGTTTGGAAAGATTGCAGTACAGAACTCATGTGTATTTAGGACAAGTGTATAGTAGTTATAACTGGTTTTCCTTATCTGATTATCATAAACAACTTAGTGGCGTGGCTGAGCATAGATAACATTGTCTTGTAATTCTTACATGACAACTTAGCTGCTCTTTTTACAATATTTTTTTTTTTTCATGTTTTGATTATTTTAAGCTACTGTATATAACATTTCGACGCAAATCGATTTGCGTCGAAATATTTGATACGTACTGGTGAACACCCATGTCGGATAAACCTGCTACCGAAGATATGTACACTGTACAGTCTCTTCACAAGTGTATTTACAGGGGCTCGTCAGGTTTTGTGCAGTGTGGCAACACTGTGTTTGTTTACATTCGATAGAAGGAAACTAGAAATAGTTAACATAATATGGAAACAAATTAAGACAATATTAAAACAAATATATCAAAGATAATGATTTATGGAATGTTTATATGCTGAGCCCCTGTAAACTGACTTGTGAAAGGGACTGTACGTGATGGAATTAGCAGCTGTGAGGCATTTTCACGTTATTTCTGTTACAGTATTAGTATCCAAGGATGCATGTGAAGATATATTTCGTTAATATGAATGGTGGTAGCTTAGATGTACGCAGCTATAGCTGCTGATTATGTTTCCTCGGTATTCAGGTAGACTTTCTTTATCAACAGATCGCCAAATTCCGGAAGATGAAGGAAGCGAACGGGAAACATATAAAGAGGAATTTCCGTCCAGTGCAACTCCTCAATAGTCGCACGGTAAGTCACACCTTTGTATATATTAACGTGATAATATAAAGTGTGTGTGCGTGTGTGTGTGTATTGGGGAACCACATCTCATTTTAACTATATACATTCGTATATAGTTAAGTACTGTATATTTACTCCATTATGAATATTTTAATGTACATTTCTGTCTTTGATTTATTTTAATTTGGTTGTGTTATGTTACTCTGCTTCTGTTTCCTTGTATTAATAGAAGACTTCATGTGTGTGTGTGTGTGTGTGTGCCCATGTTTCAGACACACCTCCACCATCCATCCAGCTTAACGGCACTACCCTCTCTGACGTTACCCACTTTCGGTATCTCGGCTCCCACCTGTCCACCTCCGCAGATATCGATGAAGAGATTCTACTTCGGATCAGATGTGCATCTCAAGCCATTGGCAGACTCCGAAACATGGTCTTCAGCTGTAGGGAGGTGAAATTATCTACAAAGCTGCACGTATATCGAGCTGTGGTCCTCCCCACCCTCCTATTTGGCAGTGACACATGGGTCACATACAAAAGGCATCTCAGGGCAATTGTAAATTTTCACCTACGTAGTCTACGTTCCATTCTCCGTGTTCGCTGGGAAGACAAGAGAACAAATGCCAGTATTCTTGCTGAAACCACAGTTGGAGCATCGAGGTTACCATTATCCATGAACAACTACGTTGGACTGGCCATGTTACCCGCATGGACGACAGTAGACTGCCAAAGCAGCTACTTAACAGTAAACGTAACGCCGGCGGGCAATTGAAAAGGAGGAGCACCACACGAGAAGGTGTCAATACTTTCGAGTTAGCCTGACTGCAAACCGAGGCAGACAAGTGTTAACGCCAGAAAGATGCTGCCACCACCCCTCCCGCACTAGATGCAGCCCTCTACATGTGCAACGAATGTGAACGAGGCTGCGGGTCCCGTATCGGCCTCTTTAGTTACCTCAAAACTCACCAACCTAGGTTACTTACCTAATAACTCATATCATTGTATGATAGCTGGATGATCGTCATACCCGATTCCGAGTGACAGAAAAGTAGTAGCAGTAGAAGAGTGCGTGCGTGTGTGTTGTGTATGAGTGGAGAGACGGCTGATAAGGAGAGGTCCTCCTGCTTTATACACCTCGGCTGGGATTCCATCAGGCCCTGAGGCTTTGTTATTTTCATCTGTTTGATGGCAGTAGCTACCTCATCCAGGGATGGAGGATAGCTGAGATGTGTCAGATCTGGAGGCTGAGGTAGTCCGGACATTCACATCAGTGTTTTAGTTGAGCAGTGAATGGTAGTGCTCCTTCCAGCGCTGAAGGAGGCCTTCATCGTCTTTAATTATGGAGTTACCGTCTGATGAGCCAAGATGGGATGCGCCACGATTGTTTGGCTGATCTACAAATTTTTGGGTTTCACATGCTCTATTTTTAAACCAGTCGTTCTTTAGATTGCGAAGTTCCCGCTGGGCCGCCGCTTTCTTCTTGCGCAAGGAATCCGCCTTGGTCCGAGATTGAAGGTTGTTCTGTCAGTCAGTTAAAGCATCACGTTTATCATCGACGAGTACATTTATTGCTGGGTCATTTTCATTAAACTAGTCCTGGTGTATTCTTTCCATTTGGCCGAGGGTCTCTCTGCAGGTTTTTGTCATGACAGTGTCGAGAATATCCCATTCGGCACTGGGGTTTGGGTTGTTTATCAGCCTATGTTCAAGCTGCTCTCTGAAAGCATGTGCTACCGTTGGATTCTCCAGACACTTTGTGTTAAAACCTCTTCTGGAGCTTGCTACCTCCGCCGTTGTGGGGCTACGTGGAGTGAGAGCTTGGTTCTGACAAGCCGATGATCAGTGTTACAGTGGTCTGACCCACGCATGGCACGGGTGATGAGAACATTTCGGTCATCTCTTTCTCTAACAATGAGATGCCAGTGTTTGGATCGTAGGTGTTTCCAGGAACCCTTGAACTTGTTGTCCTGCCTAAACAAGGTATTGGTGGTGGTGAGGTTGTTGCAGCACACTTGCCTAGGAAGTGTAGGCCGTTAGGATTGCACTTGCCTAGTCCATTTCTCCCTATGGTTCCCTGCCAAATGTCAGCATATCTACCAACTCTGGCATTGAAGTCACCAAGAAGCACAACCTTATCTTCTCTGGGGATAGAGGTTCGCACTATGTCGAGGTCTGCATAAAATGCTTCCTTGATGTCATCCTCTGCATCCATAGTTGGGACGTATGCACTGATGAGAAAGTCATGACGGGGGTGATTCAGTGGGAGTCGGAGCGTCATGAGGCGCTCGTTGATCCCAATGGGCATTATTACAATTAGCCTGTGTAGGATGCGTTGGCGGGTGGCAAAGCCAACTCCATAAATGCGATTTCTCTCCGCAGCAGGCTTTCCCTTCCAGAGGGTATAGCTAGACCCTTGTTCTGTGAGTTGACACTCGTCTGGAAGCCGGGACTCACTAATGGCCGCTATATCGATGGTACTGTATACCTAGCCAGCTCTTTTACCATAAGGGCGGTTTTCAGGACGTTCCTTTGTGCCAGTATCCAGAAAGGTCCTGACATTTCATGCAGCGACCATTAGAGGTAGTATAGTTTGTTTTTGGTTGGATTCGTGATTTTGATTGTGTTTTCGACTGCATATATATATATATATATATTTTATTGTATTGTATTGGAATGTACAGTGCGTAATTCATCTAACGTTTAATGTATTCGTTTATTTGCAGGTGTACGCGTCAGAAAAGGTCGTCGGTCATTAGAATTCAAGACAATAGTTTCAGTTTTATGAAAAGGAATACTACAGTTTTATTGTATGTCTTCAACATCTTCTCACACAATTAATGCACTGTCACCAACACCTCAGACACACTCATTGTACACACACAAACCCACAATACCACCCACTCGCATATCCTAGCCTTGCGCCTTCACACAGTCACCAAATACAAATGCACCCCCCAACTACATATGCATCACCACCCAAACTATCACCCTACACAAACACACTTCGATATACCACACACATAACAATTTATCGTAACATCAGATATTTGGCCAAATTGGTCCTTTTTCAAATATATCCCAGTGTACAGCTCAGTACCAATAGACACTACATCAAACAGTGTCGGTTTTCATAGTGGATATTCTAAGTGTTCTGCAGCTGTAATGGCGCTAACTGAGGACTAGATGGTTCTAGTGCTACAGACCCCGCAATAATAAAGCTCAGATAATTATGTCAATATTTTTTGGTCACTTTGTCCCCTTTCTTTTATAAAATAGGTTGCTTCAAAAAGGATTTTGTAATTTCTAGAGCATTAGTAGCAGATATTCATAGTAGAAGAGCTGGTCACCCAGCTTTTGTTTTGTTTATTATTTTACTCGAGGAAAAGCTTCATTCACTGTTGTAAACCATCTGCTGTAATAAAATGTATTCAGAGCTGACAGACATTTTCATATTCAATAACATGGTGGTGTGAACGCTAGGAGAGTGGTGGACTGAATAGGAATACAAATTGTGGGTAGAAACAAGGGCGTAATTGGCAAGCAGTGTGTAAGAAGTGACTACGGTTATTTGACTATGAGGAAATTAAGTATTGCAATCGTCTATTGAATGGGGAGTTTGACTGGGACATGGACAGCCTAGAAACAGTACAGACATCATGCCAGAGGATTAAAAATGATGGGTGAAGAAAACTGTTCACACATGAATGGAAAGGCCGAGGTGACTAATGTATTGCTTCATCTCACTGGTTGACGAATGTGATTGTGAATAATTACAAGGCCATACATTTGAACGTGGAAACTAGAGGGGTGTGAAGCTGTTGGATCAGTTGTGAAAAGAACGACTGAGAAGTAGATAAGGAAGAGAATGGAATTAAAGAAATGCTGCTTGGGTTCGTGCCAGGCAGGGTGACTACAAAGGCAACATTCAAGGTCACGCAACTACAAGAAAATTATCTAGGGAAGGGGAGAAATTTTACTTTGTATTATAAACTTAGATAAAGCATTTATCATGATGCCTCGTTAGGTAGTATAGTGGGCGATGCAAAAGCTAGGAGTGATTATGGCATTGTATGAGAATTATAGACCCTATATGCGAGTAAGTGGCGAAATTTTTTTTAGGTGAAAATTGGGGGGTTCAATCAAGGGTCTGTCCTAAGCATCTGTATATCTGGTGCTAGAAATATTATTGAATTGATCTACCTCCTAGTAGTTGTGTGCTAGCGACTGAATAGCACTGAAGAGAGAGCGGAGACATTTTAGAAACGGTTGTATAAAGTGGGAAAAAGGTTACGTACTAGTACTGGTAATAAGTAAATAATGTGCACCTCATGTGCCGTACCATTGATAAGGTGGAGGTGGTGGGTCAGTGAGCAGTTTGGTGGGTTGTGTTAGTTCAGCAGGTGGAGGTGGTGGGTCAGTGAACAGTTTAATGGGTTGTGTTATTTCAGTAGGTGGTTGGTCAGTGAACAGTTTGTTGGGTTGTATTAGTGCAGGAGGTGGAGGTGGTGGGTCAGTGAACAGTATGGTGGGTTGTGTTAGTTCAGCAGGTGGAGGTGGTGAGGTCAGTGAACAATATGGTCGGTTGTGTTAGTTGAGCAGGTGGAGGTGGTGGGTCAGTGAACAGTTTGGTGGGTTGCGTTAGTTCAGCAGGTGGAGGGTCAGTGAACAGTTTGGTGGGTTATCTTAGTTCAGCAGGTGGTGGGTCAGTGAACAGTTTGGTGGGTTGTGTTAGTTCAGCTGGTGGAGGTGGTGGGTTAGTGAACAGTTTGGTGGGTTATATTAGTTCAGCAGGTGGAGGTGGTGGGTCAGTGAATAGTTTGGTGGGTTGTGTTAGTTCAGCAGGTGGTGGGTCAGTGAACAGTTTGGTGGGTTGTGTTAGTTCAGCAGGTGGAGGGTCAGTGAACAGTTTGGTGGGTTGTGTTAGTTCAGCAGGTGGAGGTGGTGGGTCAGTGAACAGTTTGATTGGTTGCGTTAGATTAGCATGTGGAGGGTCAGTGAATAGTTTGGTGGGTCGTGTTAGTTCAGCAGGTGGAGGTGGTGGGTTAGTGAACAGTTTGGTAGGTTGTATTAGTTCAGCAGGTGGAGGGTCAGTGAACAGTTTCGTGGGTTGTGTTTGTTCAGCAGATGGAGGTGGTGGGTCAGTGAACAGTTTCGTGGGTTGTGTTTGTTCAGCAGATGGAGGTGGTGGGTCAGTGAACAGTTTGGTGGGTTGTGTTAGTTCAGCAGGTGGAGGTGGTATATCAATGAATAGTTTGGTGGGTTGAATTAGTTCAGCAGGTGGAGGGTTAGTGAAAAGTTTGGTGGGTTGTGTTAGTTCAGCGGGTGGATGTGGTTGGTCAGTGAACAGCATGGTGGGTTGTGTTAGTTCAGCAGTTGGAGGTCGTGGGTCAGTGAACAGTTTGATGGGCTGTGTTAGTTCAGCAGGTGGAGGGGTCAGTAAACAATATGGTGGGTTGTGTTAGTTCAGCAGGCAGAGGTGGTGGGGTCAGTGAACAGTTTGGTGGATTGTGTTCGTTCAGCAGGTGGAGGTTGTGGGTCAGTGAACGGTTTGGTGGGTTGTGTTAGTTCAGCAGGTGGAGGGTCAGTGAACAGTTTGGTGGGTTGTGTTTGTTGAACAGGTGGAGGGTCAGTGAACAGTTTGGTGGGTTATGTTAGTTTAGCAGGTGGTGGGTCAGTGCACAGTATGGTGAGTTGTGTTCGTTCAGCAGATGGAGGGTCAGTGAACAGTTTGGTGGGTTGTGTTAGTTCAGCGGGTGGATGTGGTGGGTCAGTGAACAGCATAGTGGGTTGTGTTAGTTCAGCAGTTGGAGGTGGAGTGTAAGTGAACAGTTTGATGGGTTGTGTTATTTCAGCAGGTGGAGGGTCAGTGAAAAGCCTGGTGGGTTGTGTTAGTTCAGCAGGTGGTGGCGGTGGACCAATGAACAGTTTTGTGGGTTGTGTTAGTTCAGCAGGTGGAGGTGGTGGGGTCAGTGAACAGTTTGGTGGGTTGTGTTAGTTCAGCAGGTGGAGGGTTATTGAACTGTTCTGTGGGTTTTCAGTTCAGTAGGTGGTGGGTCAGTGAACAGTTTGTTGGGTTGTGTTAGTTCAGCAGGTGGAGGGTCAGTGAACAGTTTGGTGGGTTAAGTTAGATCAGCAGGTGGAGGTGATGGTTCAGTGAACAGTATGGTGGGTTGTGTTAGTTCAGCAGGTGGAGCGTCAGTGAATAGTTTGGTGGGTTGTGTTTGTTAGGTTCTGAATAATAAGTTCTATATACAGGAGAGAACACAAACACCTGTATAGTTTTGTAGGTTCGGTTTACTGGATAAGAGTATGTACACAGAGGAGAGCAGCGGTCTCCCTGGCTAGGCTCCTTGTCAACTGCTATAGGCGACGTATGGCAAGTGATACATTAGCAGCTTCCATACGTCGCCAGGCACATTAATTAAGCGTGTGGGATATGGTAATAACATTGCCACACGATGCTAGCTAGGCTGAATAAATAATACATAAATGGCACATACATAATATACACACATGATATATAATCCAGCATACATAATATACATACAGTGTTAGTTCGGCAGGTGGTGGGTCAGTGAACAGTTTGGTGGGTTGTGTTAGTTCAGCAGGTGGAGGGTCAGTAAAGAGTGTGGTGGGTTCTGTTAGTTCAGGAGGAGGTGGTGGTGGGTCAGTGAACAGTATGGTGGGTTGTGTTAAATCAGCAGATGGTTCGTGGTGCGTCAGTGAACAGGTTGGTGGGTTTTGCTAGTTCAGCAGGTGGAGGGTCATTGAACAGTTTGGTGGGTTATGTTAGTTCAGCAGGTGGTGGTGGTGGGTTAGTAAACAGTATGGTGGGTTGTGTTAGTTCAGCAGGTGGGGGTAAGTGAACAGTTTGGTGGGTTGTGTTAGTTCAGCAGGTGGTGGGCCAGTGAAGAGTATGGTGGGTTGTGTTAATTCAGCAGGTGGAGGTGGTGGGTCAGTGATCAATATGGTAGGTTGTGTTAGTTCAGCAGGTGGGGGGTCAGTGAACAGTTTGGTGGGTTGTGTTAGTTTAGCAGGTGGTGGGTCAGCGAACAGTTTGGTGGGTTGTGTTAGTTCAGCAGGTGAAGATGGTGGGTCAATGAACAGTTTGGTGGGTTGTGTTAGTTCTGTAGGTGGATGTGGTGGGTCAGTGAAAAGTTTGGTGGGTTGTGTTAGTTCAGCAGGTGGTGAGTCAGTGAACAGTATGTTGGGTTGTGTTAGTTCAGCAGGTGGTGGGTCAGCGAACAGTTTGGTGGGTTGTGTTAGTTCAGCAGGAGGTGGTGGGTCAGTGAACAGTTTGGTGGGTTGTGTTAGTTGAGTAGGTGGTGGGTCAGGGAACAGTTTGGTGGGTTGTGTTAGTTCAGCAGGTGGTGGGTCAGCAAACAGTTTGGTGGGTTGTGTTAGTTTAGCAGGAGGTGGTGGCTCAGTGAACAGTTTGGTGGGTTGTGCTAGTTCAGCAGGTGGTGGGTCAGTGAAGAGTTTGGTGGGCTGTGTTAGTTGAGTAGGTGGTGGATCAGGGAAGAGTTTGGTGGGTTGTGTAAGTTCAGTAGGAGGTTGTGGTGGGTCAGTGAACAGTTTGGTGGGTTGTCTTAGTTCAGCAGGTGGAGGGTCAGTGAACAGTTTGGTGGGTTGTGTTAGTTCAGCAGGTGGAGGGTCAGTGAACAGTTTGGTGGGTTGTGTTAGTTCAGCAGGTGGAGGTGGTGGGTAAGTGAACAGTTTGGTGGGTTGTGTTAGCTCAGCAGGTGGAACGTCAGTGAACAGTTTTGTGGGTTGCGTTAGTTCAGCAGGTGGAGGGTCAGTGAGTAGAAATGTGGGTTGTGTTAGTTAAGCAGGTGGAGAGTCAGTGAACAGTATGGTGGGTTACACTAGTTCAGCAGGTGGAGTTGGTGGGACAATGAACAGTATGGTGGGTTGTGTTAGTTCAGCAGGTGGAGGTGGTGAGTCAGTGAACAGTTTGGTGGGTTGTGTTAGTTCAGCAAGTGGATGTGGTGGTTCAGTGAACAGTTTGGTGGGTTGTGTTATTTCAACAGTTGGAGGTGGTGGGTCAGTGAACAGTTTGGTGGGTTGTGTTAGTTCAACAGGTGGTGGGTCAGTGAAGAGTATGGTGGGTTGTGCTGGTTCAGCAGGTGGAGATGGTGGGTCAGTGAACAGTATGGTGGGTTGTGTTAGTTTAGCAGGTGGAGGTGGTGGGTCAGTGAACCGTATGGTGGGTTTTGTTAGTTTAGCAGGTGGAGGTGATGGGTCAGTGAACAGTTTGGTGGGTTGTGTAATTTCAGCAGGTGGTGGGTCAGTGAAGAGTTTGGTGGGTTGTGTTAGTTCAGCAGGTGGAGGTGGTGGGTCAGTGAACAGTTTGGTGGGTTGTGTTAGTTCAGCAGGTGGATGTGGTGGGTCAGTGAAGTTTGGTGGGTTGTATTAGTTCAACAGGTGGAGGTGGTGGTTCAGTGTATAGTATGGTGGGGTTTGATAGTTCAGCAAGTGGAGGTGGTGGGTCAGTGAACAGTATGGTGGGTTGTGTTAGGTCAGCAGCTGGTGGGTCAGTGAACAGTTTAGTGGGTTGCATTAGTTCAGCAGGTGGAGGGTCAGTGAACAGTTTGGTGGGTTATCTTAGTTCCGCAGGTGGTGGGTCAGTGAACAGTTTGGTGGGTTGTGTTTGTTCAGCAGGTGGAGGTGGTGGGTCAGTAAACAGTTTGGTGGGTTGTGTTAGTTCAGCAGGTGGAGGTGGTGGAGTCAGTGAACAGTTTGGTGGGTTGCGTTAGTTCAGCAGGTGGAGGGTCAGTGAACAGTTTGGTGGGTTGTGTTAATTCAGCAGGTGGTGGGTGAGTGAACAGTTTCGTGGGTTGTGTTAGTTCAGCAGGTGGAGGTGGTGGGTCAGTGAACAGTTTGGTGGGTTGTGTTAGTTCAGCAGGTGGAGGTGGTCGGTCATTGAATAGTTTGGTGGGTTGCATTAGTTCAGCAGGTGGAGGGTCAGTGAACAGTTTGGTGGGTTATGTTAGTTCAGCGGGTGGATGTGGTGGGTAAGTGAACAGCATGGTGGGTTGTGTTAGTTCAGCAGTTGGAGGTGGTGGGTCAGTGAACGGTTTGGTGGGCTGTGTTAGTTCAGCAGGTGGAAGGTCAGTGAACAGTTTGGTGGGTTGTGGTCGTTCAGGAGATGGAGGTGGTGGGTCAGTGAACGGTTTGGTGGGCTGTGTTAGTTCAGCAGGTGGAGGGTCCGTGAACAGTTTGGTGTGTTGGGTTAGTTCAGCAGGTGGAGGTAGTGGGGTCAGTGAACACTTTGGTGGGTTGTGTTCGTTCAGCAGGTGGAGGTGTTGGTAAGTGAACGGTTTGGTGGGTTGTGTTAGTTCAGCAGGTGGAGGGTCAGTGAACAGTTTGGTGGGTTGTGTTAGTTCAGCAGGTGGAGGGTCAGTGAACAGTTTGGTGGGTTGTGTTAGTTTAGCAGGTGGTGGGTCAGTGCACAGTATGGTGGGTTGTGTTCGTTCAGCAGATGGAGGGTCAGTGAACAGTTTGGTGAGTTGTGTTAGTTCAGCGGGTGGATGTGGAGGGTCAGTGAACATCATAGTGGGTTGTGTTAGTTCAGCAGTTGCAGGTGGAGTGTAAGTGAACAGTTGGGTCGGTTGTGTTTGTTCAGCTGATGGTGATGGTAGGTCAGTGAACAGCATGGTGGGTTGTGTTAGTTCAGCAGTTGGAGGTGGAGGGTCAGTGAACAGTATGGTGGGTTGTTTTAGTTCAGCAGGTGGAGGTGGTGGGTCAGTGAACAGTTTGGTGGGTTGTGTTAGTTCAACAGGTGGAAGTGGAGGGTCAGTGAACAGTATGATGGGTTGTTTTAGTTCAGCAGGTGGAGGTGGTGGGTCAGTGAACAGTTTAATGGGTTTTGTTACTTCAGTAGGTGGTTGGTCAGTGAACAGTTTGTTGGGTTGTATTAGTGCAGGAGGTGGAGGTGGTGGGTCAGTGAACAGTATGGTGGGTTGTGTTAGTTCAGCAGGTGGAGGTGCTGAGGTCAGTGAACAATATGGTCGGTTGTGTTAGTTGAGCAGGTGGAGGTGGTGGGTCAGTGAACAGTTTGGTGGGTTGTGTTAGTTCAGCAGGTGGAGGGTCAGTGAACAGTTTGGTGGGTTATCTTAGTTCAGCAGGTGGAGGTGGTGGGTTAGTGAACGGTTTGGTGGGTTGTATTAGTTCAGCAGGTGGAGGTGGTGGGTCAGTGAACAGTTTGGTGGGTTATGTTAGTTCAGCAGGTGGAGGTGTTGGGTCAGTGAATAGTTTGGTGGGTTGTGTTAGTTCAGCAGGTGGTGGGTCAGTGAACAGTTTGGTGGGTTGTCTTAGTTCAGCAGGTGGAGGGTCAGTGAACAGTTTGGTGGGTTGTGTTAGTTCAGCAGGCGGAGGTGGTGGGTCAGTGAACAATTTGGTGGGTTGTGTTAGTTCAGCAGGTGGAGGTGGTGGGTCAGTGAACAGTTTGGTGGGTTGTGTTAGTTCAGCAGGTGGAGGTGGTGGGTTAGTGAACAGTTTGGTAGGTTGTATTAGTTCAGCAGGTGGAGGGTCAGTGAACAGTTTGGTGGGTTGTGTTTGTTCAGCAGATGGAGGTGGTGGGTCAGTGAACAGTTTGGTGGGTTGTGTTAGTTCAGCAGGTGGAGGTGGTATGTCAATGAATAGTTTGGTGGGTTGCATTAGTTCAGCAGGTGGAGGGTTAGTGAAAAGTTTGGTGGGTTGTGTTAGTTCAGCAGTTGGAGGTCGTGGGTCAGTGAACGGTTTGATGGGCTGTGTTAGTTCAGCAGGTGGAGGGGTCAGTAAACAATTTGGTGGGTTGTGTTAGTTCAGCAGGTGGAGGTGGTGGGTCAGTGAACAGTTTGGTGGGTTGTGTTCGTTCACCAGGTGGAGGTGGTGGGTCAGTGAACGGTTTGGTGGGTTGTGTTAGTTCAGCAGGTGGAGGGTCAGTGAACAGTTTGGTGGGTTGTGTTTGTTGAGCAGGTGGAGGGTCAGTGAACAGTTTGGTGGGTTATGTTAGTTTAGCAGGTGGTGGGTCAGTGCACAGTATGGTGGGTTGTGTTCGTTCAGCAGATGGAGGGTCAGTGAACAGTTTGGTGGGTTGTGTTAGTTCAGCGGGTGGATGTGGTGGGTCAGTGAACAGCATAGTGGGTTGTGTTAGTTCAGCAGTTGGAGGTGGAGTGTAATTGAACAGTTTGATGGGTTGTGTTATTTCAGCAGGTGGAGGGTCAGTGAACAGCCTGGTGGGTTGTGTTAGTTCAGCAGGTGGTGGTGGTGGGTCAGTGAACAGTTTGTTGGGTTGTGTTAGTTCAGCAGGTGGAGGGCCAGTGAACAGTTTGGTGGGTTGTGTTAGTTGAGCAGGTGGAGGGTCAGTGAATAGTTTGTTGGGTTGTGTTAGTTCAGCAGGTGGAGGTGGTGGGGTCAGTGAACAGTTTGGTGGGTTGTGTTAGTTCAGCAGGTGGAGGGTTATTGAACTGTTCTGTGGGTTTTTTCAGTTCAGTAGGTGGTGGGTCAGTGAACAGTTTGTTGGGTTGTGTTAGTTCAGCAGGTGGAGGGTCAGTGAACAGTTTGGTGGTTTAAGTTAGATCAGCAGGTGGAGGTGATGGGTCAGTGAACAGTATGGTGGGTTGTGTTAGTTCAGCAGGTGGAGGGTCAGTGAATAGTTTGGTGGGTTGTGTTAGTTCGGCAGGTGGTGGGTCAGTGAACAGTTTGGTGGGTTGTGTTAGTTCAGCAGGTGGAGGGTCAGTAAAGAGTATGGTGGGTTCTGTTAGTTCAGCAGGAGGTGGTGGTGGGTCAGTGAACAGTATGGTGGGTTGTGTTAAATCAGCAGATGGTTCTTGGTTCGTCAGTGAACAGGTTGGTGGGTTTTGCTAGTTCAGCATGTGGAGGGTCATTGAACAGTTTGGTGGGTTATGTTAGTTCAGCAGGTGGTGGTGGTGGGTTAGTAACAGTATGGTGGGTTGTGTTAGTTCAGCAGGTGGGGGTAAGTGAACAGTTTGGTGGGTTGTGTTAGTTCAGCAGGTGGAGGGTTATTGAACTGTTCTGTGGGTTTTTTCTGTTCAGTAGGTGGTGGGTCAGTGAACAGTTTGTTGGGTTGTGTTAGTTCAGCAGGTGGAGGGTCAGTGAACAGTTTGGTGGTTTAAGTTAGATCAGCAGGTGGAGGTGATGGGTCAGTGAACAGTATGGTGGGTTGTGTTAGTTCAGCAGGTGGAGGGTCAGTGAATAGTTTGGTGGGTTCTGTTAGTTCAGCAGGAGGTGGTGGTGGGTCAGTGAACAGTATGGTGGGTTGTGTTAAATCAGCAGATGGTTCGTGGTGCGTCAGTGAACAGGTTGGTGGGTTTTGCTAGTTCAGCAGGTGGAGGGTGATTGAACAGTTTTGTGGGTTATGTTAGTTCAGCAGGTGGTGGTGGTGGGTTAGTAAACAGTATGGTGGGTTGTGTTAGTTCAGCAGGTGGGGGTAAGTGAACAGTTTGGTGGGTTGTGTTAGTTCAGCAGGTGGTGGGCCAGTGAAGAGTATGGTGGGTTGTGTTAATTCAGCAAGTGGAGGTGGTGGGTCAGTGATCAATATGGTAGGTTGTGTTAGTTCAGCAGGTGGGGGGTCAGTGAATAGTTTGGTGGGTTGTGTTAGTTTAGCAGGTGGAGAGTAAGTGAACAGTTTTGTGGGTTGTGTTAGTTCAGCAGGTGCAGGTGGTGGGTCAATGAACAGTTTGGTGGGTTGTGTTAGTTCTGTAGGTGGATGTGGTGGGTCAGTGAACAGTTTGGTGGGTTGTGTTAGTTCAGCAGGTGGTGAGTCAGTGAACAGTATGTTGGGTTGTGTTAGTTCAGCAGGTGGTGGGTCAGCGAACAGTTTGGTGGGTTGTGTTAGTTCAGCAGGAGGTGGTGGGTCAGTGAACAGTTTGGTGGGTTGTGTTATTGAGTAGGTGGTGGGTCAGGGAACAGTTTTGTGGGTTGTGTTAGTTCAGCTGGTGGTGGTTCAGTGAACAGTATGTTGGGTTGTGTTAGTTCAGCAGGTGGAGGTGGTGGGTCAGTGAACAGTTTGGTGGGTTGTGTTAGTTCAGCAGGTGGTGGGTCAGCAAACAGTTTCGTGGGTTGTGCTAGTTCAGCAGGAGGTGGTGGCTCAGTGAACAGTTTGGTGGGTTGTGTTAGTTGAGTAGGTGGTGGATCAGGGAACAGTTTGGTGGGTTGTGTTAGTTCAGTAGGAGGTGGTGGTGGGTCAGTGAACAGTTTGGTGGGTTGTCTTAGTTCAGCAGGTGGAGGGTCAGTGAACAGTTTGGTGGGTTGTGTTAGTTCAGCAGGTGGAGGGTCAGTGAACAGTTTGGTGGGTTGTGTTAGTTCAGCAGGTGGAGGTGGTGGGTAAGTGAACAGTTTGGTGGGTTGTGTTAGCTCAGCAGGTGGATCGTCAGTGAACAGTTTGGTGGGTTGCGTTAGTTCAGCAGGTGGAGGGTCAGTGAGTAGAAAAGTGGGTTGTGTTAGTTAAGCAGGTGGAGGTGGTGGGTAGTGAACAGTATGGTGGGTTACACTAGTTCAGCAGGTGGTAGGTCAGTGAACAGTTTGGTGGGTTGTGTTAGTTCAGGAGATGGGGGTGGTGGGTCAGTGAACCGTATAGTAGGTTGTTTCTAGTTTAGCAGGAGGTGGTGGGTCAGTGAACAGTTTGGTGGGTTGTGTTAGTTAAGCAGTTGGAGGGTCAGTGAAGAGTTTGGTGGGTTGTGTTAGTTCAGCTGGTGGTGGTGGGTCAGTGAACAGTTTGGTGGGTTGTGTTAGTTCAGCAGGTGGAGGGTCAGTGAACAGTTTGGTGGGTTCTGTTAGTTCAGCAGGTAGGTGGTGGTGGGTCAGAGAACAGTATGGTGGGTTGTGTTAGTTCAGCAGATGGTGTGGTGGGTCAGTGAACAGTTGGTGGGTTTTGCTAGTTCAGCAGGTGGAGGGTCATTGAACAGTTTGGTGGGTTATGTTAGTTCAGCAGGTGGTGGTGGTGGGTTAGTGAACAGTATGGTGGGTTGTGTTAGTTCAGCAGGTGGGGGTAAGTGAACAGTTTGGTGGGTTGTGTTAGTTCAGCAGGTGGTGGGCCAGTGAAGAGTATGGTGGGTTGTGTTAATTCAGCAGGTGGAGGTGGTGGGTCAGTGATCAATATGGTAGGTTGTGTTAGTTCAGCAGGTGGGGGGTCAGTGAACAGTTTGGTGGGTTGTGTTAGTTTAGCAGGTGGAGAGTAAGTGAACAGTTTTGTGGGTTGTGTTAGTTCAGTAGGTGAAGATGGTGGGTCAATGAACAGTTTGGTGGGTTGTGTTAGTTCTGTAGGTGGATGTGGTGGGTCAGTGAACAGTTTGGTGGGTTGTGTTAGTTCAGCAGGTGGTGAGTCAGTGAACAGTATGTTGGGTTGTGTTAGTTCAGCAGGTGGTGGGTCAGCGAACAGTTTGGTGGGTTGTGTTAGTTCAGCAGGAGGTGGTGGGTCAGTGAACAGTTTGGTGGGTTGTGTTAGTTGAGTAGGTGGTGGGTCAGGGAACAGTTTGGTGGGTTGTGTTAGTTCAGCAGGTGGTGGGTCAGCAAACAGTTTGGTGGGTTGTGTTAGTTTAGCAGGAGGTGGTGGCTCAGTGAACAGTTTGGTGGGTTGTGCTAGTTCAGCAGGTGGTGGGTCAGTGAAGAGTTTGGTGGGCTGTGTTAGTTGAGTAGGTGGTGGATCAGGGAAGAGTTTGGTGGGTTGTGTAAGTTCAGTAGGAGGTTGTGGTGGGTCAGTGAACAGTTTGGTGGGTTGTCTTAGTTCAGCAGGTGGAGGGTCAGTGAACAGTTTGGTGGGTTGTGTTAGTTCAGCAGGTGGAGGGTCAGTGAACAGTTTGGTGGGTTGTGTTAGTTCAGCAGGTGGAGGTGGTGGGTAAGTGAACAGTTTGGTGGGTTGTGTTAGCTCAGCAGGTGGAACGTCAGTGAACAGTTTTGTGGGTTGCGTTAGTTCAGCAGGTGGAGGGTGAGTGAGTAGAAAAGTGGGTTGTGTTAGTAAAGCAGGTGGAGAGTCAGTGAACAGTATGGTGGGTTACACTAGTTCAGCAGGGGGTAGGTCAGTGAACAGTTTGGTGGGTTGTGTTAGTTCAGGAGGTGGAGGTGGTGGGTAAGTGAACAGTTTGATGGGTCGTGTTAGCTCAGCAGGTGTAAGGTCAGTGAGCAGTTTGGTGGGTTGCGTTAGTTCAGCAGGTGGAGGGTCAGTGAGTAGTGAAGTGGTTTGTGTTAGTTCAGCAGATGGAGGTGGTGGGTCAGTGAACCGTATAGTAGGTTGTGTTAGTTTAGCAGGAGGTGGTGGGTCAGTGAACAGTTTGGTGGGTTGTGTTAATTCAACAGGTGGAGGTGGTGGGTCAGTGAACAGTATGGTGGGTTGTGCTGGTTTAGCAGGTGGAGGTGGTTGGTCAGTGAACAGTATGGTGGGTTGTGTTAGTTTAGCAGGTGGAGGTGGTGGGTCAGTGAACCGTATGGTGGGTTTTGTTAGTTTAGCAGGTGGAGGTGGTGGGTCAGTGAACAGTTTGGTGGGTTGTGTTATTTCAGCAGGTGGTGGGTCAGTGAAGAGTTTGGTGGGTTGTGTTAGTTCAGCAGGTGGAGGTGTTGGGTCAGTGAACAGTATGGTGGGTTTTGTTAGTTTAGCAGGTGGAGGTGGTGGGTCAGTGAACAGTTTGGTGGGTTGTGTAAGTTCAGCAGGTGGATGTGGTGCGTCAGTGAAGTTTGGTGGGTTGTATTAGTTCAACAGGTGGATGTGGTGGGTCAGTGAATAGTATGGTGGGTTTTGATAGTTCAGCAAGTGGAGGTGGTGGGTCAGTGAACAGTTTGGTGGGTTGTGTTAGTTCAGCAGGTGGTGGGTCAGTGAACAGTTTGGTGGGTTGCGTTAGTTCAGCAGGTGGAGGGTCAGTGAACAGTTTGGTTGGTTATCTTAGTTCCGCAGGTGGTGGGTCAGTGAACAGTTTGGTGGGTTGTGTTAGTTCAGCAGGTGGAGGTGGTGGGTCAGTGAACAGTATGTTGGGTTGTGTTAGCTCAGCAGGTGGAAGGTCAGTGAGCAGTTTGGTGGGTTGCGTTAGTTCAGCAGGTGGAGGGTCAGTGAGTAGTGAAGTGGTTTGTGTTAGTTCAGCAGATGGCGGTGGTGGGTCAGTGAACAGTTTGGTGGGTTGTGTTAGTTCAGCAGGTGGAGGGTCAGTGAACAGTTTGATGGGCTGTGTTAGTTCAGCAGGTGGAGGTGGTGCGTCAATGAACAGTTTGGTGGGTTGCGTTAGTTCAGCAGGTGGAGGATCAGTGAACAGTTTGGTGGGTTGTGTTATTTCTGCAGGTTGTAGGTTAGTGAACAGTTTGGTGGGTTGTGTTAGTTCAGGAGGTGGGGGTGGGGGGTCAGTGAACCGTATAGTAGGTTGTGTTACTTTAGCAGGAGGTGGTGGGTCAGTGAACAGTTTGGTGGGTTGTGTTAATTCAACAGGTGGTGGGTCAGCGAACAGTTTGATGGGTTGTGTTAGTTCAGCAGGAGGTGGTGGCTCAGAGAACAGTTTGGTGGGTTGTGTTAATTCAACAGATGGTGGGTCAGCGAACAGTTTGGTGGGTTGTGTTAGTTCAGTAGGAGGTGGTGGCTCAGTGAACAGTTTGGTGGGTTGTGTTAGTTCAGCAGGTGGTGGGTCAGTGAACAGTTTGGTGGGTTGTGTTAGTTCAGGTGGAGGTGGTGGGTCAGTGAACAGTTTGGTGGGTTGTGTTAGTTGAGTAGGTGGTGGATCAGGGAACAGTTTGGTTTGTTGTGTTAGTTCAGCAGGTGGTGGTTCAGTGAACAGTATGTTGGGTTGTGTTAGTTCAGCAGGTGGGTCATTGAACAGTATGTTGGGTTGTGTTAGTTCAGCAGGTGGTGGGTCAGCAAACAGTTTGGTGGGTTGTGTTAGTTCAGCAGGGGATGGTGTCTCAGTGAACAGTTTGGTGGGTTGTGTTAGGTCAGCAGGTGGTGGGTCAGTGAACAGTTTGTTGGGCTGTGTTAGTTGAGTAGGTGGAGGGTCAGTGAACAGTTTGGTGGGTTGTGTAAGTTCAGCAGGAGGTGGTGGTGGGTCAGTGAACAGTTTGGTGGGTTGTGTTAGTTCAGTAGGTGGAGGTGGTGGGTAAGTGAACAGTTTGGTAGGTTGTGTTAGCTCAGCAGGTGGAACGTCAGTGAACAGTTTGGTGGGTTGCGTTAGTTCAGCAGGTGGAGGGTCAGTGAGTAGAAATGTGGGTTGTGTTAGTTAAGCAGGTGGAGAGTCAGTGAACAGTATGGTGGGTTACACTAGTTCAGCAGGTGGAGTTGGTGGGACAATGAACAGTATGGTGGGTTGTGTTAGTTCAGCAGGTGGAGGTGGTGAGTCAGTGAACAGTTTGGTGGGTTGTGTTAGTTCAGCAAGTGGATGTGGTGGTTCAGTGAACAGTTTGGTGGGTTGTGTTATTTCAACAGTTGGAGGTGGTGGGTCAGTGAACAGTTTGGTGGGTTGTGTTAGTTCAACAGGTGGTGGGTCAGTGAAGAGTATGGTGGGTTGTGCTGGTTCAGCAGGTGGAGATGGTGGGTCAGTGAACAGTATGGTGGGTTGTGTTAGTTTAGCAGGTGGAGGTGGTGGGTCAGTGAACCGTATGGTGGGTTTTGTTAGTTTAGCAGGTGGAGGTGATGGGTCAGTGAACAGTTTGGTGGGTTGTGTAATTTCAGCAGGTGGTGGGTCAGTGAAGAGTTTGGTGGGTTGTGTTAGTTCAGCAGGTGGAGGTGGTGGGTCAGTGAACAGTTTGGTGGGTTGTGTTAGTTCAGCAGGTGGATGTGGTGGGTCAGTGAAGTTTGGTGGGTTGTATTAGTTCAACAGGTGGAGGTGGTGGGTCAGTGTATAGTATGGTGGGGTTTGATAGTTCAGCAAGTGGAGGTGGTGGGTCAGTGAACAGTATGGTGGGTTGTGTTAGGTCAGCAGCTGGTGGGTCAGTGAACAGTTTAGTGGGTTGCATTAGTTCAGCAGGTGGAGGGTCAGTGAACAGTTTGGTGGGTTATCTTAGTTCCGCAGGTGGTGGGTCAGTGAACAGTTTGGTGGGTTGTGTTTGTTCAGCAGGTGGAGGTGGTGGGTCAGTAAACAGTTTGGTGGGTTGTGTTAGTTCAGCAGGTGGAGGTGGTGGAGTCAGTGAACAGTTTGGTGGGTTGCGTTAGTTCAGCAGGTGGAGGGTCAGTGAACAGTTTGGTGGGTTGTGTTAATTCAGCAGGTGGTGGGTGAGTGAACAGTTTCGTGGGTTGTGTTAGTTCAGCAGGTGGAGGTGGTGGGTCAGTGAACAGTTTGGTGGGTTGTGTTAGTTCAGCAGGTGGAGGTGGTATGTCAATGAATAGTTTGGTGGGTTGCATTAGTTCAGCAGGTGGAGGGTCAGTGAACAGTTTGGTGGGTTATGTTAGTTCAGCGGGTGGATGTGGTGGGTAAGTGAACAGCATGGTGGGTTGTGTTAGTTCAGCAGTTGGAGGTGGTGGGTCAGTGAACGGTTTGGTGGGCTGTGTTAGTTCAGCAGGTGGAAGGTCAGTGAACAGTTTGGTGGGTTGTGTTCGTTCAGGAGGTGGAGGTGGTGGGTCAGTGAACGGTTTGGTGGGCTGTGTTAGTTCAGCAGGTGGAGGGTCCGTGAACAGTTTGGTGTGTTGGGTTAGTTCAGCAGGTGGAGGTAGTGGGGTCAGTGAACACTTTGGTGGGTTGTGTTCGTTCAGCAGGTGGAGGTGTTGGTAAGTGAACGGTTTGGTGGGTTGTGTTAGTTCAGCAGGTGGAGGGTCAGTGAACAGTTTGGTGGGTTGTGTTAGTTCAGCAGGTGGAGGGTCAGTGAACAGTTTGGTGGGTTGTGTTAGTTTAGCAGGTGGTGGGTCAGTGCACAGTATGGTGGGTTGTGTTCGTTCAGCAGATGGAGGGTCAGTGAACAGTTTGGTGAGTTGTGTTAGTTCAGCGGGTGGATGTGGAGGGTCAGTGAACATCATAGTGGGTTGTGTTAGTTCAGCAGTTGCAGGTGGAGTGTAAGTGAACAGTTGGGTCGGTTGTGTTTGTTCAGCTGATGGTGATGGTAGGTCAGTGAACAGCATGGTGGGTTGTGTTAGTTCAGCAGTTGGAGGTGGAGGGTCAGTGAACAGTATGGTGGGTTGTTTTAGTTCAGCAGGTGGAGGTGGTGGGTCAGTGAACAGTTTGGTGGGTTGTGTTAGTTCAACAGGTGGAAGTGGAGGGTCAGTGAACAGTATGATGGGTTGTTTTAGTTCAGCAGGTGGAGGTGGTGGGTCAGTGAACAGTTTAATGGGTTTTGTTACTTCAGTAGGTGGTTGGTCAGTGAACAGTTTGTTGGGTTGTATTAGTGCAGGAGGTGGAGGTGGTGGGTCAGTGAACAGTATGGTGGGTTGTGTTAGTTCAGCAGGTGGAGGTGCTGAGGTCAGTGAACAATATGGTCGGTTGTGTTAGTTGAGCAGGTGGAGGTGGTGGGTCAGTGAACAGTTTGGTGGGTTGTGTTAGTTCAGCAGGTGGAGGGTCAGTGAACAGTTTGGTGGGTTATCTTAGTTCAGCAGGTGGAGGTGGTGGGTTAGTGAACGGTTTGGTGGGTTGTATTAGTTCAGCAGGTGGAGGTGGTGGGGTCAGTGAACAGTTTGGTGGGTTATGTTAGTTCAGCAGGTGGAGGTGTTGGGTCAGTGAATAGTTTGGTGGGTTGTGTTAGTTCAGCAGGTGGTGGGTCAGTGAACAGTTTGGTGGGTTGTCTTAGTTCAGCAGGTGGAGGGTCAGTGAACAGTTTGGTGGGTTGTGTTAGTTCAGCAGGCGGAGGGGGTGGGGTTAGTGAACAATTTGGTGGGTTGTGTTAGTTCAGCAGGTGGAGGTGGTGGGTCAGTGAACAGTTTGATGGGTCGTGTTAGTTCAGCAGGTGGAGGTGGTGGGTTAGTGAACAGTTTGGTAGGTTGTATTAGTTCAGCAGGTGGAGGGTCAGTGAACAGTTTGGTGGGTTGTGTTTGTTCAGCAGATGGAGGTGGTGGGTCAGTGAACAGTTTGGTGGGTTGTGTTAGTTCAGCAGGTGGAGGTGGTATGTCAATGAATAGTTTGGTGGGTTGCATTAGTTCAGCAGGTGGAGGGTTAGTGAAAAGTTTGGTGGGTTGTGTTAGTTCAGCAGTTGGAGGTCGTGGGTCAGTGAACGGTTTGATGGGCTGTGTTAGTTCAGCAGGTGGAGGGGTCAGTAAACAATTTGGTGGGTTGTGTTAGTTCAGCAGGTGGAGGTGGTGGGGTCAGTGAACAGTTTGGTGGGTTGTGTTCGTTCACCAGGTGGAGGTGGTGGGTCAGTGAACGGTTTGGTGGGTTGTGTTAGTTCAGCAGGTGGAGGGTCAGTGAACAGTTTGGTGGGTTGTGTTTGTTGAGCAGGTGGAGGGTCAGTGAACAGTTTGGTGGGTTATGTTAGTTTAGCAGGTGGTGGGTCAGTGCACAGTATGGTGGGTTGTGTTCGTTCAGCAGATGGAGGGTCAGTGAACAGTTTGGTGGGTTGTGTTAGTTCAGCGGGTGGATGTGGTGGGTCAGTGAACAGCATAGTGGGTTGTGTTAGTTCAGCAGTTGGAGGTGGAGTGTAATTGAACAGTTTGATGGGTTGTGTTATTTCAGCAGGTGGAGGGTCAGTGAACAGCCTGGTGGGTTGTGTTAGTTCAGCAGGTGGTGGTGGTGGGTCAGTGAACAGTTTGTTGGGTTGTGTTAGTTCAGCAGGTGGAGGGCCAGTGAACAGTTTGGTGGGTTGTGTTAGTTGAGCAGGTGGAGGGTCAGTGAATAGTTTGTTGGGTTGTGTTAGTTCAGCAGGTGGAGGTGGTGGGGTCAGTGAACAGTTTGGTGGGTTGTGTTAGTTCAGCAGGTGGAGGGTTATTGAACTGTTCTGTGGGTTTTTTCAGTTCAGTAGGTGGTGGGTCAGTGAACAGTTTGTTGGGTTGTGTTAGTTCAGCAGGTGGAGGGTCAGTGAACAGTTTGGTGGTTTAAGTTAGATCAGCAGGTGGAGGTGATGGGTCAGTGAACAGTATGGTGGGTTGTGTTAGTTCAGCAGGTGGAGGGTCAGTGAATAGTTTGGTGGGTTGTGTTAGTTCGGCAGGTGGTGGGTCAGTGAACAGTTTGGTGGGTTGTGTTAGTTCAGCAGGTGGAGGGTCAGTAAAGAGTATGGTGGGTTCTGTTAGTTCAGCAGGAGGTGGTGGTGGGTCAGTGAACAGTATGGTGGGTTGTGTTAAATCAGCAGATGGTTCGTGGTGCGTCAGTGAACAGGTTGGTGGGTTTTGCTAGTTCAGCATGTGGAGGGTCATTGAACAGTTTGGTGGGTTATGTTAGTTCAGCAGGTGGTGGTGGTGGGTTAGTAAACAGTATGGTGGGTTGTGTTAGTTCAGCAGGTGGGGGTAAGTGAACAGTTTGGTGGGTTGTGTTAGTTCAGCAGGTGGAGGGTTATTGAACTGTTCTGTGGGTTTTTTCTGTTCAGTAGGTGGTGGGTCAGTGAACAGTTTGTTGGGTTGTGTTAGTTCAGCAGGTGGAGGGTCAGTGAACAGTTTGGTGGTTTAAGTTAGATCAGCAGGTGGAGGTGATGGGTCAGTGAACAGTATGGTGGGTTGTGTTAGTTCAGCAGGTGGAGGGTCAGTGAATAGTTTGGTGGGTTCTGTTAGTTCAGCAGGAGGTGGTGGTGGGTCAGTGAACAGTATGGTGGGTTGTGTTAAATCAGCAGATGGTTCGTGGTGCGTCAGTGAACAGGTTGGTGGGTTTTGCTAGTTCAGCAGGTGGAGGGTGATTGAACAGTTTTGTGGGTTATGTTAGTTCAGCAGGTGGTGGTGGTGGGTTAGTAAACAGTATGGTGGGTTGTGTTAGTTCAGCAGGTGGGGGTAAGTGAACAGTTTGGTGGGTTGTGTTAGTTCAGCAGGTGGTGGGCCAGTGAAGAGTATGGTGGGTTGTGTTAATTCAGGAAGTGGAGGTGGTGGGTCAGTGATCAATATGGTAGGTTGTGTTAGTTCAGCAGGTGGGGGGTCAGTGAACAGTTTGGTGGGTTGTGTTAGTTTAGCAGGTGGAGAGTAAGTGAACAGTTTTGTGGGTTGTGTTAGTTCAGCAGGTGCAGGTGGTGGGTCAATGAACAGTTTGGTGGGTTGTGTTAGTTCTGTAGGTGGATGTGGTGGGTCAGTGAACAGTTTGGTGGGTTGTGTTAGTTCAGCAGGTGGTGAGTCAGTGAACAGTATGTTGGGTTGTGTTAGTTCAGCAGGTGGTGGGTCAGCGAACAGTTTGGTGGGTTGTGTTAGTTCAGCAGGAGGTGGTGGGTCAGTGAACAGTTTGGTGGGTTGTGTTATTGAGTAGGTGGTGGGTCAGGGAACAGTTTTGTGGGTTGTGTTAGTTCAGCTGGTGGTGGTTCAGTGAACAGTATGTTGGGTTGTGTTAGTTCAGCAGGTGGAGGTGGTGGGTCATTGAACAGTATGTTGGGTTGTGTTAGTTCAGCAGGTGGTGGGTCAGCAAACAGTTTGGTGGGTTGTGCTAGTTCAGCAGGAGGTGGTGGCTCAGTGAACAGTTTGGTGGGTTGTGCTAGTTGAGTAGGTGGTGGATGAGGGAACAGTTTGGTGGGTTGTGTAAGTTCAGTAGGAGGTGGTGGTGGGTCAGTGAACAGTTTGGTGGGTTGTCTTAGTTCAGCAGGTGGAGGGTCAGTGAACAGTTTGGTGGGTTGTGTTAGTTCAGCAGGTGGAGGGTCAGTGAACAGTTTGGTGGGTTGTGTTAGTTCAGCAGGTGGAGGTGGTGGGTAAGTGAACAGTTTGGTGGGTTGTGTTAGCTCAGCAGGTGGAACGTCAGTGAACAGTTTGGTGGGTTGCGTTAGTTCAGCAGGTGGAGGGTCAGTGAGTAGAAAAGTGGGTTGTGTTAGTTAAGCAGGTGGAGGTGGTGGGTAAGTGAACAGTATGGTGGGTTACACTAGTTCAGCAGGTGGTAGGTCAGTGAACAGTTTGGTGGGTTGTGTTAGTTCAGGAGATGGGGGTGGTGGGTCAGTGAACCGTATAGTAGGTTGTGTTAGTTCAGCAGGTGGAGGGGGTGGGTCAGTGAACAGTATGGTGGGTTTTGTTAGTTTAGCAGGTGGAGGTGGTGGGTCAGTGAAGAGTTTGGTGGGTTGTGTAAGTTTAGCAGGTGAAGGTGGTGGGTCAGTGAACAGTTTGGTGGGTTGTGTTAGTTCAGCAGGTGGTGGGTCAGTGAACAGTATGGTGGGTTGTGCTGGTTCAGCAGGTGGAGGTGGTGGGTCAGTGAACAGTATGGTGGGTTGTGTTAGTTTAGCAGGTGGATGTGGTGGGTCAGTAAACCGTATGGTGCGTTTTGTTAGTGTAGCAGGTGGAGGTGGTGGGTCAGTGAACAGTTTGGTGGGTTGTGTTATTTCAGCAGGTGGTGGGTCAGTGAAGAGTTTGGTGGGTTGTGTTAGTTCAGCAGGTGGAGGTGGTGGGTCAGTGAACAGTATGGTTGGTTTTGTTTGTTTAGCAGGTGGAGGTGGTGGGTCAGTGAACAGTTTGGTGGGTTGTGTAAGTTCAGCAGGTGGATGTGGTGCGTCAGTGAAGTTTGGTGGGTTGTATTAGTTCAACAGGTGGAGGTGGCGGGTCAGTGAATAGTATGGTGGGTTTTGATAGTTCAGCAAGTGGAGGTGGTGGGTCAGTGAACAGTTTGGTGGGTTGTGTTAGTTCAGCAGGTGGTGGGTCAGTGAACAGTTTGGTGGGTTGCGTTAGTTCAGCAGGTGGAGGGTCAGTGAACAGTTTGGTGGGTTATCTTAGTTCCGCAGGTGGTGGGTCAGTGAACAGTTTGGTGGGTTGTGTTAGTTCAGCAGGTGGAGGTGGTGGGTCAGAGAACAGTATGTTGGGTTGTGTTAGTTCTGCAGGTGGAGGGTCAGTGAATAGTATGTTGGGTTGTGTTAGTTCAGGAGGAGATGGTTCAGTGAACAGTATGTTGGGTTGTGTTAGTTCAGCAGGTGGAGGTGGTGGGTCAGTGAACAGTATGTTGGGTTGTGTTAGTTCAGCAGGTGGAGGTGGTGGGTCAGTGAACAGTATGTTGGGTTGTGTTAGTTCAGCAAGTGGTGGGTCAGTGAACAGTTTAGTAGGCTGTGTTAGTTGAGTAGGTGGTGGTGGTGGTGGGTCAGTGAACAGTTTGGTGGGTTGTGTTAGTTCAGCAGGTGGAGGGTCAGTGAAGAGTTTGGTGGGTTGTGTTAGTTCAGCAGGAGGTGGTGGCACAGTGACCAGTTTGGTGGGTTGTGTTAGTTCAGCTGGTGGTGAGTCAGTGAACAGTTTGGTAGGCTGTGTTAGTTGAGTAGGTGGTGGTGGTGGGTCAGTGAACAGTTTGGTGGGTTGTGTTAGTTCAGCAGGTGGAGGGTCAGTGAAGAGTTTGGTGGGTTGTGCTAGTTCAGCAGGTGGAGGTGGTGGGTAAGTGAACAGTTTGGTGGGTTGTGTTAGCTCAGCAGATGGAACGTCAGTGAACAGTTTGATGGGTTGTGTTATTTCAGCAGGTGGTGGGTCAGTGAACAATTTGGTGGGTTGTGTTAGTTCAACAGGTGGAGGTGGTGGGTCAGTGAACATTATGGTGGGTTGTGTTAGTTCAGCAGGTGGAGGTGGTGGGTCAGTGAACAGTTTGGTGGGTTGTGTTAGTTCAGCAGGTGGAGGTGGTGGAGTCAGTGAACAGTTTGGCGGGTTGCGTTAGTTCAGCAGGTGGAGTGACAGTGAACAGTTTGGTGGGTTGTGTTAATTCAGCAGGTGGTGGGTGAGTGAACAGTTTGGTGTGTTGTGTTAGTTCAGCAGGTGGAGGTGGTGGGTCAGTGAACAGCATGGTGGGTTGTGTTAGTTCAGCAGTTGGAGGTCGTGGGTCAGTGAACGGTTTGATGGGCTGTGTTAGTTCAGCAGGTGGAGGGTCAGTGAACAGTTTGGTAGGTTGTGTTAGTTGAGGAGGTGGAGGTGGTGGGTCAGTGAACGGTTTGGTGGGCTGTGTTAGTTCAGCAGGTGGAGGGTCCGTGAATAAGTTTGGTGGGTTGTGTTAGTTCAGCAGGTGGAGGTAGTGGGGTCAGTGAACAGTTTGGTGGGTTGTGTTCGTTCAGCAGGTGGAGGTGTTGGTAAGTGAACGGTTTGGTGGGTTGTGTTAGTTCAGCAAGTGGAGGGTCAGTGAACAGTATGGTGGGTTGTGTTAAATCAGCAGATGGTTCGTGGTGCGTCAGTGAACAGTTTGGTGGGTTTTGCTAGTTCAGCTTGTGGAGGGTCATTGAACAGTTTGGTGGGTTGTGTTAGTTCAGCAGGTGGAGGGTCAGTGAACATTTTGGTTGGTTGTGTTAGTTTAGTAGGAGATGGGTCAGTGCACAGTATGGTGGGTTGTGTTCGTTCAGCAGATGGAGGGTCAGTGAACAGTTTGGTGAGTTGTGTTAGTTCAGCGGGTGGATGTGGAGGGTCAGTGAACATCATAGTGGGTTGTGTTAGTTCAGCAGTTGCAGGTGGAGTGTAAGTGAACAGTTGGGTCGGTTGTGTTTGTTCAGCTGGTGGTGATGGTGGGTCAGTGAACAGCATGGTGGGTTGTGTTAGTTCAGCAGTTGGAGGTGGGGTGTCAATGTACAGTTTGGTGGATTGTGTTAGTTCAGCAGGTGGTGATGGTGGGTCAGTGAACAGTATGGTGGGTTGTGTTAGTTCAGCAGGTGGAGGTGGTGGGGTCAGTGAACAATATGGTCGGTTGTGTTAGTTCAGCAGATGGAGGTGGTGGGTCAGTGAACAGTTTGGTGGGTTGTGTTAGTTCAGCAGGTGGAGGTGGTGTGTTAGTGAACGGTTTGGTGGGTTGTATTAGTTCAGCAGGTGGAGGGTCAGTGAACAGTTTGGTGGGTTGTGTTAGTTCAGCAGATGGAGGTGGTGGGGTCAGTGAACAGTTTGGTGGGTTATGTTAGTTCAGCAGGTGGAGGTGGTGGGTCAGTGAATTGTTTGGTGGGTTGTGTTAGTTCAGCAGGTGGTGGGTTAGTGAACAGTTTGGTGGGTTGTGTTAGTTCAGCAGGTGGAGGGTCAGTGAGCAGTTTGGTGGGTTGTGTTAGTTCAGCAGGTGGAGGTGGTGGGGTCAGTGAACAGTTTAGTGGGTTGTGTTAGTTCAGCAGGTGGAGGTGGTGGGTCAGTGAACAGTTTGATTGGTTGCGTTAGATCAGCATGTGGAGGGTCAGTGAATAGTTTGGTGGGTCGTGTGAGTTCAGCAGGTGGAGGTGGTGGGTTAGTAAACAGTTTGGTAGGTTGTATTACTTCAGCAGGTGGAGGGTCAGTGAACAGTTTGGTGGGTTGTGTTAGTTCAGCAGGTGGAGGTGGTGGGTCAGTGAAAGGTTTGGTGGGTTGTTTTAGTTCAGCAGGTGGAGGGTCAGTGAACAGTTTGGTGTGTTGTGTTTGTTCAGCAGGTGAAGGGTCAGTGAACAGTTGGGTGGGTTATGTTAGTTTAGCAGGTGGTGGGTCAGTGCACAGTATGGTGGGTTGTGTTCGTTCAGCAGATGGAGGGTCAGTGAACAGTTTGGTGGGTTGTGTTAGTTCAGCGGGTGGATGTGGTGGGTCAGTGAACAGCATAGTGGGTTGTGTTAGTTCAGCAGTTGGAGGTGGAGCGTAAGTGAACAGTTTGATGGGTTGTGTTATTTCAGCAGGTGGAGGGTCAGTGAACAGCCTGGTGGGTTGTGTTAGTTCAGCAGGTGGTGGTGGTGGGTCAGTGAACAGTTTGGTGGGTTGTGTTAGTTCAGCAGGTGGAGAGTCAGTGAACAGTTTGGTGGGTTGTGTTAGTTCAGCAGGTGGAGGGTCAGTGAATAGTTTGGTGTGTTGTGTTAGTTCAGCAGGTGGAGGTGGTGGGGTCAGTGAACAGTTTGGTGGCTTGTGTTAGTTCAACAGGTGGAGGGTTATTGAACTGTTTTGTGGGTTTTTTCAGTTCAGTAGGTGGTGGGTCAGTGAACAGTTTGTTGGGTTGTGTTAGTTCAGCAGGTGGAGGGTCATACCCAGAGCCAAATTCAAGCCGGCCTCATTGATGATCGACGACGAAGAGATTGAGTACTCTAAACAAGGCAGGTTGCTCGGCCTCATCATTTCTCGGACGGGCATCATTCCCCACGTGAAGGACAGACTAAATAAAGCCAAAGTCGCCGCAGCCAAATTAAAACGTTTTCAGCTGAGGCCTGAGAAGAAACAAGTCCACCTGTACAAGGCGCTGGTGAGGCCTGTGTTGGAGTACCCATCTATACCACTCGTCACACTCGGGAAGACTAGACTACAACAACTACAGAGCTTCCAAAACAAGTGTTTGAGGTCAGCCAGTGGCCAAGCGCCACCCTACCAGGAGACAGTGGAAACCATCCACCTAAGAAATAAAACAGAGGCCCTCAACTTCAGGTTCCATCGCCTAGGGAAGAAAGTTTGGGACAAGCTCCTGGACGACCCTCACAGCCCAGACCACCTACGCGGGGAAGACATCAACGAAAGGAGACCCCACGCCTGGTGGCCCCGGAGTCTGTCCGCACTACAACAACCCAACCCGCGATCCATCTATGTCCGCCACAGTGATCCACCTTAGATTAAAACTTAGATGATATAAATTCACATTTAACAAGTCACAATCAAGTGAGTCTATAAGGTAATACAGTATAAGATGTTAATAAACTTGTAATTGTAAAATCAATCTTGACATTGTCTACTAAAATAACCATTGTGCAACCTCATTCTAAATCCTAGGTTAGCTTAGTTAGCCAACAAACTCTGTAATATGTAAAACAAGGGGTGTCGTCCCCCTCTGTTTAACTCATTAAACTTCTTTTCCAACCTTTCCCCCCACGACTATATGTTGTGACTTCTCCATCCCTCATGTCTGGCTGTGCCTTGAGCCCCAGCATGACTTCCATCCTTTCCCCACCTTAACCTAATAAAAAAAAAATAAATAAAAAAAGTTCAGTGAACAGTATGGTGGGTTGTGTTAGTTCAGCAGGTGGAGGTGGTGAGTCAGTAAACAGGATGGTGGGGTGTGTTAGTTCAGCAGGTGGTGGTGGTGGAGGGTCAGTGAACAATATGGTGGGTTGTGTTAGTTCAGCAGGTGGAGGTGGTGAGTCAGTAAACAGGATGGTGGGGTGTGTTAGTTCAGCAGGTGGAGGTGGTGAGTCAGTAAACAGGATGGTGGAGTGTGTTAGTTCAGCAGGTGCAGGTGGTGGGTCAGTGAACAGTTTGGTGGGCTGTGTTAGTTCAGCAGGTGGAGGTGTTGCGTCAGTAAACAGGATGGTGGGGTGTGTTACTTCAGCAGGTGGAGCTGGTGGGTCAGTGAACAGTTTGGTGGGCTGTGTTAGTTCAGCAGGTGGAGGGTCAGTGAACAATTTGGTGGGTTGTGTTAGTTCAGCAGGTGGAGGGTCAGTGAATAGTTTGGTGGGTTGTGTTAGTTCAGCAGGTGGAGGTGGTGGGGTCAGTGAACAGTTTGGTGGGTTGTGTTAGTTCAGCAGGTGGAGGTGGTGGGGTCAATGAACAGTTTGGTGGGTTGTGTTAGTTCAGTAGGTGGTGGGTCAGTGAACAGTTTGTTGGGTTGTGTTAGTTCAGCAGGTGGAGGGTTAGTGAACTGTTTGGTGGGTTGTGTTAGTTCAGTAGGTGGTGGGTCAGTGAACAGTTTGTTGGGTTGTGTTAGTTCAGCAGGTGGAGGGTCTGAACAGTTTGGTGGGTTGTGTTAGTTCAGCAGGTGGAGGTGGTGGGTCAGTGAACAGTATGGTGGGTTGTGTTAGTTCAGCAGGTGGAGGGTCAGTGAATTGTTTTGTGGGTTGTGTTAGTTCAGGAGGTGGTGAGTCAGTGAACAGTTTGGTGGGTTGTGTTAGTTCAGCAGGTGGAGGGTCAGTAAACAGTATGGTGGGTTCTGTTAGTTCAGCAGGAGGTGGTGGTAGGTCAGTGAACAGTATGGTGGGTTTTGTTAAATCAGCAGATGGTTCGTGGTGCGTCAGTGAACAGTTTGGTGGGTTTTGCTAGTTCAGCAGGTGGAGGGTCATTGAACAGTTTGGTGGGTTGTGTTAGTTCAGCAGGTGGTGGTTGTGGGTAAGTATACAGTATGGTGGGTTGTGTTAGTTCAGCAGGTGGTGGGTAAGTGAACAGTTTGGTGGGTTGTGTTAGTTGAGCAGGTGGTGGGCCAGTGAACAGTATGGTGGGTTGTTATTTCATGAACACTTTAGTGTCATCCCTTCTCCCATCAAAGAACAAACAATTGATTCCATTTTCTCTTATCCCCTTATCAAACTCCTCTTCTAGGTTACTGACAAGTTTCTCCTGAGCTCTCCTTACTTTGTTATGATCTATCACCAGATGAACATCATCAGGTGTTATCAAACCACCGTCAATCCAGGCAGCTTTTGCTATCTCTGCAGTTTCTCTGAGACCAGTGTGGTGTCGCATGCTGGCCAGAGCTATGCTCGGGATATCTTTCCTATTTCGAATCTTATGCCTGGAAGGTTTGGGATCATTATTTTCTGGGTTAGGGACAAATTCACTATTCTCCTGGTCAGCACTCGGATCAGCCATGGGGAAGTCCTCAAACTCTGAATCAGCTTGACTCCAATCATCGGCCTTTTTTACCTCACCCTGGGCCTTCTCAAGTCTCTTTTCCTCGGCAACTCTTCTCCTCTTCTGTCTCTCTGTGGCAGCCTCCTGTCTCTTGGACTCCGGAATATCTTGGCTAGAAATCATGAGAGCCCCTATACTGCCAGTCTTCTCTCTCTGTGCTTTGACAAATGCCAGTTCGATCACAGGAATCTTCAGTTCACGCTTGCAAATACAGGAGATGTGGGCCTCGGATTTACAGTCACGATCGCATCCAAACTCAGGACAGAGAACAATTGGGCATTTGCAAGTAATTATGTCAAATAACTGGTCCAGTTGCTTGGCAAAGCTGTCCTTAACTGCAAGTTTTCCTCTCCCAAGAGAGATATCTCTTGCCTTTTCCCAACTGGCTAGCAGTCTCTCACTAATCTTCTTCTGACTTGTTATGACTGGAGGCTTGAACTGAGCGTTAGCCAGAGTGTACTGTGCCAAGACAGCTTTGGTCATATCACTGGCAATGTCTTTGTTTGTGTAAGTTCTTTGGTTCTTTTCACTGATTTGCCTGATTAAAACACCGTATCTCAAAGCATCTCTCAATGTAGGCAACTCCGACTTCAGGAGCTCTCTCCCAGACCCAAGATAGTGACTGAGATGGCTGGATTTTTGGTTCCTCGTCCTGACACAAGCAGCCATCGCAAATATTATCAACTTATAAATGCATCAGAATCTGAAACAGAAAAAAATATTGTTAGTTGGGTTGTTAAAGAATGAAGTCAGAAAGCAATGTTCACTATTTAATTGTAATGCACAAATGCAGCTGTACGTTAGATTTTCGATAAATTTCACGCTAAAATTTACCTAGCAAAAGGTTGCAAAATATTGAAACTGAAATTATTTTCTGTTTATATACACTAAAATCTACCAAAAAAGTGATGGGCCATTAGTTTTAGCTGATCTTCCCTCCTATGACACACCCTATTGTGTTAGTTCAGCAGGTGGACGTGGTGAGCCAGTAAACATGATGGTGGGGTGTGTTAGTTCAGCAGGTGGAGGTGGTGAGTCAGTAAACAGGATGGTGGGGTGTGTTAGTTCAGCAGGTGGAGGTGGTGGGTCAGTGAGCAGTTTGGTGGGCTGTGTTAGTTCAGCAGGTGGAGGCGGTGAGTCAGTTAACAGGATGGTGGGGTGTGTTAGTTCAGCAGGTGTAGGTGGTGGGTCAGTGAACAGTTTGGTGGGCTATGTTAGTTCGGCAGGTGGAGGGTCAGTGAACAGTTTGGTGGGTTGTGTTAATTCAGCAGGTGGAGGGTCGGTGAATAGTTTGGTGGGTTGTGTTAGTTCAGCAGGTGGAGGTGGTGGGGTCAGTGAACAGTTTGGTGGGTTGTGTTAGTTTAGCAGGTGGAGGTGGTGGGTCAGTGAACAGTTTGGTGGGTTGTGTTAGTTCAGCAGGTGGAGGGTCAGTGAATAGTTTGGTGTGTTGTGTTAGTTCAGCAGGTAGAGGTGGTGGGGTCAGTGAACAGTTTGGTGGGTTGTGTTAGTTCAGCAGGTGGAGGTGGTGGGTCAGTGAACAGTTTGGTGGGTTGTTAGTTCAGCAGGTGGAGGTGGTTGATCAGTGAACAGTTTGGTGGGTTGTGTTATTTCAGCAGGTGGAGGGTCTGAACAGTTTGGTGGGTTGTGTTAGTTCAGCAGGTGGAGGTGGTGGGTCAGTGAACAGTATGGTGGGTTGTGTTAGTTCAGCAAGTCGAGGGTCAGTGACTAGTTTGGTGGGTTGTGTTAGTTCAGCAGGTGGTGGGTCAGTGAACAGTTTGGTGGGTTGTGTTTGTTCAGCAGGTGGAGGGTCAGTGAACAGTATGGTGGGTTTTGTTAAATCAGCAGATGGTTCGTGGGGCGTCAGTGAACAGTTTGGTTGGTTTTGCTAGTTCAGCAGGTAGAGGGTGATTGAACAGTTTGGTGGGTTGTGTTAGTTCAGGAGGTTGTGGTGGTGGGTTAGTAAACAATATGGTGGGTTGTGTTAGTTCAGCAGGTGGGAGGTCAGTGAACAGTTTGGTGGGTTGTGTTAGTTTAGCAGGTGGAGGGTAAGTGAACAGTTTGGTGGGTTGTGTTAGGTCAGCAGGTGGTGGTGGGGGGTCAGTGAACAGTATGGTGGGTTGTGTTAGTTCAGCAGGTGGAGGGTCAGTATATAGTTTGGTGGGTTGTGTTAGTTCAGCAGGTGGTGGGCCAGTGAACTGTATGGTGGGTTGTGTTATTTCAGCAGGTGGAGGTGGTGGGTCAGTGAACAATATGGTGGGTTGTGTTAGTTCAGCAGGTGGGGGGTCAGTGAACAGTTTGGTGGGTTGTGTTAGTTTAGCAGGTGGAGGGTAAGTGAGCAGTTTGGTGGGTTGTGTTAGTTCAGCAGGTGGAGGTGGTGGGTCAGTGAACAGTATGGTGTGTTGTGTTAGTTCAGCAGGTGGAGGGTCAGTGAATAGTTTGGTGGGTTGTGTTAGTTCAGCAGGTGGTGGGTCAGTGACCAGTTTGGTGGGTTGTTTTAGTTCAGCAGGTGGAGGGTTAGTGAACAGTATGGTGGGTTGTGTTAATTCAGCAGGTGGAGGTGGTGGGGTCAGTGAACAGTTTGGTGGCCTGTGTTAGCTCAGCAGGTGGAGTGTCGTGGGTCAGTGAACGGTTTGGTGGGCTGTGTTAGTTCAGCAGGTGGAGGGTCAGTGAACAGTTTGGTGGATTGTGTTAGTTCAGCAGGTGGAGGTGGTGGGGTCAGTGAACAGTTTGGTGGGTTGTGTTCGTTCAGCAGGTGGAGGTGGTGGGTCAGCGAACGGTTCGGTGGGTTGTGTTTGTTTAGCAGGTGGAGGGTCAGTGAACAGTTTGGTGGGTTGTGTTAGTTCAGCAGGTGGAGGGTCAGTGAACAGTTTGGTGGGTTATGTTAGTTTAGCAGGTGGTGGGTCAGTGCACAGTATGGTGGGTTGTGTTCGTTTAGCAGATGGAGGGTCAGTGAACAGTTTGGTGGGTTGTGTTAGTTCAGCGGGTGTATGTGGTGGGTCAGTGAACAGCATAGTGGGTTGTGTTAGTTCAGCAGTTGGAGGTGGAGTGTAACTGAACAGTTTTGTGGGTTGTGTTTGTTCAGCAGGTGGTGATGGTGGGTTAGTGAACAGTTTGGTGGGTCGTGTTAGTTGAGGAGGTAGAGGGTCAGTGAACAGCTTGGTGGGTTGTGTTAGTTCAGGAGGTGGAGGGTCAGTGAACAGTTTGGTGGGTTGTGTTAGTTTAGCAGGTGGAGGTGGTGGGTCAGTGAACAGTATGGTGGGTTGTGCTAGTTCAGCAGGTGGAGGGTCAGTGAATAGTTTGGTGGGATGTGTTAGTTCAGCAGGTGGTGGGTCAGTGACCAGTTTGGCGAGTTGTGTTAGTTCAGCAGGTGGAGGGTCGGTGAACAGTTTGGTGGGTTGTGTTAGTTCAGCAGGTGGAGGTGGTGGGTCAGTGAACAGTATGGTGGGTTGTGTTAGTTCAGCACGTGGAGAGTCAGTGAATAGTTTGGTGGGTTGTGTTAGTTCAGCAGGTGATGGGTCAGTGACCAGTTTGGTGGGTTGTGTTTGTTCAGCAGGTGGTGGTTGTGGGTCAGTGAACAGTATGGTGGGGTGTGTTAGTTCAGCAGGTGGAGGTGGTGGGTCAGTGAACAGTTTGGTGGGTTGTGTTAGTTCAGCAGGTGGACGGTCAGTGAACAGTGTGGTGGGTTCTGTTAGTTCAGCAGGTGATGGTGGTGGGTCAGTGAACAGTATGGTGGGTTGTGTTAGTTCAGCAGGTGGTGGTGGTGGTGGGTCAGTGAACAGTTTGGTTGTTTGTGTTAGTTCAGCAGGTGGAGGGTCAGTGAACAGTTTGGTGGGTTGTGTTAGTTCAGCAGGTGGTGGTGGTGGTGGTGGGGCAGTAAACAGTATGGTTGGTTGTGTTAGTTCAGCAGGTGGTGGGCCAGTGAACAGTATGGTGGGTTGTGTAAGTTCAGCAGGTGGAGGTGGTGGGTCAGTGAACAATATGGTGGGTTGTGTTAGTCCAGCAGGTCGGGGTCAGTGAACAATATGGTGGGTTGTGTTAGTCCAGCAGGTTGGGGTCAGTGAACAGTTTGGTGGGTTGTGTTAGTTCAGCTGGTGGAGGTGGTGGTGGTGGGTCAGTAAAGAGTATGGTGGGTTGTGTTAGTTCAGCAGGTGGTGGGCCAGTGAACAGTATGGTTGGTTGTGTTAGTTCAGCAGGTGGAGGTGGTGGGTCAGTGAACAATATGGTGGGTTGTGCTAGTTCAGCAGGTGGAGGGTCAGTGAACAGTATGGTGGGTTGTGTTAGTTCAGCCGGTGGAGGGTCAGTGAACACTTTGGTGGGTTGTGTTAGTTCAGCAGGTGGTATGTCAGTGAACAGTATGGTGGGTTTCGTTAGTTCAGCAGGTGGAGGGTCAGTGAACAGTTTGGTGGGTTGTGCTAGTTCAGCAGGTGGAGGTGGTGGGTCAGTGAACAGTTTGGTGGGTTGTGTTAGTTTAGCAGGTGGAGGTGGTGGGTCAGTGAACAGTTTGGTGGGTTGTTAGTTCAGCAGGTGGAGGTGGTTGATCAGTGAACAGTTTGGTGGGTTGTTAGTTCGGCAGGTGGAGGTGGTGGGTCAGTGAACAGTTTGGTGGGTTGTTAGTTCAGCAGGTGGAGGTGGTGGGTCAGTGAACAGTATGGTGGGTTGTGTTAGTTCATCAGGTGGAGGTGGTGGGTCAGTGAACAGTTTGGTGGGTTCTTAGTTCAGCAGGTGGAGGTGGTGGGTCAGTGAACAGTATGTTGGATTGTGTTAGTTCATCAGGTGGAGGTGGTGGGTCAGCCGCCTTACGGGAACACCACATCTGTGACACAGCTGTTCTCCATCCTTCTTCTCCCTCTACGTACTGTAGTGGGAGTCATCATATGTGACCAACACACATAGTTAATAATGACTCCAACATATATATTAACTTCTATAGTTTTTATCTTTAAGTTGGCCTATTACCAATAATTGATGTTTGTTTGTTTGTTTCTGAATCTCTCTATGTGTGTTATGCCTGTATGTAGGTTTGCGTGTACTGGAACAAACGCATACACGCTACTAGAGGCCTAGTCTGAAGTGCCTTATGGGAGAGTATCCTATGTACAATAGCAAATTAAGATGATATGGATTTATCATAACAAAACAAAAATATTACTTCCAGTGTTTAAACAATAGTGGGAACTGTTAAACTAGGTATAGCAAATCCCAGTGAAAAATAAAGTGGCACATTATCTTCTAAATTGGTAAAATGTGACTCCTTCAGATAAGAAATAAATTTAAATTTATCAATTTCTATATTGAGTTCACTGAAAGCCATAATAGGAGCCGAGTACAGTTGCTAAAACAACTATTTGTGCATATTTTGTGGGATAGAATATGAGACCATGAACGATAAATTTTGGTATACGAGGGCTGTCACTAATCGCGCGTAAAATTTTCAGAAAATATCGACCCCCCACCTGCACAGGTAGTTGTTTTAGCTACTGTACATAGGAATCAAATCTCAAGTTTAATTTAAATTCAAAGCAAAATGATGGTGGGAAGGCAAGGTTTTCAACGAACGACAAGTTATTTCGCAGTTGTCCGGAGCCTTATAATACATAGCCTTCTACAACTAGATGTTTACCACTATCCTGGCACCGTAAAATGACACCAGTTTCTTCAGGGAAAAAAATATTGCACATTATGTAGATGTGCATGAAACACAGTTTTCTTGGAAATCGGTGTATAGTTACACTGCTTGAGCGCTGTGCGAACATTGGTTTGTATGATCACCATTTCACATATTCCGTCTGCAGCAGGAAGAAACGCGAATACATAGGCTGAACATACATGTAAGTGTAGGTATGGCGATTTACACCGTGATAATACTCTTGGATCATCCACTGCTTACAAACAGTAGTTTTCATCAGTAAGCAAAAGTTTGGTTGGCTTGTCCAGAGTAAACAGTGTGTCATTAGAATACAATGGGAAAGGTTCCAAATGCCATGCATTAAATTTGCGTTGCACTAACATGGGTGTGTGGATAAGTATATCATTGTGCATCAGAGTTGACTCATATAGAGGGTAGTAATGTTCTACCTCTTGATCTGTGAAATTAGGAGTTAAATGGTAACTCGTCTTGGCTATTTGTATGGTTTCAAGAATAATTTTCACGGACACAAGCTGCGCATCCACACGTCCTAACGCTGCATCCACTACACTTGCAATTAGTTTGTCTTTGATATTAGATAAAGCTTGAGCAGAAGTTTCTGCAGCATGCAAATATTCAGAAAAAGAAATGAGCCATTCTAGTGTAGGTACCGAATTCATTAAATTATAAACAATCCTAGATAAATGGTCAGACTCAGACATGATCGCATTGAACTTTGACTCCACAGAATTAATTGCATGAAAGGTTTGAGTTATAGCGCGATTTTGTTTAAGTACGGCTTTATTAACAATATCCATACTGTCTCCCAATTTAGCTATGTCCTCGGCCGGCGCTGTGCCATTCAAAGCACCCTGCTTTGAATGAGTCCTGCTAAATTAAATAATCCTCGCTTTCTTTGTGTTTGAGAATGCACCTTCTTAGCAATGTCATCTTGAGATGGTGGAATAGAGCATCCAGCTGCGACGATATTCTTGTGAAGGGTCCTAAAACAAATTAGCTTAAGATTTACAGTTTGTGATATAATAGTAGAAACGTTAGGGTTTTCCCTTAGACTTTCAAGGGAGCCCATAGCTGTCTGGAGCTGACTTCAACGATGAGAACTCGTCTCAAAGGTGGATGCATCCGTCAACACGGGGGTGCCACAAAGGAGTTGGATGATCCAAGCCTTTCTGGAAACGGTTGATTCATCTTAATATTGTTTCGCAGAACGTAGTTATAAACCTATAATCATTAGTGACACGGTGTACTTGTTGTGTTCGCGGTTTGGACAGGTCTGTCTGGGACATCATTAACATTCCTGGTGAGTAAATCTGGGTGGACTCTTTTAAGTCTGTCTGCATGTACTACGTCTAAAGTTTGTGAATTTGGCTTCAAAATTTGTAATTTGTTGCCCGCTTCTTTGGCGATAATGCGGAATGGTACGTCAAATTTGGGCGAAAGTTTGGAGTTCTGTTCACGTTCTCTCACCATAACAGCATCGCCTATTTCCAGCATGGCAGGGTTAGCTTGTTTATGTTGCTTATGAATCATTTCAGTGCGTGACGCTGCTAAATGTTTCCGTACTTGGCCATGAATGTCCGCGAAAACGCCGATTTGCTTGGTAGCGAAATCGTCCACATTATAGACAGAGCATGGCTTGTCTGTAAGTACGTCATAGGGCAGATGTTTGTCTATGCCATAAACAATATAGTAGGGTGATTTGCTCATGGGGCTATTGATCGACCCGCTAATAAAGCTGCGACTTAAGGTAACCAATCCTCCCATGCATTGTGCATTTGATTCATGATTGGATTCAGAATCTCTGGGATTTTACGATTGGTTCTTTCAACAAGGCCATTTGCCTGTGGATGATAAGCTGTGACAAAGTTTGTTGGATGCTGCATTGTCGACATATTTGTGCTAAAAGTTGGCTCTTGAACTCTTATCCGTTGTCGGGGAGAAGAACCTTGGGGGTAGTAAAAAGGATATGAGGTGCATCACTAAGGTATAAGCCACAGATTCGGCTGATTTATCCTCCAGTGGGACTAAAATCATAAATCTAGAAAAATGATCCACACACACTAGCACGTACGAGGATCCTTGATGACTTCTCGTAGGTTGTAACAAGTCAATGGTGACTGTGTCAAACGGACGTTCTGGTGTAGGATATGGTAGAATTGGAGCCGGTGACAAAGTAATAACCTTATGCTGAGCACACGATAAACACTAAGCAATGTGTTGCTCCGTGTCATTTTTTCATAGTATTCCAAAAATATTGTTTTCTGATTTCCGCAAGGCATTTGTCACGTCCTGGGTGACCTGCTTGAGGAGCATTGTGGAACAATGTTCATACCGTTGCCCGAAGTGTATCAGGTACGACAATTTGCGTAACAATACCCTGAGCTGTCTGTGGAGTGATGGTGTATGTCGTGTCGTAGTTCAAATTGACTGAATGGAAGAGGAAACTTTGGAAGATTGGCCTCCTCCCCCGAGTCGAGAGCAAAAACGACTGCAGACTACAATTGATCCAGTCGTTGTTTATCCCTTAATTGCGAGAGAGTGAACAAAGATACAGACGTCACTGGTGATATATTTCTGGACAAAGCGTCGGCGACCACATTCGCTCGTCCCGGTAAATACTTGAACACGGGGTTTAATTCTTGAATGGTTAAATACCAGCGTGCTAGCTTGCCTGAAAGATTTTTGCCAAGGAACAGTTCTGTCACTGCAACGTGATCAGTATGGACGGTTATTTTATAACCAAAAATTAAGTCTTTAAACTTCTTCAGTGCCCAAACAACAGCTAACGTTTCTGGACGCTTTACTGAATAACTTGTTTCGGCATCATTAAGTTTACGACTGGCAAAAGCAATTACTCTAAATTTTTCTCGTGTGTCCAGCTGCCTAAGTTCAGCGCCGATTCCCTGTCCGGAGGCGTCGGTATATAGAGTAAATGGTTGAGAGTAATCAGGGGCATTGATAAGCGCGTTTTTTCAATGCAATAAAACTATCCTGTTGTCCAGCATTCCACACAAAAGTTGCATCCTTCCTAAGTAGATAATAGAAGAAAACTACACACCTTATCAATGGTTGTACGAACTGGGCGACCGCGTTTGCTTTGTCATCAACTGTATGAATGTCGTCTCCGTCAACTACATGGCCAAGGAACTGTATTCTGGATTTGAAAAATTAACATTTGGAAAGTTTGACTGAGTTCTGCCGTAGAAAGTTTTTGGGAAACTTCATGACGTTTTGCAATATGACTGTCAACATCCTTACTGACCACGATGAGATCATCTAAGTAGGCACATACTGTGGTACCTATTAGACCAGCAAACAAAGTGTTAACCATCCTTTGGAAATTCAGTGGGGCATTTCGGAGAGCGAATGGCATACGTAAAAATTCAAAATGCCCCAAAGGAGTTCTAAAGGCAGTAATCTCTTGAGATTTCTCTTCAAGAGGAATTTGCCAATACCCGCTAATCAGATCAAGATTGCTAAATACAGCGTTATCCTTGCCTAAAAATTGCAAAATATCACTCAGGACAGGCATTGGGTACCTATCTTGGATAGTATTTTCTTTGACGCATCTAAAATCAATAACTGGGCGCCAACCTCCATCCTTCTTTGGGACTAAAAACAAGGGACCATTAAAAGGAGACTTTGAATGTGTAATAACTCCCTGCTCTAACATATCTTGGACTATGTCCTGCATGACAGGTTGCTGGCTCTGTGGTAGTCGGTAAGCTTTTATGTAAATCGGGTTTGTGTCCGGCTTTAAAGATATGTGATGCGAAGTTAAACATGTCTGACCTAGCTGTTCCCCTTGTAAAACTATAATGTTTCTGTAATCGGCAGGCAACTCTAGGAGCCTAGTCTTGCCTTGAGAGTGATCAATTACCTTGACATGTGGTGATATTTGATCTATCCTCTCCTGTCTGGTTTGTTTAATTGAATGTGAAACACTACCTATGGGGAATTGCGTAGGCTGTTGAGCAGCATTATTATGATAAACCAGAAAATCACAAAAATTACATCCCTCTTTCAATATTCTGAGAGCTCCTGTTCTGTTGTGAACTCGAACATCTGTTAAACCATCAGGACGAAACGTACTCCATGTAGATTCGCACGATAGTCCTTTAACCCTGCACGTTTCCGTAAGACAGACTACGCCAGTCCCCGTGTACACGTCAGGTAAGCTGACAGTAGCTCTGGTGATTTCCTCGTTCTGAAAATGGAGAGTACCTGTTGAAATTACAGACACAATCGTCCAAGTTTTACTGCTATAATCACGCTAGGTCTCGAGATCCATTTTCCTCGTAGTAGGAGCGGTGAACAAAGGATTCACCCTTGCGGAGAGCAATGGTACAGATTAGTGCATGGCACTGTAGGAAACACCATTAACAGTGTCAGTATGTTTGCTTGGCTGAACGTCAAACATGTTATGTTTTTGAGTTTGGAGACCTATTAATCCATCTGCTGGTAAATTAAAATCTTGGACTATGTAAAAAAAATCTGCAGGAAATGATTTCCCACGTCTAGAAAAACGTAGTGGTAATGTTATCATTCCTTTAATATCCAGCTGGGTACCGGAAACTCCTGAGAGATCGGTGTCAGTAGGTCGAAATGGAAATTCTTAGTGAGGGGATCTGATTTGTAGTTCTTAATAGGACGCTAATGAGATTACATTTGCACATGCACCCGTATCAATGTCTAAGGCAAGCTCGACTTTCCCAACCCTCGCCGGAATAGATAGCACTTCTGTTTTGTTCAGCGCCGTTATTAACGAGGCTGCAACAGAAGTGCTGTTGTGTGGTGGTACTGGGGTACCAACCCTACGCCCTTTTGGGAAAGACGTTGGTCTCCCGACTTCCTGTGACAGCGACGCCGTGATGTCAGCTGTTGTGTTACCTGGGGTAACTCATACCCCATGTCTCGACATCTTTGGAGACTTTGTCACTCTTCTGTGTTATGGGAGGCAGACTGATGAAACTTACACCACATAACAGCTGTCTGTTCACTATCAAACTTGGTCTGGACAGCTGCTGAATACGTCATGGGTGGTCCATGTCGCTGTCGTGGATTGGTGGGAGGGGTTGTTTGGTTTTTAGGTTTGACACCACCTCCCTGGAGCTGATAACCAAAGTCAACTGTAGGACATTTCTTATTACAATGGGTACACAGCAAAGATTGCTTGACTTTTGCGCTAAAGTTCTTAGGAACTCATTGTTGCATTTGGGCAACAGGTGCTACCGTCCTCGCTAGGTTAGTTCGTGGTGTCTTAATTGCGATCTTACCTGCGTAATCGAGAATTAAATTAGTAGGAGCATAATAATTTGTCTTGGCATGATTATACGCAGGGTCACGTATCGTCAATATAAACTAAGAAATTCAATTAATTTAGCAAAAGTGTCTAGTGACATTTTGCCGTCATTGTCCAACTAGGGCGAACCACCATAATTCGCCTTGATGTCGTGACAGACATCAGCTATGGAGACACTCTTCATCGTATCCTCTGATCGCACGACACAAGTAAGATGGTCAACCCATCTAAACATCCAATTTAGGTGACCTTGTTGTGCCACTAATTCAAAAAGACCAATTAGAGTCTTCCTAAAGATATCATATGAAGTGTTACCGCCACAGTAAGATAAGCTAGAAGAGAGAGAAAGAGAGGGATAACCATAATAAGATAAACTAGGCGAGCGAGAGAGAGAGAGAGAGAGAGAGAGAGAGAGAGAGAGAGAGAGAGAGGATGAGATGAGATAAGAGATATAGTGTTGACAACGAATTTGCTGACCAATCTGCTGAGGTGTTTCAATACGAAAACATATGGCCCTCGCCTCCGGGCTGAGATTGCCCTCGAGGGTAGTCTACTGATTTCTACAGGCCAGACAACACGTTGGTTCAGACCACTAGACCCTAAAACGTGAGTGATCGTGAAGTATTAGAATCTGCTAAGAAACTCTAAATAACTTTAATAAGTATATTTGTGTACTGCAATTTGATCATATTATACCAATTGTCTCCTGTATCAATAGTTATAACATGCGAGTTATATTTAAGATGTTAACAGGCTATGTACTGTATATTGATTGTATTTCATAATATGTGTCCTGAGATAACAGCATTTGTTATATGAGAAATGTTCTTTAACAGGTTTTGACCGAATTATATGGTACGCGTCAACGTTGAGGGTTTATTTCTCCAGCAACAAACCAATAACGCTCCTATGAGCGTTAACATGAAGGTTCCACCAGACCACTAGCATCTAAATGTCCACTGGCAAAACTCCCTTCCCTTATGTGCCCACGGACAAGAGCTTTACGTTCTTCAGGTCCTGTTATTTGGATGTTTTTCATGACCATAAAAATGTAGTAACACGGTAATCATATTCCCCAATGGACTCACGAACGTGATCACTGTTAGGATTATTAGATGACATGCCTGACCTAGCTGTAGCCATGGTTAGTGAGTTGCCAGAAAATTTAGACCTAACTGAAAGATTAGTGGATAAGGGAGGTAAAGGAGGATTCTCTGACACACTGTGAGACTCTGTAGGGTAAGAGGGAACTTGCCCGTAATAAGATGTTGTATCGTACTCATTACCAGACCTAAGGGCTCTACAGTTTAAATCGTCAAATGAATGATCGATTAATTGTTCACTACTCTCAACAGAAGTGTCTTGCTGGAAATGCACCTGTGTTTCTTGCAAGTCTGCAGTTGCGCCTGGGGCGCGATACATTAAAACAGTGGTTCTTAACCTTTTTACTACCACGCCCTTCCCTCCACGCCCCCCTTGCATCTATGAAAAAAATTCCCTCCCAGATTTTAAAGAAAAATGAAAAATATTGTGTTTTTAGTCTTTTTATTGAGTATAAATTAGTGAGATACTTGACACTGCTTCTTAGCTACTAGATCTTGAATGCGTGATTGAATGCCAGTGAGTGCACAACGTAATTCCCCTTCAACGTTCAGCTTGTTTCTGTACTTGGTCTTGACAACAGCGAGCGTGGAAAATGCAGCTTCACAAAGATAGTTGGATCCGAACATAGTTAGAATCCGAAGAGCCTGATGTGAGATCAGAGGGTAAACAGGAAGGTACTTGACCCAGAACGTCTCAAGATCCAGTTCTTTGAGGTCTTCCTTAGCTGTGGAGTTGAACTTCACTCAAGAAACTCCTCTTGCACTTCATCCGAAACATCAGCTATTTCACATAGAAATGGGTTCCTGATGAATTTCCAGGCTACACGCTTCTCGTCTATCTCTGGGAAGTAGCTGATGAATTCTGTTTTCAAGTCAGTTAGATGAGTGATTATTTGTTTCTTTAACTCAGAATCAAGGTTACCGTGAATGAGAGCAGAATCCAAGTTACTAAAACTGGCTGTATTTCCCTGCTGAATTCCACACTTCCAGAGGTCGAGTTTGGCCATGAAGGTTCGAATGGTGTCGTGGAGTATGGTGATATTGATGTTTTTCGCTTGTAGTTTAAGGTTGAGAGCATTCAACGCTTCGAAGATGTCCACCAGGTAAGCTAGAGATAGCTGAAAGCCTTCAGACAGGAACTTGTCATGGAGATCTGCCTTCTGCTTCGAATCAAGAAATATTGGTACTTCTTCTCGTAGTTCATAAAGCCGTCCAAGCATGTTCCCCTTTGATAGCCATCATACGTTCGTGTGAAAAAGCAAGGTTTCATGTTCAGATTCCATATCCTTACACAGCAGTTTGAAGAGACGACTGTTTAAGGCTCCAGCTTTGATAAAGTTGACTACCTTGATAGCCACGTTCAGGACATCCCTCATTTCAGCAGGTAAAGTTCTGGATACTAAGGATTCACGATGAAGTATGCAGTGTGTACCTACAACAGACGAATTTTTTTCATTCACCATTGTAATGAATCCAGACTGCAGACCAAGCATGGCTGGAGCTCCATCAGTGCACACCCCTACCAGCGAGTCCCACGAAAGTTGGTTTAACTGAAAGAAGTTTGATACATCATGAAAAATAGCTGCTGCTGTTGTACAACTTTCCATGGGGTGACAGAACAGCATTTCCTCTTTTACACTGTCACCTGACACATACCTCAACACAGGGGTTCTCAACCAGGGAGGAATTTCCCCCCTCAGGTTTTCAGGGGGGGGGGGGGAAACTGATACTAATATGGAAAGAATAAAGGATTTTCAGTATTATATGCATATTATTTGGAATGCACTTTTTGAGGCAGACAATCTTGGAAAGGAGGGGGGAATGACATTCTGACATATGGTGAAAGGGGTGCATGGGGCAAACAAGGTTGAGAACCACTGCCTCAACAGCCTTAACTGAATAAATGTGAGAGAAGAGGAATTATTGCCACGTACGTGTGCAGAAGACTGGGAGAGAACGGGGCTCACCAGTCACCAACGAGCAGTATACAGGTCCAGGACGTGTTCCCCCCCCCCCCCCCCCCATGGGTTTCGAGGGATTGAGGGGGGTCAATAAGTACAGAAAATGGTAAGCCCGAAGGCAAAAAAGTAGCCTAAAGAAAACTTAAGTTATAAGGCGATACTTTTGCATTTTTTCATATTCTTCTTCACTATTAGCCCACGCTCTTGTTAAGAGAATAAAAACTATACTTATAATTAGAGAAATTCCTACTTTTTCCCTAGGGCTTGCGCCCCCCCCCCCCCCCCCCCCCCCCCCGCTGGAAATTACTGACGCCCCCCAGGTTAAGAACCACTGCATTAAAAAGATTATCCATAAATGCCAAACAATAAAATGAAATTACAATAAACAAAAACCCATGCCAATCCATTTGCAGTAAATGATTTAAATTATAAGTAAAGTAATTAAAGTATCAATAAATGAGCAGGTGAGAAAAAATATTTGGATAATAATACATCAATATACTTATAAATATATGTAGACAGTTAGGCACTTATGAATTAAAAACTATCCGATCACGACGTCTGACGTGTGATGGGATGCCGTAGAATATGTTATTTTGTTTATAAATACAGTGTATGTCTGTGTAATACCTATTTGATGTAGCCTTGACTGTAGAATCGATGAATTCTGGGAATTGATTGAAAGTCTGGTCCTGAAAACTGTAGGTTTCAGCTAAGTGTAGTACAGCTGATGTAAAGGTAACAGTCACTCCTTGTGAAGTTCCAAGATGGCGTCCAACATTGCATCCCGATGCTACTCAGCGCGTGTATCACCAGGTAGTACAGGGCGGGTAACAGAGGTCATTGACTGCCAGTGCTACTTCAAGGATGCTGAGTGGGGGAGCTCTTGGCATCAACTGTAGATTCAGGTCACCGGGTACCCTGTATATAAGTATGCTGCTGGTTTCACAAGAGACGTGCAACACATTGCATTGGCAAACAGCAATAACACTAGTCAAAACAACTTGAGTTGAAGACTGAGTGTTTCTCAACCATGCCTTGAGCAAGGGAGTATTGTTTGTCGGTAGTGTTACATCTTCTGGAGGTGACCGAAGGCCTTACAGAGAAGAATGCTCACAGGCTGTTGAAGCTTGCTGCCTGATGAAACCCAAATAATACTGGCTGTCACTGGGACGGTGAGCACATGGTGTCACACCATCAGTCACAGGGTACATCCGCCGCCAATGTTGTCCACAAACGCTGACTCAGTCTCAACAACCTTGGGAGTAGCAGACTGGGAGGGGGGGGGGGGATGTGCCTGGGACGTTGGGTGCCTTGTAGATGGGGGGGGGGGGGGTATCCTTCACGCCAAGTGGAAGAATGTGCTGACCAGGTTGGCGACTGCTTAGTAGCAACAACAACGTAGTCAGTGATGTCGCCTCACTTGGTGGGGTGACGGGATGTGGTGTTGCCTTTCTTGAGGGGTGTTGCCACATTGCTGTAAATAATTAATAACTCAATTTGTAGTTTGATATAGAGAAAAAAAATAGATGTACGTCAATCTGAGACTATACATAAACGTATCACTCAAAAAACGCCTCTCACTGAGGTATATATCCTGGTGCACTTGTGGAGAATGTTTAGGTTTGACCCCCAAAAGTTTTCAGTTCTGGTAGAAAACATTGGTTCACAAACATTGGTTCTTGATATTAATGGGTCCGTAATTCCATAATGCTACCACCTTAATGTAGACGTTTCCTGTCACTTGAGCTTGACTGACGACAGGTATCTTAGCTACATATAAAAATATTTATGGGTTTAGTTTGCAAACCCAAATGGTCTTTTCACCATTTATTTATAAAAAAAAAATAGTCTCTGCACAATTAACAATGATATCACCGTAATTAACACTGTAAGGTGTGAGTGTTAGGGAATATACGGTAAGCTTATTCAACGTCTATGCTTCGTGAGGGCTAAGTGATAGCTGGGGACAGAGGCGGCTCGAAGAAAGCTGACTCTAGTGTCTTAGAAACGCACTGCACCTCTAGTGGAAACTGCTGATCACATGTTCAATAGGTGACTCTCATGGAAAATTACAGTGGGTGATGTAGTTATATAAACCTAATATATATAACCCATATTTATATAAGTACTACTGTCTATTAGACAGGGGCTAATACAGCCCTATAACTTACTACCATGCACTGTAAACTTTCTTTCCTGCCCTGTAAATATACTATCCTGCCCTGTAAACTACCTTTCCTGCACTATAAACTTACTAACCTGCCCTGCAAACTTACTATCCTGCCCTGTAAACTTTCTATCCTGCCCTGCTTATGTACTATCCTGCACTATAAATGTGCTATCCTGCCCTGCTTATGTACTATCCTGCATTATAAATGTGCTATCCTGCCCTATAAACTTACTATCCTGCCTTGTAAACTTACAATATTGCCCTGTAAATTTACTATCCTGCCTAGTAAACGTACTATCCCGCCCTATAAACTTACTATCCTGCCCCATAAACTTACTATCCTGCCCTGGAAACTTACTATCCTGCCTTATACATTTACTATCTTGCCCTGTAAACTTACTATCCTGCCCTGTAAACTTACTATCCTGCCCTGTAAGCTTACTATCCTGCCTTGTACGCTTACTATCCTGCCATGTAAACTTACTATCCTACCCTGTAAATTTAGTATCCTGCCCTTAAAACTTACTATCCTGCCCTATAAGTTTACTATCCTGCCCTGCAAACTTACTATCTTACTCCCTAAACTTAATATCCTGCCGTATAAATTTACTCTCCTGTCCTATAAATTTAGTATCCTGCCCTGTAAAATTACTCTCCTGTCCTATAAACTTACTATTCTGCCCTGTAAACTTACTATCGTGCACTGTAAACTTACTACCCAGCCCTGTAAATTTACTATCCTGCCCTGTAAACTTACTATCCCGTCTTGTAAACTTTTAGATGCATATCATTAACTCCTACCTGGTAACCATAGCAACGCAATTCTTGGCAATAATTCGGTTCAAGACATCAAAGGTTACAAGAGGGAGTCGCTAGTCTGCCATTACGATAACGAGATAATGTGACCTGCGTGACGGTGGTAATATTGGCTCAAACTTGGCAATTTAGGGTATCAAAGGAACGAGTGTCTCCTTACTGCACAATGTATCTGACCTTTTGACCTTCCCGCATCACTAATTGACCTTCCCTCATCACCAGTGGAAAATATTCCAGTGCTGTTACTGATAGTTTGACTATTGGGGAGAACTGACTCCTGATAACAATCACTGAAGGGAGCACTGTACTGTAAGCTAGTGTTGATCCTCAGTATCTTTTACGAAATATGTTAACTTTATCAGCATCATATTGACAGGTGGAAATCAGACGCAGACACAGGTAGATAGACAAAGAGATAACTGGATAAAGAAAAATCAAGAGATACTTGCAATTGGAGACAAAATTGAGAGACATACATGCAGAGGAAAGGCGAAGGGAGGGAAAAGAGTGTGAGTAAGTGATAGTAAAAGAGAGAAAGAAGGAGAGAAAAAACGAGCAAGATTGAAAACGAATGGAGTAGTGGTTTAAAGGGAAAGAGGCAACAGGTAAAGCCAAATAACCAAGGCCACAACACTGTCATAATTTTCAAACCAAGTTATGTTATAGGATAAATGTAAAACTCTACATTCGACTGTCGTGTTGTTGTTTCTGTACAATAATACCGTAGACTCACTCTGAAGATGTATTTGTAAACATGTTCCTGCAAAATTTGACACCGCGGTGGACGTGTGTTCCAGTAACTATTATTTTGTCATCAACAAATGCGCATCTCTTCACATCATGTCACCAAAAACACATAAATCTGTCGTCAACGAAAGTGTAGAAGGATTCTTCATCGAGTGGTCATGAAAGGCGTTTGTGTGTCCATTAACCTGTGTTTAGTTTATCTGTTTCTGCGGCGATATCTGGCAATTAGTTGTCTGCAAAGATGGCATCTTATACAAAGGTCCGTAGACTCGTGGCTATGTCCATTTATATAGGTGGAGGACACTCGGACATTCTGTAACATCTCCCTCATCCGCCGCCCAATCTGTTGCATTAATTCTTATTAGACGACAGAGCAACTGGCATGATGTTAGGAAGTAAAGACAAGACTGGAAATCCCAGTAAAGGAACTTACAAAAAATTGCTACGAGAGAAGATTGAACAATAATAGTTATATTAAAAGACTTAACTCCCCAAAAATCTGAAGGACGTTAGCAATATAACCATAAAAATATGTAGACGTATTAATTATGTAGACTCAAATACATCAACTTACAACTGGACTTAAAGAATGGATCAAACAGGATAAAAAGAAATCTGTCGTGGTGGAGCTAAAATTAAGGAAAGAAGGCTTGTGGATTTGTTACTTTTTACTGTTACACAAAAAAATATTATTTCCACCGTTAATGTATTAGGTATATCTGTGAGTAACATCACGTCAGTACTTGGTCCACCACAAATGGAAACCTTACACTCCTCTTCCTCATCTGCGTACAGTATGCACCTTGCGAGAATGGAAAACTTCACGTAATCTTTCTTAATATACAAGCAGGTCTGTAGCAACTTTTCTTACTATTCTTAAACAATCTGAAGCATCTTCAAGAGTGTACTCGTATTATCCTGAGTACAAAGATTAACAAGTTGATATAACTATTGGCCCGGTGTTTACCTCAAATGACAAAACAGCTGTGAAACAAAGTTACTAATACAGTACTCGTCTTGCCTGTAAATAAAAGCTTAAAGAGAATCAGATAAATTAAATGTAGTAAATGCTCCATATTCATCTTCAGGTGACTCGAATAAATAGTCACTTTTTTTTATATAAACCCAAAACTGTATTTGCATTTGAATGCAATATATTCACCAAGCAAAATTTAACCAGTTATAAAACAAATTTAGCTAACGTTGACGAGTTGGTCCATGTAGATATATAATTTAAACTTTAGTGACATTAAAAGACAATTTTTTCCAGTAATACGAACTTTTAATTTATGCCGTAGCGACAACCTTCATGCTACACTAATTAGCCTGTACCTGGTGAGGCCATCCCTGGTAATGTATTTTTGGTAGTGAAGGAAACACGACTAAGAAATGGAGCTTTATTACAATACTCTGAAAAAGTCTTGAAAAGGCCTTGTAACGATCAATATTCAATGTATTTCTGACTATAATGTTAAGGATAGTTAAGGCAAGTGACATACATCTTCAACTGCAGAACTAATCTCTCTATACTTCAGGTGACGGTGGACCTCACTTCCTGCTAAAAACAATGATCAGTGATGTCTATTAATCTTAAATATATGATAATCATATTAAACCCCGTAGCATAATCTTTGTGTAATTTGACAATTCTATGAATTAAGCATGACTTTTAATTTCCTTGTCATTCTTGGTTATACAGCCAATGTAATGGATATTCATTAAACAAATATCATTAGTTCCCTGTAATTAGGCTCTGCCACGCTTAATTACTGAAAATACAGGTTAATGCCTATTGCCTATTAAGACAGAGAAGACTCCCGCCACACCCCAGGTAGGAGAGGTACCGTTCTCCCTTCTCATAGCAGTGCTAAATGGCCTCTGATGCCTTGAGTAGTGGATTAATTTCCATTTTCCCCTGTAATTGGGACAGGCGAAGGCGACACAGATATCGTAACAAGCGTTATGGAAAATGTGAATATTGTTGGGCATTATTATGAGTGTGGAGTGAATATGGTTTGTGTGAGGATCTGTTCTGGTGACAGTGGTTGCACTGTCAACACAACTGAAAATTCTCCCAGACAGACCCCCAAATCTGTTATGCCATGTATTGCAATGTTACACAGGAGGGTCAAATGGCATACAGAGTTACTAAAATGTTTTTGGGTTCAGTTGAAATTCGATACAGCCTTCTTTCATTAGGTGCAGTTTTGGTTTTGGGGTCTTGTTTAATCATATAACGTTTTAATAATTTAATGGCTAAAATGTATTTTGCAATATGGAATAAGGACATGGGATTGGTTAATTTAACATATTAGTACCTGTAAGATCCTTGAAGTAGAGGTAAAAACAAATGGGCAGGTTCGTTGTCTGCTTCAGAGGGAGGGTTAGTTCATATTTCAAGATTTTACCTTACACTTATAATGAATTAAGAGAATTTATGGTGAATAACAATGTCAGTGGCACTATGTTTAACAGATGATAAATTGAAGATAAAACAAACAAGTGTATTGTTTGGGCCGGGGTTTGTGATATCAAACGATCTCACTTGTTAACATTTGCCTGAATGAGTGTAGAGTAGTCGCTGGTACCTTTGATGAAGCTGGGTGAGATAATAGGTAGTCTCACGGCGTGTCACCTTTGATACAGTCGTAGTTTTGAGTCGTTGAGTCGTCCAAGCCCACCTGGGTTACATTTGTAATTATCTTAGCTTGTAAGTATACACAAGTGTACACAGGTTCTCTTATCTTCATTTGTGGTTCCTTGGTTTAATGTAAACACACGTGGTGACTTTCTAGTTATATTGGATGCTCTGGTAGTTACAGAATTGTTTGTTGACAGACTACTGAGCATTAGCTATTAGCTTGTAATTAGCTGATATAATTAGAGAGAGATACAGCCTTGGGAGTTATGCTCACACACGTCTCTTTGGTACGGTGTCTGGCTGTGAACTGGTGAACTGTGTGTAACTGTGAACTAGGCGAACCTCTCTGTCTGCTTGTAAGGGGGTATGTAATCTATACGTCAACACAGAGATAAGAGGCTACACTCCACAGGCCTACTCTCACGGAGGCCTGGGGACATATATTTATGGGTTGTAACCTGAATCTGTGTGAAAATACAAATGTTTATGTGTGCTGTCCACCCTAGGAGGCGTGACAGAACAAATGCTTATGTAGCTTTATGCTCAATAGTCTGGGTGATAGAATGTATATAATGAATATATGTCCTAAGCCCATATTTATATAATACTGATTGATAGGGGCTAGAACAGTATGGTATATTATCAGCTGGACCTTGATCATTAAAAGTTTCTGGCTCAACTCTTCCTGACAAAGCTACAGTCACAGTAATCTAATTCTTAATCTCTCAATAATCATATACTGTATAATACAGTTACACAACTAATGGTAACCTAATATAAATCACTAGAGCAGTAATGGTATACAAAAACCTGACTAAGTGTTGCTCAAGTTCAGCAAATGTATGTCTGCCTTGCTGGGAGTCCTGAGTCCTACCACTATTTACTGTGGAACCAAAGACTATATATGAAAGATAGGAAAGCTCCAGCTTTTGGGTGTGCGTATAGTAAGGGCCTCTGGGGCAGATGGCGTTGGTATCGGTGAGAACGACGTCTGTTTGTTTACTGAATAAGTCAACTTCGGTAGCACCAAGTTTGTACACAGTAACCATGCCTCACCCGAGTTTCTTATGCGCATAATCCAAGGAAATTAATCTTACTTTTATTTTTCATCGATTTCTAGACAAGAGGAACAGTTGAGTATATATACATATATATATATATATATATATATACTTCATTTTTAGTCCATTTAACACGCGGACTTTGAACATACAATCAACGACCTCACCAGCAAGGAATCGAACCCTCGACCTACTGGGTGTGACTAGGGAACGCTTACCGGCTAGGCCACAAGGACACTAAAAGCAGTTCTAGACTCTGTTATATTTCACACAAAGCCTGTTCATCGAGCTGATGGCGCCGTGAACCTCATTGGGAAACTGCCCGTGCCTCGTATGTGGTGTCAGTAGCATTTTACCGAATCCAGCTGGTATGAAACGCGAGGTACATATATATACTTCATTTTTAGTCCATTTAACACGCGGACTTTGAACATACAATCAACGACCTCACCAGCAAGGAATCGAACCCTCGACCTACTGGGTGTGACTAGGGAACGCTTACCGGCTAGGCCACAAGGACACTAAAAGCAGTTCTAGACTCTGTTATATTTCACACAAAGCCTGTTCATCGAGCTGATGGCGCCGTGAACCTCATTGGGAAACTGCCCGTGCCTCGTATGTGGTGTCAGTAGCATTTTACCGAATCCAGCTGGTATGAAACGCGAGGTACATATATATACTTCATTTTTAGTCCATTTAACACGCGGACTTTGAACATACAATCAACGACCTCACCAGCAAGGAATCGAACCCTCGACCTACTGGGTGTGACTAGGGAACGCTTACCGGCTAGGCCACAAGGACACTAAAAGCAGTTCTAGACTCTGTTATATTTCACACAAAGCCTGTTCATCGAGCTGATGGCGCCGTGAACCTCATTGGGAAACTGCCCGTGCCTCGTATGTGGTGTCAGTAGCATTTTACCGAATCCAGCTGGTATGAAACGCGAGGTACATATATATACTTCATTTTTAGTCCATTTAACACGCGGACTTTGAACATACAATCAACGACCTCACCAGCAAGGAATCGAACCCTCGACCTACTGGGTGTGACTAGGGAACGCTTACCGGCTAGGCCACAAGGACACTAAAAGCAGTTCTAGACTCTGTTATATTTCACACAAAGCCTGTTCATCGAGCTGATGGCGCCGTGAACCTCATACGAGGCACGGGCAGTTTCCCAATGAGGTTCACGGCGCCATCAGCTCGATGAACAGGCTTTGTGTGAAATATAACAGAGTCTAGAACTGCTTTTAGTGTCCTTGTGGCCTAGCCGGTAAGCGTTCCCTAGTCACACCCAGTAGGTCGAGGGTTCGATTCCTTGCTGGTGAGGTCGTTGATTATATATATATATATATATATATATATATATATATATATATATATATATATATATATATATATATATATATATACAATGAATGCTGGGGAGTGTACCGGTTTGGCAACTGCATCAGTCTCACCGACCAACTGTGAGGACAGGTCACCCCGCCCCCGTTATCTTTCCTAATAAATGGACTTTGGATGCGGACTTTATTTATCACCTGGGTTGGCACCCTAACATGGTGCAGTGAGTAGGATATGAATAATAACACAAGAAGCAGAGGTGGGGTTTGAGATTCAACCCCCCCCCCCCACCCCTTTTGGAACTAAATTTTATTTGGGGCCTTGCCGATAGATGGCGTTGATTCCGGCTTTGCTGTTAATTCAATAGCTTTCGTACGAGCCTTCCTATCTTCAGTATATAGTCTTCGTGTGGAACAAATTTGACTCGTCCTTTACATTAGTGTCACTTATTTTTAACACATTTGTCTTCACCATTACAAAGAGCACCATGTAACAAAAATATCAGAATATCAAAAACACTAGATACAACATTACAGTATCATGTATCAATATACTTTACATTCAGAAACGCTAGCATTAAACCCAACCACCAAATCGAGCACGTATACCAACACACTTAGGTAACCACTTTACTACTTGTAACAATATCTACATGGGGATGGCAGGAGAACACATCTACATGGAGGTGGCAGGATAACACAACCGTGACCCCTGGGCCCTGGGGTCTATCACATACACACCCTTTGTAACCTCTACTCTTTAACTTTAATCTTTTTGCGCTACAGCTCACATGATGAGTATGAGGTGCACAATAAACTAGCCGCTGTAAGTGGCAAAATTCAAAAGTGTTTCCCCACCATCTGGACTACACACACACCGCTAATGTACTGGTTACTCATAGACACTGCTGACTCCCTCAGATCCAGATTTCCATGTGTTAAGCTAGTGATATGCGGTGACTTTAATTAGTTAGACATCAGCAACAGCACCCAACACCTCCACCTTGCACAGATAGTTGACTTTTCTACACATGGGAATGCCACCCTGGACCTCATCATGACTGATCTCGGCAACCCTTACCTTCCCCCCCCCCCCCCAGCCGCTGCCTCCCTTGGGGCGAAACACCCACCTGTCGTTGCTGTGGTCACCTACACCTACCATCTCACGATCGCCAGTTGTCACCAGGACTTACCGACCTACCCCTGGCTCTGCCATGCGGCGTTTCGGACAATGGGTGACCCGGTATCCCTGGACTGAAGTGATCACGGTAGACGATGTGCAGAACAAGTGGGATAATTACCTGGACACTATCACCAAAGCCTACCAACACTTCTTTCCAGCGAGGACACTGAGGATCCACCCCGATGATGTCCCGTGGATTACACCCCGTATCAAAAGACTAAATGAGCAGCGCAACAAGGCATACTACACCAACAACCGCCTGTACAAGAGTCTACGTAACCAAGTCATCAGGAGAATCAAGTCAGCCAAGAAGTCTTATTATCCCAGGAAAGTGCACGGCCAAAAGGAGGTGTGCAACTGTCAGTGGTCATACCCTACCCAGTCTTGACCTCACTCTCCTTCCGGCCTACTTACCCTCCCCCTCCCCCCCCCCCCCCAGTATTCAACCATTTGAAATTGCCAACAAACTCCTGAAATTTAAATCCAAACGCTCTACAACCCCAATTGACCTCACAATCAAAATTTACTCGGAGTTTGCAGTCGAACTTGCCACCCCCTCTATTCCATTATTAATGCAGCCCTCAGACAAAGCAAATGCCCTAAAGAATGGAAAACCGCATTTGTCACCCCTATACCCGAGGTCCCCACCCCACAGTCCCCTAGTGACCTCAGGCCAGTTGCCATTGCCCCCATACCCAGTCTACTCTGTGAAGACTTTGTCTTTAGATAGGCATTTGCTCGTATTTATCAGTCAATTGATCCACAGCAATTTGGCAATATGAGGACATCCTCTATATCACACTGCTTAGTTAGTTTCCTGGATTTTCTGCAAAGAAACCTGGAGAAACATAAGACATCACTGGCCGTTGCCCCTGTTGACTTCAGGAAGGCTTTTGACCTTGTTGATCACTGCACTGTTATCAACAAGGCAATTGCACTAGGGCTGCCCACCAACCTGGTCTATTGGCTCACTGATTTCCTGAGTGAGCGTCGTCAGGCAGTGAGGTACCAGGGTACCAGCGGTGTTCCCCAGGGGACCAAGATGGAAACACTGTGCTTCCTAATCCTGATCAACGACGCTCTATCGGACACTCCTCACTGGTGGAAGTACATGAATGACTGCACTGTGGGGGCTACAATGGACAACACCTCACAGGACTACTCATCGCTAAAAGGCACCCTGGACAGGCAACAGGCATTAACTACTGAGCCATGCACATCAACACCGCCACCACTCCAGTGCAAGCTCCAGCAGTTACAGTGGGTGCCCATCCTCTCCAGTTAGTGCAGTCTGCCAAACTATAGACCACAAACTGTACTGGAAGGTCCATGTAAACAACACTCCACTGGGCTGCATTTGAAAAAAAAATTCATGAGGTGCGGGGTTTCTTAGCTGATTCTTCATGTACTTTGCGTGCTGATTCCAAAAATGCAATTCATTTTGCCCAATCAGGTCAGATTTTTATGCTATGGGAATTAGGAAAAAATCGAAATTCTTAAATATGATGTCAAAATTTTTATGCAAAATATATCATAACAAATGTAACCACAACACATAGGACCAAAATATGTCAACTACATAGATGCCTTTACAGTTAGACTTGCATAAATGGCTGTCGCAGAGAATTTCTTTGGTGGTTGGTGTCTGGGGCGTCCCGTTTCAGACACCAACAGTAGTCGGCGAGCATGTTGATATCCCAGCGACCCTGGTACCGCTCCTCCATTACACGGATATCTTGATGGAAGCGTTCTCCTTGTTCCTCACTCACATCACCACAGTTCTCTGGAAAGTAGTCCAAGTGGGAGCTGAGGAAGTGCATCTTGATGGACATGCGTGCACCAAGAACGTTGTAGCTCAGAAGTAGGTCCTCAACAACTCGTTCATACTTTGGACTTCTGTAGTTGCCAAGAAAATTGGAGACAATAGACTTAAAGGCATGCCAGGCTTTCTTCTCAATTACATCCACGCTGCAATCAAACTTGGGATCTTTGAAAAGCTCTCTGATCTGAGGGCCATCAAAACTTCCTGCATTCAGCTTTGCCTCACTGACTTTTGGAAATTTTTCTTTCAGAAAATTGAAAGCCTGGCTTTTTTTGTCCAGTCTCTTTACAAAGTTTTTGAACAGACCGAGCTTGATGTGCAGTGGCGGAAGAAGAATGTTCTGCGGATTCACCAGAGCATGGGCAACAAAATTGTGAGAACCTGGAGTAAGTCCACTTCTTGCAGGCCAGTCACGTTGCATGTAGTGCTGCTTGTCTGCTCGACTATCCCACAGACAGAGGAAACATGCCATGTACCACCAGATGAAAAAGAAATTTAATTGTGAAAAAATATTTGTAAAAAAACACTGACATATACTCTTTTCCTTTGCGTCACGGCGGACATTTAAATGGCCGGCGAGCACGTGGGTGTATTTAAATGCATCGTAAGGGCATTAAAACTGACCGAAATCTTTTCTGTAAGGCTTACCAATGTCTCGGATGATTTTTTTAATGAACGAATATGAGGACCCCATTTTGAGCGAAAAATGCCAATATTTTACCTGAATCTCCGCTTAAAATGCTATAGCACAAAATTCTGACCTGATTGAGCAAAATGGATAACATTTTTGAGATCAGCATGCAAAATACACCCAGAAAAGCTTAATAATACACAAACCTCAAAAACTATGCAGGGCAGTGCTCTACAAGCTACGACGACTCAGGTCACTTGGGGCACCCACGCCAGAGCTGAGGATTATCTACAGCACATTCATACTCTCAAAATTAACATAAGAGTCTCCAGCCTGGTCGTCTTCTCTCAACTTTACCCAACAACGTCAACTAGAGAAGGTATAGAAGAGGCCTTGCAGAATCATGCTCGGCACAGATGACTCCAGCTACAACAACGCTCTCTCCACCCTGGAAATGCCATCCCTCTGTGACCCCCACCACCACGCACTAGCAGGGTTTGGTAGTAGACTACTGCACCATCCTCATCATCGCCACTTACTACCACCTACAGTACCCTCAACCACCTCGCGCAGTCCGCCACTACAACAAAAGTCAGCCCATAAGAGCTCCAACTCATTTATTGTTAAAATAATAAACAGTTCCTGATTTATGTACTGTACAGCCCTGTAAATGTATTGAACGTATATTATTATGTCTAAATCACCTGTAAGGTTGTATATTTTGAGCCACCGGCTGCAACTCTATTAATAAACCGTTTATTATTATTATTATTTTTAGTATTAAATATAGATGATCAGTACGGATTAGCTTCGATCTGAGCCCTGACAAAACTTTAAGGTTGCACTAATTCGTCAGGCTGCAGTGAGGAAATATATGCGAGTGATTTTGAAAGTTATATTTATGTTCCATATAACATATTTATGTTTTAATCACCTTCCTAATGATTTTTCCTAATGTGTGTGTCAGAGCCAAGCTCTCACTTCACGTCACCCGAAAACGGCGAAGGCAGAAGCCTCCAGAAGAGGTTTTAACACTAACGCCCATTCGGCATTGGGATTTGCGGTGTTTGCTGTTGCGTTGTTTATCAACCGATGTTCGAGCTGCTCTCTGAGAGCATGTGCTACCGCTGGATCTTCCAGACGCTTCCGCCTTTATTATTAAACATCATCTTCCCTTAAAGAGGGTCATCGTGTTTCAACCCGAGTTTTAAACTAAATGAGTCCTGAGGGACACCGCAGTACAGTACTTAGCGAGGTGGTGTGTCAGTAAAATTAACTAATTCCAATATTATAAATGAATTTTATTGGAATTAGTTAATTTTATCGCCACACCACCCCATTAAGTACAGTACTGCCGTGTCCCTCAGGACTCGTTTAGTTTAAAACTCGGGTTGAAACACGACGACCCTCTTTAAGGGAAGATGATGTTTAATAATAAAGGCGTAAGCGTCTGGAAGATCCAGCGGTAGCACATGCTCTCAGAGAGCAGCTCGAACATCGGTTGATAAACAACGCAACAGCAAACACCGCAAATCCCAATGCTGAATGGATATTCTCGACAATGTCTTGACAAAAACCTGCAGACAGACCCTCGGCCAGATCAAAAGAATACACCAGGTCTGGTTTGATGAAAATGACCCGGGAATCAAAGTTTTTATCGATGATAAACGTACTACTCTAACTGGCTGTCAGAACAACCCTCAATCTCTGACCAAAGCTGATACCTTTCCCAAGAAGAAAGGGGGTGCCCAGCAGAAACTTTGCAATCTAAAGAAAGACTGGTTTAAAAATAAAGCATATGAAACACAAAAAATTTGCAGATAAGCAAAAGATGCGCGAAATTTTCCATTCCACAAACATTTTATGGGCCAATATCTCGTGGCGCAGTCCCCCTCCTCACATCCGAAGGTAACTCCATAATTAAAGACGATTAAGGCCTCCTTCAGCGCTAGAAAGAGCACTACCATTCACTGCTCAACCGAAACACTGATGTGGATGTCCTGATTACTCAGCAGGTCCCTCAGCATCCAGAGCTGACCCACCTCAGCTATCCTCCATCCCTGGATTAGGTAGCTACTGCAATCAAACAGGGGAAAAAAAACAAAGCTTCAGGGTCTGATGGAATCCCAGCTGAGGTGTATAAAGCAGAAGGACCTATGCTTACTAGCCGTCTCCACTCTCTCCTGGAGAATATATGGGAAAGGGAGGAAATCCCCCAAGCTCTTAAAGACGCCTCCATTGTCAATATTTATAAGAACAAGGGAGACCGGTCAGATTGTGGCAACTACCGCGGGATCTCATTGCTGTCCGTAGCTGGAAAAATTATCGCCAGTGGCCTCCAAAACAGACTTCTTCCCGAGGCGGAAAACTTCCTCCCAGAATCTCAATGTGGCTTTAGACCATCAAGTGGCACCACTGACACGATTTTTGCTGCCAGCCAGATACAGGAAATGTACAGAGAAGAGCGTCGTGACCTGTACATGGCTTTCATCGACCTAACCAAGGCCTTCGACTCGGTCAACAGGGAAGCCATCTGGCGGACCCTAAGCCGTTTTGGCTGCCCACAAAAATTCATCGCCATTGTGAGGCAACTTCACGATGACACCCAGTCTGAGTTCTTCCTCCTTGCAAACTGGGGTTAAACAAGGTTGTGTACTGGCACCAACTTTCTTTTCCATTTTCTTGGTTGCCTTCCTTACTCGTGCCAGTGCCAATTTATTCGGTGAGTTGGACATCGAGTACCGGATGAAGGGTCTTTTCAACATAAGACGACTCCAGGCAAGAACAAAGGTGTCGGCAGCTTCCATTACTGAACTTCAGTATGCACACGACCTCACCCTTGGCGCTCATACTAAACGTGACCTACAGGAGATCCTGAACGCCTACGCAGATGCATATGCACACTTTGGCCTTTAGGTGAATGTACAATCCAGTTCAAGATTCTTCAAACACTGCAGGAGACAGTTGGCAACTCGAGGTCATTTGTTTACTACAGTACATAGTAAAAATTATAAATGAATGTAAAAGGTTATCAGTGATTGGTTACTTAGTTTCCTGTTGCTTAATTAATGGTTGTGTTTTGTTGTTTCGTATTATATTATACTACGTACTATAGTAAACAAACGGCCTTGAGTTGCCAGATGTCTCCAGCAGTGTTCGAAGAATCTTGAAAGAGAATGTACGTAAGACTCAGATTCTCTTTCAACCTGAAACTGGTTCATACACACCTCCACCATCCATCCAGCTTAACGGCACTACCCTCTCTAATTTTACCCACTTTCGGTATCCAGGCTGCAGACCTGTCCACCACCGCGGATATCGATGAAGAGATTCAACTTCGCATCAGATGTGCATCTCAAGCCTTTGGCAAACTCCGAAACCGTGTCTTCAGCTGTAGGGAGCTGAAATTATCCACAGAGTTACACGTATGTCGAGCAGTGTTCCTCCCCACACTGTTATATGGCAGTGAGACATGGGTCACATAGAAGAGGCACCTAATGGCACTTGAAAACTTTCACCAGCTTAGTCTGCGTTCCATCCTCCATGTTTGCTGGGAAGACAAGAGAACAATTACCAGTATTTTTGCTGACACCAACTGTAGGAGCATCGAGGCTACCATTATCCATGAACATCTACTCTGGACTGGCCATGTTACCTGCATGGACGACAATAGACTGCCAAAGCAGCTACTTTACAGTCACTTAACGAATAGTAAACGTAACGCAGGCGGGCAACTGAAAAGTTTTAAGGACAGTCTTAAGAAAAACCAGAAAGAGTGCCAAATCAACCCCCTCATCTCGAAGTCGATTACCCCACATCGTAACGCTTGGAGGAGCACCACAGGAGAACGTGTCAAGACCTTAGAGTTAGCCCGACTGCAAACCGAGACAGACAAGAGCCAACGTCGGAAAGACGCTGCCACCGCGCCTCCTGCACTCGATGTAGCCCTCCATACGTGCAGCTCATGTGAACGACTCTGCCGGTCCCTTAACGGCCTCTTTGGTCACCTCAAAACTCGCCAATCAAGGTAACATCCTTAATAACTCATTTCATTGTATCATAGCTGGATGATCGTGATACTCGATTCCGGGTGACAGCAAAGTAGTAGTAGTAGTAGTAGTAAGCCTGTGAGTGTTTGAACGGTGGGTGGCTGGAGTTGCCAAGTGTCAGTGCCAGTGCGTCGATAGGCCTACCCTAGCAAGGGTGGCATCGCGACTCTCGCCCCTATGGGGCCAAGTGCCTCAAGTAACGGCCACTCCATGTAGTGTCGGCTGACCCAGTGAGTATATATAACTAATGTTACATCAGCGAGACCATAGAAATGGTGGCTATCTCTACCAAAGTGACATAATCAAGTGTTAGGTGTGACAATTCTTGCTCCCAGTGGATTATTCTCATGTGTGGATTATCGCCCACATGGGGGGTGCCCGACACAACCACACGCGCGCGCATGCCCTTACTACCCGGACACCGAAGGCCAGGCTGTCACCTCTCTGCCTCATACGCATAAGATCTAGTTTCTTCGTCCGTATGGGCCCAATAGCAGTGGTCGGAGGCGGAAATATTTGTCGCCCAAGTTGCTGGTCACTATGCCTGGCAACAGTCTTTGCTGCGTCTGTGCTAGCCTGTACCAAAACTGCACTAATTGTGCGAGAAACAACCGATCATGTGTGGATTGCAGGAAGCTAGACCAGTGTCGGAACCCACGTGGCAGGGAGCCGACACAGCCGGCCACAGTGGATATCGCCGGGACCCAACCACCCGATGATATCCGAAATGATAGCAGTGAGTCTACTCAACCCGAAAATGTAGTACTAATAAATGCTGCTCCCTCAGTAGCAGGTGTCCAGGAGGAGAATGAGACACAGCCGCCTCAGTGGAAAGGCATGTCGATGGAAAATGCAGGCGTATGGGTCAAAGAAACCTACTCAGAAATTGTCATGTGGTCGCCAGCTAACTTGTTTGAACCACCCAAGTGTGCGGCCACCAAAGAAATGATTCGGGAGATGACTTGCTTCATGACTGATTACACTCAGGACCGCTCCCTCGCCCCCCTAGCTCTTCAAATACTGGCAATAATACCACATCTATTTTGTCAGAGGACACACACAAAGGCTAAGCACAAAGAAAATGTGGCAGCAATGAAGAGAAGATCGACAATGTGGCGGACTGGGGCCCTAGATGATCTCCTATGTGAAGCAAGAACACTGCAGGAGAGACTAAAATCTACGGGTGACAGAAAGCAAAACACCGATGACGTGGCAAGAAAATTTGGAAACAAAATGCGTGTGGGAAAAGAGTCTCTCGCGGTAAGATCTCTCACACATGAATCCTCCGGTGGAGTGATGCCAATAAACAGAGCGACATTAAAACTATTGAAAGAGAAACATACCCCTGCAAGTGAAGATGAAGGCATCAGGTTCCAGGGTGACTATATCCCACCAAATGCTGTCCTGTTCGAGAAAATAACAGGAGAGATGGTGTGGAAAAAGGCACTGAAGACTCGAGGAGGAGCCGGCCCTTCAGGTCTGGATGCAAACGGTTGGAGAGTCATCCTCAGCACAAACAAGTTTGGCCCTGTAGCAAGCGATCTCTGCACTGCCATTGCCACCCTTGCAAGAAAGCTTGCATCCTCTTGCTGCCATCACCTCCAGGCTCTGACGGCCTGCCGCCTTATTCCTCTGGAAAAGAAACCAGGATGTAGACCTATAGGGGTGGGGGAAGTGCTGAGGCGGATCATCGGAAAGTGTATAATGGAGGTGGTAAAGGATGATGTCAGGGCAGCAGCAGGGAACCTACAAGTGTGTGCTGGCCACCAGGCTGGTGGGGAGGCGGCCATTCACGCCATGAGATTGATATTTGAGCAGCGTGATTGTGAGGCCGTTCTCCTGGTGGATGCTTCAAACGCATTCAACATACTTAACCGCAAGGCGGCACTGCACAACATCAAGATCAAGTGTCCTAGCTTTGCGATGTATGTTGAAAATTCGTATAGGAATCCTTCAGACCTCTACATAGTAAATAACAAGGCTCTACGAGGTGATACCATCCTACAGTCGACCGAGGGAACAACACAGGGGGACCCCGTTGCAATGGCGATGTATGCAATTGGCCTATCAGTGCTCCAACAAGAAATAAAGTATGAAACAACTAGGGTCAAACAAGTGGCATATGCTGATGACCTCACAGGAGCAGGAAAAGTGGAGGACATCAAAAAGTGGTGGGACCTGTTAACATCGCGAGGTCCTCAAATAGGGTACCACCCAAACGCCAGCAAATCCTTCCTCATCGTGAAGCCAGATCATTATGATCGGGCTGTGGAGGTTTTCGGCGAAAGTGAGGTCAAAATAACTAAGGACGGCCAAAGACATCTAGGCGCAGTAATTGGCACTACGGACTTCAAGACCCAGTAAGTAGGGGGAAAGGTGAATGAGTGGGTTAGCGAAATCCATGCTCTATCGGAGATTGCTAACACAGAGCCACATGCGGCCTTTGCAGCATTCACACATGGAGTCAAGCATCGTTGGAACTACCTGATGCGTACCATCCCTGAGATCCGACCCCTCCTCCACCCTTTGGAAGAAGCAATCAGTGTCAAGTTCATTCCCACACTAGTGAAACACCACGACTTAACCCCAGTAGAAAGAACACTTCTTGCACTTCCACCAAGACTGGGAGGGATGGGACTAACTAATCCAGAGGAGATTGCTGACTCTGAACATCAAAATTCACTTAAGCTCACGGCAGCCCTCACTGACCACATAATAGCCCAGAATGCAACTGGGGAAGTGGACACCAGCGAAGTTAATAAGATCCGTAGGTCCATTACAACAGATCGGCAGCACTGCCAAAATGACATGTTGCAGCAACTATTGGTGCAGGTTCCAGAAAATTTGACAAAAAAAGTAGCTTTTGCGCAGGAGGTGGGCGCCTCGAACTGGTTAACTACGTTACCGATAAGGGCAAATGGTTTCAGCCTTAACAAACAAGAATTTACAGATGCCATTGCTCTAAGGTACGGTTGGCCAGTAGATGGTTTGCCCTCCCAATGCGTGTGTGGCTATTCCTATGATGGCGATCACGCCATGGTTTGCAAGAAGGGGGGCTTCATATGCATGAGGCATGACGAGGTAAGGGATCTCACAGCAAATATGTTGAAGGAAATCTGCCGGGACGTCATGGTAGAACCGACCCTCCTTCCACTGGATGGCGAGATCCTCCAACACAGGACTTCAAACACATCTAACGAAGCCCGTGTGGACGTCAGTGCTCGAGGATTCTGGACGTGGGGACAGCGAGCTTTCTTCGACATCAGGATTTTTGATCCCATGGCCGTTTGTCACCGTAACCTAGCTCTCGATGCTGCGCATAGGAGGAACGAGAACGACAAGAGAAGGGCATAAGGGGAGAGAATTCAAAATGTTGATCAAGGCAGCTTCACTCCTCTAGTGTTCACAACCTCTGGTGGGATGGGCCCAAGTGCAAGATGTTTCTACGCCAGACTCTCAGAGCTGATCTCCGAACAGAAGCAGCAGCCCAGAAGTTATGTCACAGCCTGGATGAGATGTCGACTGTCCTTCTCTCTCCTTCGGTCGGCTTTGCTCTGCCTCAGGGGAACGAGAGCTTCTGCCCCTACTCCGACAACTGCTGCAGATATTGACTATGAGGCTACAGTCACTGAATGCCGCATGGATCTGCGGCTCAACTAATTTAACACAGATAGGATAGCTTCTTATGTATTAGGATATTTAATATTAAGGTAAATAAATGGTGGCGAAGGTTTGGCTATTGGGGGAGGCTGGAGGCCACTGTAAAAAAAAAAAAAAAAAAAAAAAAAAAAAAAAAAAGTAGTAGTAGGCCCGGGTGGCGTGGGTGTGTTGGGGTGCCTTCCCAGATTTAAAGTGTTGTTGGTGGGGATATACTCAGTTTGTGGGAGCGAGAATTTCACAGTGTGTCGATGAACGTTGGATGTCACCTTGAGCATCATCGCCGACGGCTCGTCTCATTCCTTACGACATTGAACGCAAATATTGCTCGTGTTCACCGGCGATCTTCAAGTAAGCCTGTGAGTGTTTGAATGGTGGGTGGCTGGAGTTGCCAAGTGTCAGTGCCAGTGCGTCGATAGGCCTACCCAAGCAAGGGTGGCATCGCGACTCTCGCCCCTATGGGGCCAAGTGCCTCAAGTAACGGCCACTCCATGTAGTGTCGGCTGACCCAGTGAGTATATATAACTAATGTTACATCAGCGAGACCATAGAAATGGTGGCTATCTCTACCAAAGTGACATAATCAAGTGTTAGGTGTGACAATTCTTGCTCCCAGTGGATTATTCTCATGTGTGGATTATCGCCCACATGGGGGGTGCCCGACACAACCTCACGCGCGCGCATGCCCTTACTACCCGGACACCGAAGGCCAGGCTGTCACCTCTCTGCCTCATACGCATAAGATCTAGTTTCTTCGTCCGTATGGGCCCAATAGCAGTGGTCGGAGGCGGAAATATTTGTCGCCCAAGTTGCTGGTCACTATGCCTGGCAACAGTCTTTGCTGCGTCTGTGCAAGCCCGAACCAAAACTGCACAAATTGTCTTTGTGCGAGAAACAACCGATCATGTGTGGATTGCAGGAAGCTAGACCAGTGTCGGAACCCACGTGGCAGGGAGCCGACACAGGCGGCCACAGTGGATATCGCCAGGACCCAACCACCCGATGATATCCGAAATGATAGCAGTGAGTCTACTCAACCCGAAAATATAGTACTAATAAATGCTGCTCCCTCAGTAGCAGGTGTCCAGGAGGAGAATGAGACACAGCCGCCTCAGTGGAAAGGCATGTCGATGGAAAATGCAGGCGTATGGGTCAAAGAAACCTACTCAGAAATTGTCAAGTGGTCGCCAGCTAACTTATTTGAAACACCCAAGTGTGCGGCCACCAAAGAAATGATTCGGGAGATGACTTGCTTCATGACTGATTACACTCAGGACCGCTCTCTCGCCCCCCTAGCTCTTCAAATACTGGCAATAATACCACATCTATTTTGTCAGAGGACACACACAAAGGCTAAGCACAAAGAAAATGTGGCAGCAATGAAGAGAAGATCGACAATGTGGCGGACTGGGGCCCTAGATGATCTCCTATGTGAAGCAAGAACACTGCAGGAGAGACTAAAATCTACGGGTGACGGAAAGCAAAACACCGATGACGTGGCAAGAAAATTTGGAAACAAAATACGTGTGGGAAAAGTGTCTCTCGCGGTAAGATCTCTCACACATGAATCCTCCGGTGGAGTGATGCCAATAAACAGAGCGACATTAAAACTATTGAAAGAGAAACATCCCCCTGCAAGTGAAGATGAAGGCATCAGGCTCCAGGGTGCCTATATCCCACCAAATGCTGTCCTGTTCGAGAAAATAACAGGAGAGATGGTGTGGAAAAAGACACTGAAGACTCGAGGAGGAGCCGGCCCTTCAGGTCTGGATGCAAACGGTTGGAGAGTCATCCTCAGCACAAACAAGTTTGGCCCTGTAGCAAGCGATCTCTGCACTGCCATTGCCACCCTTGCAAGAAAGCTTGCATCCTCTTGCTGCCATCACCTCCAGGCTCTGACGGCCTGCCGCCTTATTCCTCTGGAAAAGAAACCAGGATGTAGACCTATAGGGGTGGGGGAAGTGCTGAGGCGGATCATCGGAAAGTGTATAATGGAGGTGGTAAAGGATGATGTCAGGGCAGCAGCAGGGAACCTACAAGTGTGTGCTGGCCACCAGGCTGGTGGGGAGGCGGCCATTCACGCCATGAGATTGATATTTGAGCAGCGTGATTGTGAGGCCGTTCTCCTGGTGGATGCTTCAAACGCATTCAACATACTTAACCGCAAGGCGGCACTGCACAACATCAAGATCAAGTGTCCTAGCTTTGCGATGTATGTTGAAAATTCGTATAGGAATCCTTCAGACCTCTACATAGTAAACAACAAGGCTCTACGAGGTGATACCATCCTACAGTCGACCGAGGGAACAACACAGGGGGACCCCGTTGCAATGGCAATGTATGCAATAGGCCTATCAGTGCTCCAACAAGAAATAAAGTATGAAACAACTGGGGTCAAACAAGTGGCATATGCTGATGACCTCACAGGAGCAGGAAAAGTGGAGGACATCAAAAAGTGGTGGGACCTGGTAACATCGCGAGGTCCACAAATAGGGTACCACCCAAACGCCAGCAAATCCTTCCTCATCGTGAAGCCAGATCATTATGATCGGGCTGTGGAGGTTTTCGGCGAAAGTGAGGTCAAAATAACTAAGGACGGCCAAAGACATCTAGGCGCAGTAATTGGCACTACGGACTTCAAGACCCAGTACGTAGGGGGAAAGGTGAATGAGTGGGTTAGCGAAATCCATGCTCTATCGGAGATTGCTAACACAGAGCCACATGCGGCCTTTGCAGCATTCACACATGGAGTCAAGCATCGTTGGAACTACCTGATGCGTACCATCCCTGAGATCCGACCCCTCCTCCACCCTTTGGAAGAAGCAATCAGTGTCAAGTTCATTCCCACACTAGTGAAACACCACGACTTAACCCCAGTAGAAAGAACACTTCTTGCACTTCCACCAAGACTGGGAGGGATGGGACTAACTAATCCAGAGGAGATTGCTGACTCTGAACATCAAAATTCACTTAAGCTCACGGCAGCCCTCACTGACCACATAATAGCCCAGAATGCAACAGGGGAAGTGGACACCAGCGAAGTTAATAAGATCCGTAGGTCCATTACAACAGATCGGCAGCACTGCCAAAATGACATGTTGCAGCAACTATTGGTGCAGGTTCCAGAAAATTTGACAAAAAAGTAGCTATAGCGCAGGAGGTGGGCGCCTCGAACTGGTTAACTACGTTACCGATAAGGGCAAATGGTTTCAGCCTTAACAAACAAGAATTTACAGATGCCATTGCTCTAAGGTACGGTTGGCCAGTAGATGGTTTGCCCTCCCAATGCGTGTGTGGCTATTCCTATGATGGCGATCACGCCATGGTTTGCAAGAAGGGGGGCTTCATATGCATGAGGCATGACGAGGTAAGGGATCTCACAGCAAATATGTTGAAGGAAATCTGCCGGGACGTCATGGTAGAACCGACCCTCCTTCCACTGGATGGCGAGATCCTCCAACACAGGACTTCAAACACATCTAACGAAGCCCGTGTGGACGTCAGTGCTCGAGGATTCTGGACGTGGGGACAGCGAGCTTTCTTCGACATCAGGATTTTTGATCCCATGGCCGTTTGTCACCGTAACCTAGCTCTCGATGCTGCGCATAGGAGGAACGAGAACGACAAGAGAAGGGCATAAGGGGAGAGAATTCAAAATGTTGATCAAGGCAGCTTCACTCCTCTAGTGTTCACAACCTCTGGTGGGATGGGCCCAAGTGCAAGATGTTTCTACGCCAGACTCTCAGAGCTGATCTCCGAACAGAAGCAGCAGCCCAGAAGTTATGTCACAGCCTGGATGAGATGTCGACTGTCCTTCTCTCTCCTTCGGTCGGCTTTGCTCTGCCTCAGGGGAACGAGAGCTTCTGCCCCTACTCCGACAACTGCTGCAGATATTGACTATGAGGCTACAGTCACTGAATGCCGCATGGATCTGCGGCTCAACTAATTTAACACAGATAGGATAGCTTCTTATGTATTAGGATATTTAATATTAAGGTAAATAAATGGTGGCGAAGGTTTGGCTATTGGGGGAGGCTGGAGGCCAGTGTAAAAAAAAGAGTAGTAGTAGGCCCGGGTGGCGTGGGTGTGTTGGGGTGCCTTCCCAGATTTAAAGTGTTGTTGGTGGGGATATACTCAGTTTGTGGGAGCGAGAATTTCACAGTGTGTCGATGAACGTTGGATGTCACCTTGAGCATCATCGCCGACGGCTCGTCTCATTCCTTACGACATTGAACGCAAATATTGCTCGTGTTCACCGGCGATCTTCAAGTAAGCCTGTGAGTGTTTGAATGGTGGGTGGCTGGAGTTGCCAAGTGTCAGTGCCAGTGCGTCGATAGGCCTACCCAAGCAAGGGTGGCATCGCGACTCTCGCCCCTATGGGGCCAAGTGCCTCAAGTAACGGCCACTCCATGTAGTGTCGGCTGACCCAGTGAGTATATATAACTAATGTTACATCAGCGAGACCATAGAAATGGTGGCTATCTCTACCAAAGTGACATAATCAAGTGTTAGGTGTGACAATTCTTGCTCCCAGTGGATTATTCTCATGTGTGGATTATCGCCCACATGGGGGGTGCCCGACACAACCTCACGCGCGCGCATGCCCTTACTACCCGGACACCGAAGGCCAGGCTGTCACCTCTCTGCCTCATACGCATAAGATCTAGTTTCTTCGTCCGTATGGGCCCAATAGCAGTGGTCGGAGGCGGAAATATTTGTCGCCCAAGTTGCTGGTCACTATGCCTGGCAACAGTCTTTGCTGCGTCTGTGCAAGCCCGAACCAAAACTGCACAAATTGTCTTTGTGCGAGAAACAACCGATCATGTGTGGATTGCAGGAAGCTAGACCAGTGTCGGAACCCACGTGGCAGGGAGCCGACACAGGCGGCCACAGTGGATATCGCCAGGACCCAACCACCCGATGATATCCGAAATGATAGCAGTGAGTCTACTCAACCCGAAAATATAGTACTAATAAATGCTGCTCCCTCAGTAGCAGGTGTCCAGGAGGAGAATGAGACACAGCCGCCTCAGTGGAAAGGCATGTCGATGGAAAATGCAGGCGTATGGGTCAAAGAAACCTACTCAGAAATTGTCAAGTGGTCGCCAGCTAACTTATTTGAAACACCCAAGTGTGCGGCCACCAAAGAAATGATTCGGGAGATGACTTGCTTCATGACTGATTACACTCAGGACCGCTCTCTCGCCCCCCTAGCTCTTCAAATACTGGCAATAATACCACATCTATTTTGTCAGAGGACACACACAAAGGCTAAGCACAAAGAAAATGTGGCAGCAATGAAGAGAAGATCGACAATGTGGCGGACTGGGGCCCTAGATGATCTCCTATGTGAAGCAAGAACACTGCAGGAGAGACTAAAATCTACGGGTGACGGAAAGCAAAACACCGATGACGTGGCAAGAAAATTTGGAAACAAAATACGTGTGGGAAAAGTGTCTCTCGCGGTAAGATCTCTCACACATGAATCCTCCGGTGGAGTGATGCCAATAAACAGAGCGACATTAAAACTATTGAAAGAGAAACATCCCCCTGCAAGTGAAGATGAAGGCATCAGGCTCCAGGGTGCCTATATCCCACCAAATGCTGTCCTGTTCGAGAAAATAACAGGAGAGATGGTGTGGAAAAAGACACTGAAGACTCGAGGAGGAGCCGGCCCTTCAGGTCTGGATGCAAACGGTTGGAGAGTCATCCTCAGCACAAACAAGTTTGGCCCTGTAGCAAGCGATCTCTGCACTGCCATTGCCACCCTTGCAAGAAAGCTTGCATCCTCTTGCTGCCATCACCTCCAGGCTCTGACGGCCTGCCGCCTTATCCCTCTGGAAAAGAAACCAGGATGTAGACCTATAGGGGTGGGGGAAGTGCTGAGGCGGATCATCGGAAAGTGTATAATAGAGGTGGTAAGGATGATGTCAGGGCAGCAGCAGGGAACCTACAAGTGTGTGCTGGCCACCAGGCTGGTGGGGAGGCGGCCATTCACGCCATGAGATTGATATTTGAGCAGCGTGATTGTGAGGCCGTTCTCCTGGTGGATGCTTCAAACGCATTCAACATACTTAACCGCAAGGCGGCACTGCACAACATCAAGATCAAGTGTCCTAGCTTTGCGATGTATGTTGAAAATTCGTATAGGAATCCTTCAGACCTCTACATAGTAAACAACAAGGCTCTACGAGGTGATACCATCCTACAGTCGACCGAGGGAACAACACAGGGGGACCCCGTTGCAATGGCAATGTATGCAATAGGCCTATCAGTGCTCCAACAAGAAATAAAGTATGACACAACTGGGGTCAAACAAGTGGCATATGCTGATGACCTCACAGGAGCAGGAAAAGTGGAGGACATCAAAAAGTGGTGGGACCTGGTAACATCGCGAGGTCCACAAATAGGGTACCACCCAAACGCCAGCAAATCCTTCCTCATCGTGAAGCCAGATCATTATGATCGGGCTGTGGAGGTTTTCGGCGAAAGTGAGGTCAAAATAACTAAGAACGGCCAAAGACATCTAGGCGCAGTAATTGGCACTACGGACTTCAAGACCCAGTACGTACGGGGAAAGGTGAATGAGTGGGTTAGCGAAATCCATGCTCTATCGGAGATTGCTAACACAGAGCCACATGCGGCCTTTGCAGCATTCACACATGGAGTCAAGCATCGTTGGAACTACCTGATGCGTACCATCCCTGAGATCCGACCCCTCCTCCACCCTTTGGAAGAAGCAATCAGTGTCAAGTTCATTCCCACACTAGTGAAACACCACGACTTAACCCCAGTAGAAAGAACACTTCTTGCACTTCCACCAAGACTGGGAGGGATGGGACTAACTAATCCAGAGGAGATTGCTGACTCTGAACATCAAAATTCACTTAAGCTCACGGCAGCCCTCACTGACCACATAATAGCCCAGAATGCAACAGGGGAAGTGGACACCAGCGAAGTTAATAAGATCCGTAGGTCCATTACAACAGATCGGCAGCACTGCCAAAATGACATGTTGCAGCAACTATTGCTGCAGGTTCCAGAAAATTTGACAAAAAAGTAGCTATAGCGCAGGAGGTGGGCGCCTCGAACTGGTTAACTACGTTACCGATAAGGGCAAATGGTTTCAGCCTTAACAAACAAGAATTTACAGATGCCATTGCTCTAAGGTACGGTTGGCCAGTAGATGGTTTGCCCTCCCAATGCGTGTGTGGCTATTCCTATGATGGCGATCACGCCATGGTTTGCAAGAAGGGGGGCTTCATATGCATGAGGCATGACGAGGTAAGGGATCTCACAGCAAATATGTTGAAGGAAATCTGCCGGGACGTCATGGTAGAACCGACCCTCCTTCCACTGGATGGCGAGATCCTCCAACACAGGACTTCAAACACATCTAACGAAGCCCGTGTGGACGTCAGTGCTCGAGGATTCTGGACGTGGGGACAGCGAGCTTTCTTCGACATCAGGATTTTTGATCCCATGGCCGTTTGTCACCGTAACCTAGCTCTCGATGCTGCGCATAGGAGGAACGAGAACGACAAGAGAAGGGCATAAGGGGAGAGAATTCAAAATGTTGATCAAGGCAGCTTCACTCCTCTAGTGTTCACAACCTCTGGTGGGATGGGCCCAAGTGCAAGATGTTTCTACGCCAGACTCTCAGAGCTGATCTCCGAACAGAAGCAGCAGCCCAGAAGTTATGTCACAGCCTGGATGAGATGTCGACTGTCCTTCTCTCTCCTTCGGTCGGCTTTGCTCTGCCTCAGGGGAACGAGAGCTTCTGCCCCTACTCCGACAACTGCTGCAGATATTGACTATGAGGCTACAGTCACTGAATGCCGCATGGATCTGCGGCTCAACTAATTTAACACAGATAGGATAGCTTCGTATGTATTAGGATATTTAATATTAAGGTAAATAAATGGTTGAGAAGGTGTGGCTATTGGGGGAGGCTGGAGGCCACGTAAAAAAAAAAGAAAAAAAAAAGTAGTAGTAATAGTAGTAGGTAGTAAGTAGTAGTAGTAGTATTAAGGGGGTAGCCTACACACCCACGCGCGCACGTATGCCCCTACTACCTGGACACAGCAGTCCAGCCTGTCACCTCTCCGCCCTTCCCTCATAAGAACCAGTATAATCTTGTGCCTGGGACTAAATCAGATGTTCGGAGGCGGACGTAACCGTCGCCCAAGGTGCTGTTCACTATGCCTGTGAGTTATTAAAATCCAGAATCCATTTCCTTGGTCATGTAGTCGACGGTGAGGGCATACATACAGTTAATGATAATGTCAAAGCTGTATCTCAGTTCCCGCGTCCTACCTCAAATGATCATGTGCGTAGCTTTCGTGGCTTATCTGGATATTATCGTTCCTTTATCAAGAACTATGCAACATTAGCATCCCCCCCTAACAAGGCTGCTTAAAAAAGATGCAATGTTTATATGGGACGCTGAACACGAAGATAGTTTTACGGCATTGAAGATAGCGCTTACCAATACCCCGGTTCTAGCACTCCCTGACTACACTCAACCTTTCACTCTCTGTACTGACGCTTCCGGAATTGGAGTCGGAGCAGTGCTCATGCAAGAGGATACGTGGAGGAAGTTTAGAGTGATAGCATTTGCAAGTCGCAAACTAATTGATGCTGAAACACATTATTCGGTGACGCATTTAGAAACGTTAGCCGTTGTGTGTGCACTTACGAAGTTCAAAGACATTATCTTTGGCTACAAGATAACTGTTTTTACTGATCATGCGGCAGTAACCGAGCTGTTCCATGGCAGAAACTTATGAGGCAGATTAGCACGCTGGTATCTGACAATTCAAGAGTTTGACCCCGAATTTAGGTATTTACCTGGGAGGGAGAATGTTGTCGCCGACGCTCTGTCAAGAAATATAGCACCAGTCATGCCTGTATCAACATTCACTCTTTCGCAACTGGAAGATGAGCAAGTACGCGACCCATATTGGTCAGCAGGGGATTGTCTGTTCACCTTTGCCCTCGACCCGTCTTTACTAGCCCAGCAAGTGGACAGAAGGAGCAGCATTCATGGGGTTTAGCCGAGGTGGGCAGATCAGGTTGGACTTTCATGTATGTAACTGACCATGGCCAAAGTGAGAGCGAAGGCCTCCGGAAACCCGACCCAGGGGTCTCTGATAGGGGGTAAAAAGGCTATTAAGCGATTCAAGGGTGAGAATAAATAGACTTGATGATCTGAGAGAAGGTTACAGAATCCTCACAGAGACAGATGAAGTTGCTGATAAGCTACTGAAGTCTAGTGCCATGGACAAAATGAAAACTAACGGATACAAGGTTCATTGTCCCATGGGAATACGGTGCTAAGCTCATCCTTGTATGTAAGAAGTTGGACAAAGATGTAGTGGAAAATAATGCAGAAGAAATAAGAGATGAAATAGAAAAGCAAAACAATGTCAATATTGCGGAGGTGTAACGTATGTATGCCCATAATATAATCAAGGTTCACTTTCCAGACACAACGGATGCAAAAAGAATGAAGGACAAGGGGCTCTATGCATATGGCACTTCCATCTCATCACACCAAATAGAATATGAAAAGTATACGCCCATCCAACAATGTATGAAGTGCTATAAATACAATGACCACGTGACCAAGAACTGCCCCCTACAAGGGGTCATATGCTCTGAGTGTTCATCTGATTAACACTTCTACATAGACTGCCGTAGCACCATCAAAAATTGTGTCGTCTGCGAGGGTGGCCACAGGACATTCTCTGCCGCCTGTCTGGTCAGGAAACGGGTAATTCAAGAAACAGAGAAGAAACTGACCGAAATAACCAAGGAAAAGGAAACCAGGGAAATTTCTAACACCACAAAAAAGACCACTCAGTCGACGATCTTGGCTTACAGTCAAACCCTGAAAGACGCTCTGAAAGAAAAATCAAACTGACTCACAAAACTCAACAATATCAGCGAGACCATGGAAGTCCAGCAATCAGAGATAAGAACCATCAAGGACTCAATAAAACAGGCAGTTACTGAGTTACTGGGCGCCATGAAGGACACAGTGGCCGAGAGCTTTAGAAGCGTCTCCTCTCTACAGCTGGACGAGTCCAAAGCCACCAGTATATACTAGTGTTACCTGTATGCCCATCACATGAACAAGGTTCATCCAGGTTCATTCTCGAAATACCTCAACGAGACACTAACCAGAACAACATTGCACCTGTTGAAATAAGCGACAAAGTCCCTTCAAAAGAAACCCTGAAGGCAGTAACCCACTCAACGATTTATCAACGACCTCAACCCACGCCAGAAATGGACCATAATCTCCCTGACTAAGGCCATCGTCAGTATAACCGAAGACCCGACGTGGCCAGTCAGTCTCCCCGGGATCACACCGTAAATCTTCGTGACCCCAAGACATGCACTCCCAGCGACGACAGTCAATAGTTGCGACCAGGTGATGGTGACTTACTCCACACAGGAACAAGACCCTCGAGCTACAGCATCAGTAGATGACTTCAACATGAAGGCCCAGGACCTGAACATCTTCCTGTACGCGGGTGACGAGAAGTTCGAGGTCCCGCCATTAACTGACAAGCAGATGTTCGAAGGTTCTGCTAAGAAGTTCCGACCCCTAGAAATGGCAGAAGCCGAGCAAACACTTCAAGTGACGCCACAAGCGACAGTCTCCGAAATGGCATTCGTTAGCAGGATGAAAATTGTCCAACATAATGTCCTACACTGGTCCCTTAATAGACGTAGCGAACTGTCTAACTTATACTATCAATTAGACCCAGACATTATTCTGCTAAACAGTATTGGCACAAAGGACGAAAGTAAGCTGAAAATTTTTGGCTTCACTGTATACCAGAGGAACATGACGGGTGAGCTGAACGATGGTGTCGCTGGGGCCATCAGGTCACGGCTGAGTCACAGAGTGTGGTAGTCTTCGAGGATTCAGTTCTAGGAGTGCAGTTGGAGACAACTATGGGACCTGTTATCATATGCACAATGTACCTACCTCCCAGATGTTCTTACTTACCCAAACAAGACCTCAACCAGCTGCTACGCCACAGAAAACCAACCTACAACATAGGGAATTTAAATGCGCGCCACGCCATACTCGGACACAGTAATGAGAACAACGTCGGTGTGGCGCTGTATGACAACATCAGAGAGGGAAAACTGCAACACCTCGGCCTAGATTTCCCGACATTGATCAGACGTGCCAGTGCCACAACACCCGACATAATCCTCTCTAACAAAGAGGCCGTCCTGAATAGGCACGTTACCGCCGGATCCATCAGTAACAGCGACCACCTGCTGGTCGTCGTGACGCTCCCATCCAATTAGGTCAAACCTCAAATGGACAGACTGGGACTCCTTCAAGGAGTCTCTCATTCTCAAGTAGGGGAGGAACTTGGAAGAAGCCAGCCCCAATGACATCGACGACACGGTCGAACAATGGTACACGGATGTGAAGTCGGAGATGGACCCTTCCCCACCCTCAAGTGTCCAATACGATCACGTGAGACAGCTAGCTAGTATCTGCGGGTGGGCGCAAGAGCTGAGAAACCGGTACTGAAAGCTACAGACGGATATCCAGCACGAGAGCAAACGTCTACATGAACAAAAGTGGGCCGCCTTGGTGTGGGAGGCAGCCAACAATTACCGCGATTCTCTTGCCTTCTGGAAAGGGATCAAGCGACTCATAGGTTCCGCCCTTAACACGGTACCTTACCTGCTCGACCAAAACAACGTGAAAATATTTGAGGAGGAAAACCAAGAACAATTACATCGGCGATATTTGCGAAAGATCTTTACCATTAGTGAACAGGAGAACGAGGGTTTCGACAAAGAATTTGAGGAGGACATTTTAGTTCAGTTGCAGGACCATCAGCACCTGCTTCAGCAGCTATCACGGACTGACTTCACTAGACTGGTGGACGAAAGCTACCTGACGGAGCGCATAGTTCCTGCAGATGGGTCAGCCGTCATAAAGGGGGTTTAAAAATCACCTGGAGAAAGCCATATTAACAAGAAGATCCTGGCGCAACTCCCCGACAAAATGATAGAGAGGCTTGCTCATATATGCAACGCCTGCCTTGCCTCTGGATACTTCCCTAAGATGTTCAAAATCGCCGTTATTCGCCTCATACCAAAAGCAGGGAAGCCTCCAAACAAAGTCGAAAACTTTCGACCAATATCGCTGCTAGAGGTACCTGTCCAAATCCTCGAAAAGATAGTAAACAAGCGGATGCGAATAAATATGGAAGACGAACACGTGCATAATCACCGCCAGTTCGGCTTCCGCCAGTACCGAGGCAAATCCACCGCCATAGCCCAGGCCTACGAGCAGATCGCCAACGCCAAGACTGGCCGCCTGCAGTGCAACGTCGTACTGAGGGACGTCAGCAAGGCATTTGACAGAGTTTGGCCTTTCGGGGCTGCAGTACAAGATCATACAACTGGGACTACCCGAAAACCTGACGCGCCTGCTGTGCAACTTCATTACGGACCGCAGAGCCAAAATCAAGATGCAAGAACATTGTGGAAAGAATTCTCACTCTCGAGCGGCGTGCCTCAGGGTTCTTGTCTCTCACCAACCCTTTACACACTCTACACGGCTAACCTGCCACCCCCAATCGTCGGCAGTGAGTACATCATGTATGCTGACGATGTAACACAGATCGTCACCTGCCTAGGAAAGTCCATGGCAAGGATGGCGCGACTCACTGCTCTGGCAATAGAGGATATCTCGGAGTATGAATATAAATGGAAAATAAAAACAAACAAAACCAAATTCGAGGTCATACCCATAGCCAAATTCAAGCCGGCACCATTGATGATCGACGACGAAGAGATTGAGTACTCTAAACAAGGCAGGTTGCTCGGCCTCATCATCTCTCAGACCGGCATCATTTCCCACGTGAAGGACAGACTAAAGAAAGCTAAAGTCGCTGCAGCCAAATTAAAACGTTTTCAGCTGAGGCCTGAGAAGAAACAAGTCCACCTGTACAAGGCGCTGGTGAGGCCTGTGTTGGATTATCCACATATACCATTCGTCACACTCGGGAAGACCAGATTACAACTGTAGGTTATTTATCTATGCTACTGTGCCGAGTAGCAACCTTGTAAATAAGCTACTGTGCCGAGTAGCATTTATATATGTAATTACGTGGCAACACTGCACGTGTTATGTGGCAATATTGCTCCGAGGCTGCCATATGGCAAGGCAGTCTCAGTCTGACTCTGTGGGCCGTGCATGGCACACGCTAGTCACCACTTGTATTTCTCCTATCCGTTAATAAATGGACTTCAGTGTTACCCGGTGTTTCCCTACCCATCACTGCCTTCAGGGAACACTTGGAACCTTCAACAACAACTACAGAGCTTCAAAAAAAGTGTTTGAGGTCAGCCAGTGGCCAAGCGCCACCCTACCAGGAGACAGTGGAAACCATCCACCTGAGAAATAAAACAAAGGCCCTCAACGTCAAGTTTCATCGCCTCGGTAAGAAGGTTTGGGACAAGCTCCTGGACGGCCCTCACAGCCCAGACCACCTACGCGAGGAAGAGATCAACGGAAGGCGACCCCATGCCTGGTGTAAAAGCAGTTTACTCGCATTACAACAACCCAACCCGCGACCCATCTATTGTACAGGTGTATGTTCGCCACAGTGATCCACCTTAGATTAAAACTTAGGTGATATAAGTTCACATTAACAAGTCACAATGTAGTGAGTCCATAACGTAATACAGTATAAGGTTTTAATAAACATGTAATTGTATATCATACTAGTCATTGTTTACTAAAGTAACCATTGTGCAACCTCATCCTAGGTTAGCTTAGTTAGCCAACAAACTCTGTAATATATTAAACAAGGGCTAGAAATACAGATGTAATTTACAATTTACGAAAAAGTAGATGAAGCTAAGCATTAAATATCAAGGTCTATTGATTAGTACAAGCTTCAATGTCTCTAAATGTATCTACTCAAGTAAGAGATTATTGTTACTATCATTGGTAGCTAGTATTTGAGGCCAGTGAGTGTTAATACTGGCGCCACACAACCAGAAGTCGAGCAAACCCGTAATAACAATACGAGTGAAGTGTTGTGGATGTGACAGCAGCTGATGTTTAGAAGGTAATACTGTATGGCAGGTAATAGACTTACATCTGGTTTTAGACAGGATTATTAGTATATTAGAGTTCATAAACTACACCAACTGCTCTTTTTTGGCGTCGATATCCGTACATTAGCGCAGTTGATGTTCATATGTAATTGAACGGTTGTTAGAATGCCAGTAGAAACGTGTGTTGTATGCCAGATAAAAGGACTCACTTTTTACATACAGGTTAACACAGCTCCGAATCATCGGAATCTGCACTGAAGCGAAAATCCATCCTTGCTTAGTACTGAAAATACAAAACTGACAATAATGAAATACAGTAACTGTTACCGCAAGCGGTACATAATTATGATGTTATGTTAGGCTGTAACTCATGTCATGTTTATTGGGCGTGCCTGCCCGTATACAGTATTTAGTGTTGAAATAGAGGCAGATGAGAGACCTAGAGTAGGTTGAGGTGTTGAGAGGTGAGCTTGTTTGCGTATAATACGCCTGACACAGCGAGTTTGAGGTGGCTAACTTGATCATATGGTGCCCAGCCTGGCACTGCCAGCCTCACTTTAGCTATCCCCATCACACCACCAACACCTAACCTGTTTCTCCTGAAGACTTTCAACACGTAAGTTTAACTTGTATTTATTGTGTACACAGGTAGACTGGGTCCATTGCTTCGTTTATCATTGTGACGACATAAAAATATGGAAACTTAAGTACTCATTATAAGTGTTAAGATTAGACTGATTACATAGCTATGATTGTTATGTAAATATATATTGGATTAGACATCTATGTGATTGCCTATGTATGATTTATGTGAAATACTAAAAGGAATTGTATCCAACAGATTTGACCAAATTATAATGTTTGAGTCCAACGTCACAAGTTTCACTAAACCCTCTAACCGTCTGATTGGCGGTTAAAGTAACTAATATTTATCTTGTAATGAATTCATATCTGAACAGCTGATGGTCAATAGTCACTCATTGATCTTATATAATATTAATACTAAGTTTACTAGTGTCTTGAAAGTGCTACTACACACATATTAGTTGATGTTTAATATTCTGAAGTAATTGTAAGCGATGATCCCGTCATTGATCTATGTGTGACTCTCATCCTAATATATTGTTGATATCGTGGCCAGAGAGAATCGGAAATTGTTGTGTTGAATTGAAGGAACTTTTCATTTTCCCAGATCAAAGATTTCTTAGTGTTGCCAAAAACTGTGTCGTATAAATCAACCTTTGTGATCAAAAGTTTAATATCTTGTATGTTTAGTAATGGTAAAACAAACCCGTAGAGATTAGGATAAAATGTATGGACTGATGTATGGTAATTGATGCTATTGGGCCATTTATGTTTTTTACTAGGTACTGCTCATTCACCAATTCATTAATAATCTTGCCACTAGAAGGAAGTTACACAACATGGGATAAACATGGTTTATATATTTGTTCATCAGCAAGTTTTTATAGAGAAAAATTATAACCATGAGCAGGCTGGTAGAGAAAAGGTGTTTCGTGCAGCAGCTGTGGTGGCTTCACTAGGCTACCATAGATTCCTCCGACAGTCAACATTGTTATATTTTTCCTTAAATGTAAATAAGTTTTACTTCAGAATGCAGAGTTATAGATAGATTTTGACACAGGTAAACATAAAAAATGAAAAAAATCTATGACCATATGACGTAAACATAGTATGCACTTTTAGTTCATACGTCACAAAACAGATGCTGCTATAAGCATGACTTTGCCATTGAATTGAAGGGAAGGAATGCCACCAAGTATATTTCACTTCAGCATTTTATCAAACGTATCGCATCAATTTGATATTTGTGACTGTAAACACCAGACAGGTAACATAAATAATCTTAACTGCCTTTTTTCGTAAATTACCAAAAGTTACACACTCACACGGTTAATGAAAGTAGCATTTATCAGCATTGAAGATAATAGTGGCTCAGTTTCTCTCTATAACTGACATCTGATTTTAAACTTAACTTCTTTATGTTAGTATTATAATGTACATCAATAAGGTGTATTGGCGCTAAACCTCTACCCGTGAAATATGGCCCCAGCCGTCGTTGGAAATAATGGAAAAATTCGCGTTCGCATTAAATGGAACATTAATCAGTACGTAATGGTCGTCAATTGTAAATATTGGCACTTTTATCCATAAAGGTTCAATTGTCGCTGTAACACATTTTGTGATGACTCAGCGTTACAATTTACGAACTAAACAATTACAGTGAACGTGATGTAAGCCCCGCCCGTGACACAAACACTAACACTTTTGGGTTAAACAGCGGCCGTAACTGTACCATATACAAACAGATAACATTAATTAATTACCAAACTCGGCGAAATTATCAATGACAATATATTTCATACTAAATTTTACTACCGTTAACATAGCAATTGCTGTATTAAGTTCATTGTTGGAGGCCTCACATATCCCAGCCACAAGACACACACGAGTAACTGGAGAATGTGGAAGGAAAATTATTATTCATTTCCGATGTCATTCTAGGAAACACGAATATAACGACGTGTACGAATCATCTCAATCCAACTGTTTGTCCTTGCTGACCTGAAACACATGGATGAAGTAGGAACAGACAGACAGACAGACAGACATGAGAAAACAACAAGGCTCCTGCACATTAATGACGTGGATAGAAAACTGGGTGTGAATACTTCCAAATAGTTATCAGTCGTGATGAGTCAAACATATGCCAGCAGCCAAGACGAGCCAGCGGAAACAATGAACCGATCTACTTGTATCATAAATATTGTGTTTATATAAATAAAGTATCGTCGGCTGGTCTGGTGCATAAGGGAAGAATGTTGTTTACCTGTCTCAAGTGTTCCTTAATACCTGTTAATTACCTATCCTGAGTCAAGGTCTTCCGGATTGTGGTTTGTTATTCACCGACCTCCTGTTCTTTATTAACATTTCCATCTCAATGTTGAGTTCCAGTAATGCATCTTGCCGGTAACGGGTAGTGGATTTTTGGATCCCCTGAAGGATCTCCACCCCAGCTTATTTCATCACCTGAAGCTTAACCACCGTTACGCTATTTGGGGGATGAAGTTTGGTTAGGTTAGCTTTTGGTTAGCGTTAGGGAATCTTTAGGAGAAATAAGCTAGGGTGGAGACTCTTCAGGTTACCCGAAAATTTCTCCTCGCAGCTGTTATCAATATAGTTAAACTTTTCTTCTACGTCCATCAGTTTTGGTCGGAGGTAGACAAATATAAAGTTGCTCAAGCCCTTTATAAACACTCTGTATTGTGTTATTAAAAATTTCTGCAATATCTGGTTGAACTGTTATACTGTATCATAATTAAAAAAATAGAGATATAGTTTTAGCCTTTAAGATATACAGTACGCGTGCCAGGTGTTGAAGGAGGTGACGTAGGTCGTAGGAGTACACTGGACAACAGGCTGATTGTATTTATTAAGAATAGTGAAGATAAACATCAATAAGTGAACTATTACTGGTCCCAGCATGAGAGAGAGATATCGACGATACAAATTCTTCACCAAGTTTGAGCTTCTCGCATTGTCTGTAAACCCAACAAGAGCTGTCATCAGGACTGTACAGTTCATGTGCTCACAAATATTTACATACCAGCTCACATCCCACTTGAAATTAAGTTAAATGACACCGACCAACATGTCGGTGTGCGGGCAGGTGTGAGATATTCACTAATGAGCAGAGGCAGTACTCCACTCACCTGTTTTATACCGCACTCAGCATATTTTGGAGCGACGGAACTAAAATTTAGACATAATGTTATACGCGAGGTACATATATATATTTCATTTTTAGTCCATTTAACACGCGGACTTTGAACGGCGCCATCAGCTCGATGAACAGGCTTTGTGTGAAATATAACAGAGTCTAGAACTGCTTTTAGTGTCCTTGTGGGCTAGCCGGTAAGCGTTCCCTAGGGCCACCCAGTAGGTCGAGGGTTCGATTCCTTGCTGGTGAGGTCGTTGATAATATGTTCAAAGTCCGCGTGTTAAATGGACTAAAAATGAAGTATATATATGTACCTCGCGTTTCATACCAGCTGGATTCGGTAAAATGCTACTGACACCACATACGAGGCACGGGCAGTTTCCCAATGAGGTTCACGGCGCCATCAGCTCGATGAACAGGCTTTGTGTGAAATATAACAGAGTCTAGAACTGCTTTTAGTGTCCTTGTGGGCTAGCCGGTAAGCGTTCCCTAGGGCCACCCAGTAGGTCGAGGGTTCGATTCCTTGTTGGGACCTCACTGTGTGAAGGTTATCTTGGGTACGACTGTCACTGTTGAGTTGTTCTCACTGACTTAAGCACTGTTCACCATTGTTCACCTCTGTTTAACACTGGTTCCGTTCCTTTCCTAAATGAAATTGTAACTTCTGGCGAGAACTTGTTGATATTCCGGTGGGGAGGAGGGTTCAGGGGAGGGGGTTGGTATGGGCCAACTTAACAGTTGACCTGGCTGCTCCGAGAGGAGCGCCAGGTACGTCTTGACCCTTCGGTGGTGAAGGATGTAGTGTGAGTCAACCCTTATGTCCAAATTTTAGTTCCGCTGCTCCAATAATGCCGGAGAGATCGCCCGGACAACCAACCAATCACACAACATGACAAACAAACGAAAAACCAATGAATACCTCTCGTGAGCTCGTGTCACCTACAGATGGATCTGGGGAACATTAGTTGCCACCACTATCCCACTACCCACCAACCTCACCCATTCTCTCAAATTCCCCCGCTCCCCCCCTTTATTTTTACAATATAAAACTTTTTATCATCCAAGTTAAAGATCAGAATACGTGATCTGTGTAGGATCAGCCACCGTGAGTCGTAAACTGTGAGGAGGGGTGAACAGCTTAGTACTGGGGAGAGTTTCTAGCAGAGGCGAGAGTAGGTGGGGGAGAAAGACGTATGGGGGGAGGGAAAGAGTTATGTGGGGGTGGGGTGAGAGTTATGTGACAAAGGGAAGATTGGTATGTGGGAGTAAGGAGTGTGGGGAGAAGGCTGTGAGTGTAGGGAGAGGGATCTGTGAGTGTGGGACGAGGGATGTGTGGGGAGAGGAGTGTGTGGGAAGAGGAATGTGTGAGTGCGGGAAGAGTGATGTTAGTGTGTGAGAAGAGGGATGTGCGAGTGTGGGGAGAAGGATGTTATTATGGGGAGAAGGATGTGAGTGTGGGAAGAAGGATGTTAGTGTGGGGAGAGGGGTGTGTGGGGAGAGGGATGTGTGAGTGTGGGAAGAAGGGTGTGAGTGTGGGGAGAAGGATGTGAGTGTGGGAAGAAGGATGTTAGTGTTGGGAGAGGGGTATGTGAGTGTGGGGAGAAGGATGTTAGTGTGGGGAGAGGGGTGTGTGGGGAGAGGGATGTGTGAGTGTGGGAAGAAGGGTGTGAGTGTGGGGAGAAGGATGTGAGTGTGGGAAGAAGGATGTTAGTGTGGGGAGAGGGGTATGTGAGTGTGGGGAGAAGGATGTTAGTGTGGGGAGACGGATGTTAGTGTGGGGAGAGGGGTGTGTTGGGAGAGGGATGTGTGAGTGTGGGAAGAAGGGTGTGAGTGTGGGGAGAGGGATGTGTGAGTGTGGGGAGAGGGATGTGTGGGTGTGGGGAGAAGGATGTTAATGTGGGAAGAAGGATGTTTTTGTGGGGAGAAGGATGTGAGTGTGGGGAGAAGGATGTGAGTGTGGGGAGAAGGATGTGAGTGTGGGAAGAAGGATGTGAGTGTGGGGAGAAGGATGTGAGTGTGGGGAGAAGGATGTGAGCGTGGGGAAAAGAAAGTGGGAATGGGAGGATTGGGATGTGTCAATGTGAGGAGAGGGATGTGTGAGTGTGGGGAGAAGGATGTTAGTGTGGGAAGAAGGATGATTTTGTGGGGAAAAGAAAGTGGGAATGGGAGGATTGGGATGTGTGAATGTAAGGAGAGGGATGTGTGAGTATGGGGAGAAGGATGTGATGTGGGGAGAGGGATGTGTGAGTGTGGGGAGAGGGATGTGTGAGTGTGGGGAGAAGGATGTGAGTTTGGGGAGAAGGATGTGAGTGTGGGGAGAAGGATGTGAGTGTGGGGAGAAGGATGTGAGTGTGGGGACAAGAATGTGTGAGTGGGAGGATTGGGATGTGTCAATGTGAGGAGAGGGATGTGTTAGTGTGGGGAGAAGGATCTGCTCTCTTGCTTGCAGGGTGAGAGATAGGGCATATCGAGCTATGAAACTAACTCCTTCTCCTATTACCCACACCTCTTTCATTACTTCTAGGAATCGTTGTCAGGCTATTCTTCGGTGGGCCAAGCGGAATTTTATTAAAAGAAAGACCGCTGTCCTGACTAATTCTTCCTCTAGTAAATCCTTCTGGTCCTTAACTAAAAACATCTGTAACAACTTCTGCACGCCTTCTTTTCCTCCCCTCTTCCATCCCAATAGCTCTATAGCCAACTCTCCCCCTGACAAAGCCAACCTCTTTGGCACCTTATTCTCCTCTAATTCCACCTTAGACGATTCCCACTCTATCCCTCCTACCCCTGCACCTCCTACTGAACCTATGCTTTTTCCTATGATCTCCACTCGCAGGGTTGCCGGTGTGTTATCCAGGTTGGATGTGAGTAAGGCGCATGGACCAGACGGAATACCCCCTCCTGTTCTGAGGGAGTGTACTGAAGCCCTGGGCCCTGTGCTTGCTCGCCTCTTTCGTCTTTGCCTCAAAACCAAAACTTTTCTTTCTTCTTGGAAGCATGCCTTGGTTCAGCCCATCCCGAAGAAGGGTGACCATTCTAATCCCTCTAACTATCGCCCCATTGCTCTAACTTCATCCCTCTCTAAGATTTTCGAAACTATCTTGAACTCCCATTTTCTCCGTCACCTTGAACGCCTTTCTCTTTTGTCGGATCACCAGTATGGCTTTCGCCAGGTGAGATCTACTGGTGATCTGCTCTCCCATTGCACCCATCTTTGGTCATCCACTCTTAGGGATTATGGGGAAACTTTTGTCGTGGCCCTCGACATTTCCAAAGCATTTGACAGGGTATGGCACAAGTCTTTGCTATCTAAACTTCCCTCTTTTGGTTTCTCTCCCTCACTTTGTTCTCTCATCTCTAGCTTCCTTGAGAATCGATCCATGGCAGATGTTGTCGAGGATCGATTTCTCGCTCTTTCTCTACCAATAGTGGCGTCCCACAGGGTTCTGTTCTTTCAACAACTCTCTTCCTTCTTTTTATCAATGATTTACATCACATTCCAACTAATTCTATCCATTCTAACGACGATGATTCTACTCTTCACTCTTCCTCACATTTTCCCCTTCCTCCTAACTCTCAAACTAGATCTGTTTCTAGAACTGATATCATTACTTCTATCAACGCGGATCTGTGCAGCATCTCTGAATGGGGAGATACAAACTTGGTTAAGTTCAATAGTAACAAAACTCAATATTTACCAATTACACTTTGTAAATTAGACGATCTCCCACCAATTACATTTCAGGACGCTATCATCCTCCCAAATTCTGAAATAAATATGTTAGGCCTCACCATTTCCACCAATACGTCCTGGAAATCACACATCCTTAGTATAACTAAAGCTGCCTCCCGAAAGTTGGGAATGCTGTACAGATGCCGCAGCTACTTCACTCCTGAGCAGTCGCTCCAAGTATATATGGGATTCATTCGTCCTAACTTGGAGTACTGCTCTAATATCTGGGGTGGCTCTTCTTCTGTCCAACTATTAGATAGGGTGGAATCAAAGATATTTTGTCTTATTAAATCTCTTCCTTTAGTTGACAATCTCTCTTCCCTTTCTCTTCGCCGCAATGTTGCTTCACTCTCTCTCGCTTTTACAGGTACTTTAACGGGCAATGTTAGGTGGATTTGGCATCCTGTGTACCGCCGGCAAGGTCGTGGGTTCGTAACGCATGTCTTGCCCGCGGTACCCACCATTTCTCTGTGGATGTCGGTCACACGAGAATAACCCGTTATAGTACCTCCTCCTTTCCTCACACAGCCAAACTGTGCAATGCTCTGCCTTCTGTGTTTCCTTGCTCTTACAATCTGTCTCACTTTAAAAAGCTGGTTTTCCGGCATCTTCGTGGTGTAGATTAATACAGTATAACCTTTTTTTCTATATTTTCAATTTCTTTCCATTCTTTTTTTTTCGCACCCCAGGCTCCGTTGTGGGTCGTTTGACCTGTGCCCGGGTGGGCTAATTCCCGTTAAAAATAAATAAAATAAAATAAAACCGAAATATTGTATTCATTGTAATCTACCATGCAACTATAGACAAATTTTCATGTCAGGGTTACATGCATTTTTCATAGACGAAGTAAATGAGTCACAGACACGGAGTCACCACACAGGTCTACAGTACAGGTGTCTGGTACCCAAACTGAACACTGAAGTCGGGTCCGAGAGTGTCAACCTCGTCAACGGCCCAACGGTCCAGATCAGCTGATCAGCTGCTTCGTAGAAGGAGTTACTGACCAGACAGAATATCATATCTGTTTATCTTAGATTCGTTATTTATTAATGTCAAAGAACAAACAGTGTTCTACAATGGTTATGTTTTAAAGTCTAAACGAATGTCTGATTACCCTAGATTCAATATTTATACCCCTAAATTTGCCTAATTACCCCCCCCCCCCAAAAAAAAAAACAATCCCCTAGACTCTACCCCAACAAAGGCATGATAATCCTAAAATAGGATAATTTACCAAAAGTGGAAGCACTGCCCAGTGCCCACATGTCCCTCCCATTACCTCCTTACAGACATATATAACCTTTTTTGTACACTTAAGATTAATATACGAAATATCATACACCATAATGAAAGGAACATGACTAGTGAATGACAGCGAGTGTACGAGTCTTGTGTAGATCATTATATACAATAAGTATTTAATGTCAGAGAGAGAGAGAGAGAAATTAATATGATATAGAATGCAACATATCCCATCTAATGTTTAACCACCCCATTACTACCTAGAAAGCCTTATATTTACAAGACGGTGAGCCTCAGTACTCACCTGAAGATTACCCCCCCCCCACCAGCGTATCACACCTGAAATATAATAATCATCCCTTCGTTGCCTAGAGTGCCTGATCTTCACGTGATCCCCCAAATACGAGTGGAAGTAAGAACAGTGCTGAGTAAAATTGATTACGCTGCTTTGGAAGTGTAAAGAGGATTATTATTGAGGTGACTGAAAAGGAATTAGGAGTAATGTGCTGATGAAGGACACGGAATGAACACTCTAGAACTATAAGCTGTGGTCCGTGTGTGTGTGTGTGTGTGTGAGCACCTGTAACCCATTCAGTTAAAGCCGAGTCTTACACTGCTGCGGTATGTTGCCGATGCAATTTACAGAGAGATGGACTGGAAAGTGCGACACGAATATGCTTTAGGTGTTGCTTATTGTGGAATATGTGAGCGGGATAACGAGGGAACTGAAGGCTATTCACCTTGAGCGCGAGATGGTGGAAACGAGGAGAATGGAACCGGAGCAAATAACTAAAGGTAAACTTTTTTTTGTAATAAGAAAAGAAATAATCTGATGGAAACATTCAACAGAGAAAAACTATTAATTACGGAAAGTGTCTTAAGTTAGGCAGCCATTTTAACGAACTGGATTTGGAGGAGGAGGAGGAGGAAGGGAGGGGGGGGGGCAGCAAGGAGGTGTGTACAGGTGAGAGATATTAAGGGAAATGTTGGAAAGTTTTTGGCAGGTGAGTTTATTACCACGGCCGGGAGACAGTACCATCTAAGGATCTCTGATGAGGTACAAGTTTATTAGTTTTTCCAGAATAGTTTTTTGGCCTTAGCAGGTTGTAATGTTGACGTTATAAAATATTAGTGTGCTTTAACATTTACAATTCGAATTACAGATTATTACAAAAATACACTTAATATAAATTATATCGAGACACTTATTTTCCTTGATTATTGTAGAAATACTAAAGAAAATTGAGATAGACTGATGCAGCAGAACCTATACGTGGCTCACTAGACGGGGATAAAGTTACTTGTTTATATAAGCACGAGAGGAGGTATATGGACGGTGTTTATATATCGTACAACTATATGTAGGAGGAACACAAAGTGAAGGAAGGAAGGTGTAGAGCGTCTTAATTCAGTCACCTGTGAATACCTTGAACAACATGAAAGTTTTACATTAAACGATGGAGAGGAAGAGGAGCGAGTCTGGGAAACACTTCAGCGTTATATTATATGAAGAAAAAGTGATACGACTTTTGTAAATAATAAACAGGTTTACAGAAAGTGTTAGACTGAACGTGTATGTATATTATGTATGCTGGATTATATATCATGTATGTATATTATGTATGTGCTCCATTTATGTATTATTTATTCAGCCTAGCTAGCAGCGTGTGGCAATGTTATTACCATATCCCACACGCTTAATTAATGTGCCTGGCGACGTATGGAAGCTGCTAATGTATCACTTGCCATACGTCGCCTATAGCAGTTGACCGGGAGCCTAGTCAAGAGAGAGTGCTGCTCTCCTTTGTGTACATACTCTTATCCAGTAAACCGAACCTACAAAACTATACAGGTGTTTGTGTTCTCTCCTGTATATAGAACTTATTATTCAGAACCTAACATGGCGCAGTGCGTAGTCTTACTGGATAATTACGAGTGATAGTGCAAAGTTTGTAGAAAGCCGGCTAGGGTCCCCTCCCGTCTTGGGTCAAGCCTTGGGTCAACTCCCGCGCCATCTCTCCTTGAAGAATTTCAGCAACTTTGAGCAGTGTCAGTGACAGTGATTTTCTGTGAAGTGTTTAGTGCATTGTGTGTTCGTGCCATTCATGTGTGACCTTGTTCTAAAGGATTCCCAAGGTATACGGCACGTTCTGGGCATTTGTAAGGAGTAAAGTTCAGTGCACCCGTCTCTGACCGCGTCCTGAGGGTAACTAGACTGACTGGGAGTCGCCGCGCCGCCCGGGACACACACTCACACGTACTAACACTCGCTGACCGCGCGGCTTCCTTATATATATTTTATATATATAACCTACTTATCTGTGTATTTAATTAATTTTTTGTCTGAAATCTTGTTGATACGACGGGCTGACCGGTCAACACTGATTTAAGACATAGTACACAGAGGAAGTAGTTATGTCTCACGCCTTACGTAGCCGTGGACCCAGCGTCTGGATGACCCAGGCGGGTGATAGCCCCGCAGAGATGGATGACCAGACCGGCCACGACGCTTCAGCCCCCACATCGCGCAGTCCCTCACCTCAATATTCAGCGTTGTCTCCAGAGATAATTGCTTTACTGAAGTTTATGAGAGATGAGAAACGCGAGGATGAAGCCCACAGACGTTTGGCGGATGAGCACAGAAGGCAAGCAGAGGCAGAACGAGACAACCAACGGAGATTGGAAGACAGTGAACGGTTTGAAGCCTTGATATCTCGCCTCACTGTTAACCAAGCCCCTGGCTCTAACACTGCCTCGGTACTGACTCGTTCAGATACCTCATCCATGCTTCCTTCACACCCCCCAGCCCCACCTAAAGCAGCAGCTCAAACGCCGCCCATCTTGAAGCCTGATGAGACTTTCCAGACTTTTCGTGAATGGCGGCGACGGTGGACTGACTACTCTACAATGGTGGATCTCCAGAGTTTGTCACAGCCTAAACAACTCATCCAGCTGCGCATGTGCCTGTCCTTGGAAATTCAGCGTGTCTTGGAACATACGTTGCAGGTACCCCCAACCTCTTTGCTGTCTGTAGAGGAGGTACTGGACGTTCTACAACGGCACATCAAAGGACAGCAGAATGAAGCTCTGCGCAGGAGGGAATTGTTTAGCTGCAGACAGATGGAGGGCGAGTCTTTTGATGCCTTTTACGTGCGTCTTAAGAGAGCCTCGGAAGAGGTAGATATATGTCCAGGCCACCACCAGCAGTGCGAGGAGACCCAGTTGAGGCAGGTGATCCTGATGGGTGTTAAGGACGAGGAACTTGTCCAACGCCTCACCTCCCTGGACTCTTCCTCTTCTCTTAAGGATGTGTTGACGATATGTCGCTCCTATGAGGCTGCCAGGTGTGCCACCTCTGCCATCCGTGCTCCCCCTACAGCTGTACGCGCTGTGTCCCGGTACAAGAAGGACAAGAAGTCTGTTCCTACGCCTTCGCCCACCACGTCCACGCCTGGTTTATTTTGCAACAACTGTGGTAAGCAGCACGGAACACAGGTGTGTCCAGCTGCTCAGTCTACCTGCAACAGTTGTGACCGTAAGGGCCACTGGTCACTCACAGTACGGTGCCCAGCCAAACGCGTCCAGTGCAATGTGTGTGGTCGTCTGGGCCACTATGACAAGTGTTGCCCTTCCAACATACCCAAGGGACCGCGTCGGCGGAAGCTTCAGCCCCCCTCCACCAGAGAGGGCCGCCCACAGTCTTCCAATCAGAGGTACGACGACTCTTGACAACGCTCGAGCCACATTAGGAATGTGTGCTCCCCCCAGCGTCCCAGGACCAAAGTCCCCCAGTACATCAGCGTCATCGTGACCTACGGCGGTGTGTCATCCCGCCTTCAGATGTTGCCCGACACCGGCGCTGATGCTACAGTCATCGGCCCCCAGCATTTGCAATGCTTGGGGCTCTCTCCAAGTGATCTAGGACCGCCCCCCAAGGATCTCCGCTTTATGGCAGATGGTTCACAGATGACCCCGGCCCTGGGTTCACTCCAAGCACAAGTCACCTTTGGCAACAGGTCGTGTCAAGCCTGGATTGATGTGCATAACGGTGTCCAGACTCCTTTGCTGTCCTACAGACATTGTCAGGAGTTGGCCATCATCTCCCAGGACTTCCCCAAACCTATTCTTGAGGTAAAACACGCCAACAGGGTGCAAAAAGGGAGCAGCAACGACCCTGCTGCCGCCCTACCCCTGCCTCTTGCCAGTGACACCTCTCCTTCGGATGCTCGGAAGTACTTCCTGAAGGAATTCAGCGACGTTCTGGTGACCAAGTCCGCTCTGGAATCCAAGCCTCTCAAGAAGATGGCAGGCCCCCCCATGAGGATCCACCTGAGGGACGACGCGAAGCCATTCGCTATTTACACCCCTCGACTGGTTCCCCTGGCCTTCCGCGAGGCGGTCAAAAACGAGCTGGACTCCATGGTCGCCCAAGAAATTATTGTACCAACCGGCGATGACCCGTCTCCATGGTGTCACCCGATGGTTGTCGTCGCAAAACCTAAAGGTGGTGTTCGGATCACCACTGACCTTTCCAAGCTCAACAACCAGGTGTCTCGTCCTGCGCACCCTTCTCCCACGCCCTTTGCAGCCATACGCAGCGTGAACCCGAAGGCGCGCTTCTTCACGACGATGGACGCCCTGTGTGGATACTGGCAGATAGAGCTTGCCGAAGAAGACCGACCATTCACAACGTTCATCACCCCGCATGGACGTTACAGTTATTGCCGTGGCCCCATGGGATTCGCCGCTACAGGAGACGCTTTCTGTCTTCGAGGTGATATGGCTCTACAAGGTCTGGCAAACTGCGTGAAAGTGGTCGACGACATACTCGTGTACGACGAGGATTATATGGATCACCTCTGCCGTATCTACGAGGTACTCAACAGGTGCCGGAAGCACGGCATTACCCTAAATGCCGACAAGTTTGTTCTGGCCAGCTCTTCAGTTGACTTTTGTGGGTACACCCTCTCAGGGAATGGTATCGCAGCTGACCCGGAAAAGGTCCGCGCCATTACGGATTTTCCCACCCCTGCTAACCTGACCGACTTGAGGTCCTTCATCGGTCTCGTCAACCAGTTAGCAGAGTTTTCGTCGGACATCTCCGCAGCTGCTCAACCACTTCGCCCCCTGATGAGCCCCAAGAGGACATTCCTGTGGACCCCCGACCACGACAAGGCCTTCCAGCAAGTGAAACAGGCCCTGTCTCGTCCACCTGTCCTCGCCACGTTTGACCCAGCCTTGCCGACAGTTCTGCAGACAGATGCCTCACGCTTGTATGGCGTGGGATACGCCCTACTGCAGGATCATGGTGGAGGGCAGTTCCGGCTCGTCCAGTGTGGCTCGCGTTTCCTCTCTGACACCGAGACGCGCTATGCCACTATTGAGTTGGAGCTGTTGGCTGCGGTTTGGGCGATGTCCAAGTGCAGGTTTTACCTCATAGGCCTGCAATACTTTCACCTAGTGACCGACCATCGCCCGCTTGTCCCGATCCTCAACCACTACACGCTAGACGCCGTTGAGAACCCTCGCCTCCAGCGTCTGAAAGAGAAACTCTCGGCGTACATCTTCACTGCAGTGTGGCGTGCTGGTAAGGAGCTCTGCATCCCTGATGCCTTATCCCGCTCCCCTGTCAGCCGCCCTACTCCAGAAGACCATGTACTCGACGCCGACCTCGCTCTTTCCGTCAGGACTGTGGTCACTCTCCATGCCGTCCAATCCCTTCGTTCGGACCTGTCACCAGATGACGACAAGGCAATGGAGGACCTTCGAACAGCGGCCCGAGATGACCCTTCCTATGTCCGACTCGTCGAGTGTGTGAGGAATGGATTTCCTAGCAACCGCTACGATCTTCACAACACCCTGCTCCCGTATTGGAAACTCCGCGATGAACTCTACTGCGACGAAAACCTTGTTCTGTACGGAGCACGTGTAGTTGTCCCTGCTGCATCACGTCCCCACGCCTTGGCCCGCCTTCACGACAGTCACCGTGGAGCTGAGGCCACCAAACGACGTGCACGACAGACTGTGTTCTGGCCCGGCATCAACTCCGACATCTCCAATGTTGTCCGTGCGTGTGAGCCCTGCCAAGTATTACAACCCAGCCAGCAGCAGGAACCCTTTATGAGTGACGACAACCCCACCCGCCCCTTTGAGTCTGTGTCGGCTGACTTTTTCTGTGTGTCAGGAAAGTCCTTCCTCGTTATCGTCGACCGTCTCTCTGGTTGGCCGGTTGTCATCAAGTGCGGTAATGACACGACGTCTGCCGCCACCATCAGCAAGTTCCGCCACTACTTCCGTGACGTGGGCGTTCCTGTACGCCTGCGAACCGACGGAGGGCCTCAGTTCACAAGCCGGGACTTTGCTGCGTTCCTTGACCGATGGGGAGTCCGGCATGTGTTGTCATCGCCCCATTACCCGCAGTCCAACGGCCACGCTGAGGCTGCTGTCAAATCCCTGAAGCACCTCATCCTTAAGGTGGCCCCTTCTGGGAACATTGACTGCGAGGCCTTCGACAGGGGTCTTCTTGAACTCCGCAACACACCTAACTACACCGGACGCTCCCCTGCCCAGGTTTTGTATGGACGCCCCCTTCGTTCTTGTGTCCCTGCTCACCCTCAATCCTTCTCCAAGGAGTGGCAGGCCAAGACAGAGGATTGTGATCGCCGAGCCGCCGAACGTGTTCAGGACGTCGTCGCCCTCTACAATGACCACGCCCGTTCTCTCCCCAGGTTGAGTGTCGGCACCCAAGTCCGTGTTCAGGACCCGACCTCCCTACGTTGGGACAAAGTAGGCGTAGTCATGGGTCTCGGCAGGTCACGGGACTACCAGGTGCGGTTACCCAGTGGTCGTGTGTGGTGGAGGAACCGCCGTTTTCTCCGACCCGTAACAATGCCTTCTGCTGGCCCCGCCACCAGTGTTGAGTCCCATACCCTTCCCAGTGATGAAGTCCCTCGACGCTCAGAACGGATCCAAAAGAAAAGGTCCGCTCAAGACTTTGCTATGAGCGTATAGGGGGGAGGGAGGTGTATGTATATTATGTATGCTGGATTATATATCATGTATGTATATTATGTATGTGCTCCATTTATGTATTATTTATTCAGCCTAGCTAGCAGCGTGTGGCAATGTTATTACCATATCCCACACGCTTAATTAATGTGCCTGGCGACGTATGGAAGCTGCTAATGTATCACTTGCCATACGTCGCCTATAGCAGTTGACCGGGAGCCTAGTCAAGAGAGAGTGCTGCTCTCCTTTGTGTACATACTCTTATCCAGTAAACCGAACCTACAAAACTATACAGGTGTTTGTGTTCTCTCCTGTATATAGAACTTATTATTCAGAACCTAACAGAACGTAGGAAATATAATAATAAATATTGTTTGTACTTTCAAGAAAAAGACTGAGAAAAGAGTCGACAAATATTATGTTATGAAGACGAGGAAAGACATTTGAAATTATATTAATCTGAGAAGTGTATACTGTTTACGATGTTAATGAATTTATTGTTACTTGTTTCAGGTATATATTAACCTGTATGAGTGTCATGTCGTCGGTCTATACACCCACCTGTAGAGACGTCATAAAACAGGCATCAAGCTCTGTTGTTAAGACCATTGTCAGTACAGTATAAGTCTTGATTATTGAAGCCCCATTAATGCAAATGATAGTTAAGGTTAGTGTCAGTATAAGTCCTAATTGATGAAGCCTTATTAATGAAGAAAATATAGAAGGCGAGTCAATAAAAAGGTTGGTTAATTTGGGAATTTCTGGTGGTTTTTAGGAAGGAAAGAAAAGTGGGTGTTGAGGTAGGAAGGAGACGGCGAGGGTAAATATTGTTTGAGGAACTACATCAGTGTCTCTACTGTGTACAGCTAACAATATTCCCACCTCTGCCTCGGGGGATTAAACAGCTCGTACTGCACCCACCAACTTTGACACCAACATTTTCTGCACACTTTCTCTTGCTTAAAAACACACACGTGGTATGACTAGTGCGGGATAATAACGGAGGGGAGCCAAGTGACAACCATTAACTACAAGTTAACAGCAACACCAATTGCCAACAACCACAAGTATTAGTTGACTGCAGCAAAACCTATAAGAGCCAGAACCTTCATGTTGACGAAAACAGACTCGCTCTAAGTAAGCTGAGGAGGGATTAGTTATTTTCTTTATAGAGACAAATACATTATTTACATAGACCACAAAGGATGGCAAAAACCTCTTCCAAATTTTAAGAATGAGTCAAGAAATATTGTTATTTTATTTTATTATTTATATTATTGGTCTTGTACCGTTCATCCAACTGGATAGGACAAGTGTGTTTAACCAACAGTGGGCGGCTCCAGAAGGACTCACCACATGATAGAGGATAAAGAATTAAAAAAAACCCCGACCAGTTAGGGATAGTGAATAGTGGATACAAAACATGCACCAGTCGGCACTCCACTCGACCGCCTTCACTTCCTAAACTGTAAAATTAGATACCCATTTTGGCGGGGGAGGGGGGGGGGGGATTAGAAATGCCCCGGGATCGAACCAGAGCCTTAGGATGGGGTGAGTGTGTGTCAAACATCAGGTCCTAAAAATAAAAACACCAATAATAGATAACTTCATCAATTCTTTAAATATCATATATGGAAATTAATATAAAACAAATTTTAAGCATGAAACGGAGAACGAGGTCATAAAGCAGTGACCCAGCACAGTCACTAACTGAAACCTAAATGGACAACAAAATACCACCAAACACTGGTTGGGCCAAGACGACTCCTCAAGCATCTGAGACACTTCGAGTTACGTCTCCTGATTGGCTCAAAGGCATACTGATGGGACCGAAGAATGCTGCCTCAGGTAACACGGGAGGGAGGGAGAGGAGAGAGTCAGAGTGAGGAGGGAGGGCGAGGAACATTCTGAAATATAAAAACAGAAAATGTAAAGAAGACACACAGCATCCATCAAATACCTCTTTTAATAAATTGTTCACCAGGTCACATCACCCTCTACCTGGTGTAGTTTATTAGTGCATGATTCTTCCTCCAACCTCAGTACAGCTTCTCAATAACTCCACAACTAGGATTTTACTTATATTTTCTTTCTTCACAGCAGCCTTTCATGTCATATAAAGATATACATAAATAGAAGCAGTCTTTTTAACAGCACTCAGGTATTGACAACACTCACTGGTCGTTCTTTATACGAGTACAGGAAGATGAGACTTTTTACTTGAGGGTATTACTGTGCTTCAGATATTATTAGTCTTTAAGCACGGGCTCTACTCTTAGTCGGTCCAATATACAAGGTAATAAGAACAAAGCTAATATTATATAAAGTTAAATTAGCTGTAAACTCGAGCACTGATAACTTGATGGTGTATGACCGCCTACAGGAACTTTACCCAACGTTACAACCTCTTCTCTTCCTCATGTCCGTCAGCCAAACGTTCCTACACATCCTCTCTCACGATGTTTACCTTCATGTAATACTTGTTTACTGCTCACTCACTCATCCATCATCCTTTACTCCCTTATGTCCGTGTGTCTCTTCTCTCACTGTAACTGCCCCGACACTTTCCTCATACTTACAACCTTACTCTATCACCACTCAAGGCGCCATCATCATCAGGTCTGAGGGTCGGTGCCCACGGTCAACCTCTCCTATAGTTTGGTGTGTTGTCCTGACCAATAGTCCTGGATTGTGTATATTTCTGGTGACTCGTCGTTTTCTTTCAATCATCCAACTCCCTCTCTGTCGTCCCTGACCCTCCTACCTTCAATTTTATCCATTATTACCTCTACTACTACTACTAATTTTATATCTATGGTAATTAATTTTCCTTATATCATTTTCCTGTATTCCCGTTGATACAGACAATATTAATTCTTCTCCGTTTGACTTTTTATCACAATTTATTAACTTTAATGTTCTCCGCTAACACCACAGTTGAAAGTCTCAAGTCTCCTGCTGGTGTCTGTTAAAGGTACTATGAACCTGACTCGTATACACAACACTATATTGGTGTTTTATTTCAAACGAAAACAAATGTCCCTTTTTCAGAGAATATTAAAACTATTTTTGTTTTACCTCAATTTTAGTTGTTTGTTCACATTTACCTTCAACTCTTATGTTGTTGTTTTTTTCCAAAACTTTTCATTAAGTTCCTGTTGTCGGTCATAATTTATAAAATTGAAAGTTATTTACGATTTGGAAACCAAATTTACTTCCTACTGTACAGCATTAACTTATCTGTTGAGCAGTTTTTGCAGTGTGATAATATATGGAGGGGTGAGTGCCTGACGTCAGTATGGGAGGTGAAGGTGGTGTTGCTTACATTGCTTCCCAGTGTACTAAGGTTTAGTATGTGGTCACGGCCCCCCCCCCCCCTAACACACCGTCACCTTTATGCGACCCACTGTGGCCTTTCACTTCATTATCTACGTACTAAAACAACATTAAATTGTATTTTACAGTTATCTTTTATTCCTTCATTGATATTAACAAATTTACGTATTAAAAATTCTAAGTTATTAAAATGTTGGAGATAATAGGAGGCCTTGTTTAACTCCCTGTCAAACTATAATATTATTATATACTGTATATATCTCCTTAATTCTTCTTGTGATGGTAATAACTAACACAGCTGTACACAGTGATTCTCAGTAACTTACAACATATCTTTACAATCTTCTCTCACAAATTTACGTCTTCCTGCTTCCTTTGACTCACGTTTCTTCTCTTCCCTAACTTTACCAAAATTATTATTTTAATCAGAATATTTTGTTTTTTGTTTCTTCAGTTATCTGAATCTTTGACAACTCACCACCTCCCCCACGCCCGACTACGCATAATAAATCTCAATAAGTTTTTCGTACTACTACTACTATTACTACTACATACACTACAGTCCTCTCACCCCAGTACAGTACCACTACCTTAACCACTCCCACACACAAATCCGCCTCAATGTAGGTTAAATAATAGTCAATATAACGCCTGGATGTCAGACTCCACTGTACTGTTGTGTCTCTTCCTCCAGGTGCTTCTACTTGGTCTCTGGTGTAAGGTATTGTTCCTATCATATTCTTAATGTATGTACTACTTCACCACCCAACTACTGTACTACACTTACATCTGATCATTGTTCTGGCTAGTCTTCAATCAAGATTTCACCTCCCCCCCCTCCCACACTTCCACACCCACCCCACACACTTCCACACCTACCCACACACTTACACACCCACTCATACACTTACACACCCACACACACACTTCCACACTCGCTCACACACTTCCACATTCACCCACACACTTCCACCCTCCAATCCACACACACACACGTACGAGAAGTCAATATTGTCCTGAGCCTATTACCGTCTCACAACCCACACTACACTGAGTTCAGTTTCTCATAGGAAGCCTACTGCCAATTCAGAAGGCCAGCCTAATACCCAATCGCCCCGGGCCCTGACACTGAGACCCCGCAGTATAGATCAATGTCGGTAAGTCTTACACTGCCTAAACACTGGGGTTGTTTGGGTACAATATATTACTAAACAACCAGCTTGACATGTACTGTAAACACAAACATGGTCACTGGATTTTGTGGGAACGCGGACGTGTGGGTAGCTATGGGAGTGAACGGTTATATGTGGGCGGTCAATGGCGTAGTGGGCGTGAGGGTGGCTTCGAGAATGGGCGCTCTTGGACGTAATGGGCGGCCATGGGCATGTGGGTGGCCCATGTTACAAGCAAACACAACATAAAGTGAGACAACACACACCTGAGCACGCGAGTCAACACACACCTGAGTACACGAATCAACACACACCTGAGCACACGAGTCAACACACACCTGAGCGCACGAGTCAACACACACCTGAGCACACGAGTCAACACACACCTGAGCGCACGAGTCAACACACACCTGAGCGCACGAGTCAACACACACCTGAGCGCACGAGTCAACACACACCTGAGCGCACGAGTCACCACTACTACTACTTTGCTGTCACTCGGAATCGAGTATGACGATCATCCAGCGATGACAGCATGATATGAGTTATTTGGGTTGTCACCTAGGTAGGTGAGTTTTTAGGTGACTCAAGCAGCCAATACGGGACTCGCAGCGTCGTCCACATTCGCTACACATGTGAAGGGCCAACGTCTTTCCGACGTTGGCCCTTGTTTACCTCGGTTTGCAGTCGGGCTAACTCGAAAGCATTGACACCTTCTCGTGTGGTGCTCCTCTAAGAGTTACGATGTGGAGTAATAGACACCCAGGTGAGGGGGTCGATTTGGCACATTTTCAGGCTTGTCTTAAGACAATCCTGAAATCGTTAGGTGACTGTAAAGTTGCTGCTTTGGCAGTCTACTGTGGTCCATGCGGGTAACATGGCCAGTCCAACGTAGTTGTTCATAGATAATGGTAGCCTCGATGCTCCTACAGTTGGTGTCCGCAAGATAACTGGCATTTGTTCTCCTTTCTTCCCAGCGAACTCGGAGGATGGAACGTAGACTACGTTGGTGAAAGTTTTCTAGTGCCTTGGGGTGCCTCCTGTCTGTGACCCATGTCTCACTACCATAGTGCCATATAGCAGGGTGGGGAGGACCACTGCTCGATACACGTGCAGCTTTGTCGATAATTTCAGCTCCCTACACCTGAAGACACGATTTCGGAACTTCCCAAAAGGCTTGAGATGCACAGCTGATCAGATGCTGTATCTCTTCATCAATGTCTGCGGTGGTAGACAGGTGGGAGCCGATATACTGAAAGTGGGTAACATTAGAGAGGGTAGTAACTTTAAGCTGGATGGATGGTGGAGGTTTGTCTGAACCAGGGCCAGGTTGAAAGATAATCTGAGTCCTACGTACATTAACCTCAAGGCCGAAGTGTGCATACGCATCTGCAGAGGAGTTCAGGATCTCCTATAGATCGTGTTCAGCGTGAGCAACAAGGGTTAGGTCGTCTGCATACTGAAGTTCAGTAATGGAAACTGCCGACACCTTAGTTATTGCCTGTGAGTCGTCTTATGTTGAAAAGACTCTCCTTCACCAGGTACTCGATGTTCACCCTGCTGGCTAAATGGGCACTGGCATGAGTAAGGAAGGCAGCCAAGTAAATGGAAGAGAGAGTTGGTACCAGTACACACCCTTGTTTAACCTCTGTTTGGATGAGTACAAACTCAGATTGGGTGCCGTTTTGCAGGACACTGCTGTTCATGCCATCGTGGAGTTGCCTCACAATGACGCTGAATTTTGGTGGGCAGCCAAAACCGCTGAGGGTCCACCAGAGGGCTTCCCTGTTGTCCAAGTCGAAGGCCTTGGTTAGGTCGATGAAAGTGATGTACAGGTCACAAAGCTGTTCTCTGCACTTTTCCTGTGTGTGGCGGGCAGCAAAGATTATGTCAGTGGTGCCACGTGATGGTCTAAAGCCACATTGAGTTTCTGGGAGAAAGTTTTCCGTCTCAGGAAGAAGTCTGTTCAGGAGGACTCGGGCAATAATCTTGCCAGCTTTGGAGAGCAGCGAGATACCACTGAAGTTGCAACAGTCTGACCGGTGTCCCTTATTCTTATAAATATTGAGCTTGGGTGATTTTCTCCTTTTCCCAAATATTCTCCAGTAGAGAGCGAAAGCGACTGGTAAACAGAGGTTCTTCTAATTTATACACCTCGGCTCGGATTCCATTAGGCCTTGAAGCTTTGTTATTTTTCATCTGCTTCATGGCAGTAGCTACCTCATCCAGGGATGGAGGATAGCTGAGGTGGGTCAGCTTTGGATGCTGAGGGACCTGCTGGGTAGTTAGGACATCTACATCGGTGTTTCGGTTGAGCAATGATTGGTAGAGCTCTTTCCAGCACTGAAGGAGGCCTTCATCGTCTTTAATTATGAAGTTACCGTCAGATGTGCGGATGGGAGCTGCACCACAAGTGATTGGCCCGTAAAATGTTTTTATGAAATTGAAAAATTCACGCATTTTGTGCTGATCTGCAATTCTTTGTCTTTAACTTGCTTTATTTTTAAGCCAGTCATTCTTTAGATTGCGAAGTTCCCGCTGGGCAGCCACTTTCTTCTTACTGAAGGTATCAGCTTTGGTCCGAGACTGAGGGTTGTTTTGCCCCTCAGTAAATGCAGCACGTTCATCATCGATGAGTACTTTGATTGCCGGGTCACTTTCATCAAACCAGTCCTGGTGTTGAGAGTATCCCATTCGGCACTGGGATTCGCGTGGTTTGCTGTTGGGTTGTTTATAAGCCCATGTTCGATCTGCTCTCTGAAAGCATATGCTACTGCTGGATCCTCCAGACGCTTACAATTAAAAGCTCTTCTGGAGGCTTGCTGCCTTCGCCGTTTTGGGGCGACGTGAAGTGAAAGCTTGGCTTTGACAAGTCAATGATAAGTGTCACAGTGGTCTGAGCCATGCATGGCATGGGTAATGAAGACATCTCGGCGATCTCTTTCTCTGACAATGATGTAGTCAATGAGATGCTAGTTTTTGGATCGTGGGTGTTGCCACGAACTCTTGAACTTGTCGGCCTGCCGATACAAGGTATTGGTGATAGTGAGGTTATGAACAGCACACTTGCTGAGGAGTCCATTTCTCCCTATGGCTCCCTGCCAAATGTTACTATCTCTACCAACTCTGGCATTGAAGTCACCAAGGAGCACAACCTTATCTTCTCTGGGGTAAGAGGTTCGCACTTTGTCAAGGTTGGCATAAAAGGCCTCCTTGATGTCATCCTCTGCATCCAGTGTTGGGGCATATGCACTGATAAAAAAGGCATGACGTGAGTGATTCAGTGGGACTCGAAGCGTCATGAGGCACTCGTTGATCCCAATAGGCATTTCCGTAAGCCTGTGTAGGATGCATTGGCTGATGGTAAAGCCAACTCCATAAAAGCGGTTTCTCTCCGCAGCAGGCTTACCCTTCCAGAAGAAGGTGTAGCCAGACCCTCGTTCAGTAAGTTGGCCCTCGTCTAGGAGCCGGGACTCACTAATGGCTGCTATGTCGATGTTATTACCTATCCAACTTATTGGTCCCAAGGGCATTTTTTTTTCAGGGCACTCATCTGTGCCAGTATCTAATAGGGTCCTGACATTCCATGCAGCGACCATAAGAGGTTGTTTGGTTTACTTTTTTTTTGATCTGTGATTTTGATTGTGTTTTCGACTGCATTAGGATAACCTTACTTGGTGCAGTTGCCAAGTAAGGTTGGATTTTTAGGCAGCCTATGTTTATGTCATCATTTCTAGCCCCCTCCCCGTATGGGGTAAGCAGAGTGGCTCTTCGAAGGGGCTGCTCAGTCGCACAGACAGGACCGGATTGCCCTGCTGCCTAGATCCCAGTCTATAAACGACCATCTTATCTGTACCGCCCATGTGCAGAGTTGCGACTACAGACTCCCGGCAGTCATCTCTGCCTGTCCCCGTCGCCACTTGTCTGTCGCCATAGGTTCTTTGGGGGTATAGGAGTTTTGATGATGAGCTGGGTGTGAGTTTATTTTGTGGTGAGGCAGCATCGCAGGCTGCAACCACATATCTTGGCTCTCCTTTTTCCTGATCCACTGGTGTAAGTGTTGCAACGACTAGAGAGAGGGAGAGTTGCAATGGACTGCCGATAGTCCAGTTTGTTGGGTTTCGCCTTAGTAGCCTGTACATCAGGCATTGCCTTTGTCCGCCAGTGTAGTCGTTGGGGTCTTGTTGGAGCTCTGTAAGCATGTCTGCCTGATGCGGGGCTCCACCGCAGATTTTTCGTTCGGGGTTTACTCCCGTAGCCTTATACTTACCAAGGTTAATCCGCAAGGCATCGAGGCAATTACTGGGAGGCGCCAGAACGTGTCCACATGCCAGTGGGCCCATTCGCCGTCCCTCTGGGTCCAACTGCTACTCCGGGATCCCCTGCTGGTCTCCCTGGGCCCACGAGGCACCCAGTCACCGTGTGTTGCCACGAGGAGGCACAGCGGGAGTCTTAATGGTGAGGAGGCTGTGTACTGGCAAGGGAAGACTTATGCAAGTTGCTTCCCTGTTTGCCATGATGGATAGCCAGCTGCGGCAGCTGAAAGCGAAGGGGAGCAAGCAGTGCTTGCACCTTAACACTAACATAATGCTGCCTCACTAGACACACACCTGAGTACACGAGTCAACACACACCTGAGCACACGAGTCAACACACACCTGAGTACACGAGTCAACACACAGGTTAACAAGAGAGAACAACAGCGACATAATGATTTCCTGTTAGAGGGAAATAGACTGAATACTGAGTGGGGTGAGGCTCTACATGGCTGGTCACGTCTCGCTATTACTGTACACAATGTTATATTTACTTCTTTCTTTTTAAACGTCGATGCGTGAGAGATATTTTTAATTTCTAGTGAAGGAACGTGTGTATATATATATATATATATATATATATATATATATATATATATATATATATATATATATATATATATATATATATATATATATATATATATTTGGTTTACATTATTTAAAAAGTAAGGCGGATTTGCCTGGGAATTATTGGGTTAATATCTTGAGAGAAATAAAGATACACGTATTATATACCTGTGACCGCCTGCCGCTGGTCCAGTACACCAGGCAATACTTTGTTGTAATGTGTTTACTAATGAGATCATTCTCTACGTCTTCTGCTGGATGACTCACAGGTAAACTTCCCGGAGGACTAATTATAATTTATTTTGTTTCCATCTTTGAATCATTTTTTTTTTAATTTTGCTAAAAAAAAAAGAAGAAATACAGTGCCATCATCCCGATGCTACAACACGAACCTTGGACATTTTTAAAAGATATTATTGTTGTCACGGTGAGGAGATTGGGAGGGCGAGTATCAAACAAAATTCTTCTTGTCTACTTGAGCAGCCATGAGAAAAACTGTAATAATATAATTAAATATACGAAAAAAAAAGGAAAATGTTGACGATAAAACAATACACACTTCACACAACAGCCGCGTGTTGTTGTTGTAGGTTATAAACACTATCATCAAACATCCAGTTACAATCACATTCAGGTAATTTGTATATATGCCCACTGTTGGAGAAAATTTTATTTTAATTATGTAATAGAGATTAAGGTCATTGTAACTTTGAGATATTGAATACCGATCGAACAGTGGAAATTTGTCCATTAACTTCTCAGGAGTTAAGATCCTGGAGGCTTTGTTAACGAGAGAACGACGCTCTTAGCTGAGACCAAGAAAAACACACACACCAAAAAAGCGAAAATTAAATTTTTGCTAATACAATATTAAAGGCTGGGACGACACCGCTGCATCTCACGTAAAGACAAATGAACGAATACAGACTACAGTGTAGATGTGTCCTTGTTGAGCTGATGATTCACAGTTGGATTCATTATTATGCTCAACGTTCCCCTAAAAGAATTTTTTTTAATTACGTTTGTCTGAATGTGGATTTGTGAGACCAGTTTAGTAAATACAAGTTATATGTTATTCCGTTGTATTAGTATTGATGTCGTTTAGTGTGAAGTTTAGAGAGACTAATTTATTGGAGGTTGAGCCAAAAATTGCATACACGGATAAACATGATTTTTTGTTTATTATCCACAGGAGGGAAGTGATCATCTTTGTTCATTATCAGTTAAGAGATTACTTCTACTCTCCTGCAGCAGTAAGTAAGGTGTTTAAGAGAGAATGTGAAGATAAAGTTAAGGAAAATTACACGTGGCGTCAGTTTTTGTAATACCGCACATCTTACTTCTTTTTTGCTTCATTTTTGAGGGGGAGGGGGTAGGGGGGCTAAGGGTGAGTGGGAGGGGGGCCTTTGAGCGTTACCCGACAGATAAAATTAGCTGAATCTCATCTCAGTTAATTTCTGTCATTAACTCTAGCATCGTTTATAATGTGTCAGCCACCAAACCACCCACACACCTACAGTGAAAATATGTATCTTACGCAAGAGGAGGTAAAGTAGATGAAATATAATATAATTTGGTAGCGCTTGGCTGTGATGAGTTGGGTGAGTGATAACAAGGGTGGTGGTGGTGACGGAGAGCGGCCCTTAAGGTGGTGAAAGGTAAGACTACCATCTGGGAGTTAGTTCCTGCCTGAGAGCCACGGGGGCGTGGGAGAGGCGCGGGGGCGTGGGAAAGGCACGGGGGGGGGGGGGGTGGGAGAGGTTCGGGGGTGTGGGAGAGGTACAGGGGTGTGGGAGAGGTACAGGGGTGTGGGAAAGGCATGGGAGTGTGGGAGAGGCACGGGGGGTGGGCGTGGGAGAGGTACGGGGGAGGGCGTGGGAGTGGTACGGGGGGGTGGAATGAGGTACGGGGGGTGGGAGAGGTCACGGGGGCGTGGGAGAGGCACGGGGGTGTGGGAAAGGCATGGGAGTGTGGGAAAGGCGAAGGGGTGTGGGAGAGGCATGGGGGCGTGGGAGAGGTACGGGAGGGGGGCGTGGGAGAGGTACGGGGGGGCGTGGGAGTGGTACGGGGGGGCGTGGGAGTGGTACGGGGGGGGGAGGGGCACGGGGGCGTGGGGGAGGCACAGGGGTGTGGGAGAGGCACGGGGGTGTGGGAGAGGTACGGGGGGGGGGCGTGGGAGAGGTACGGGGGGGGTGTGGGAGAGGCACGGGGGTGTGGGAGAGGCACGGGGGTGTGGGAGAGGCACGGGGGTGTGGGAGAGGCACAGGGGTGTGGGAGAGGCACAGGGGTGTGGGAGAGGCACAGGAGTGTGGGAGAGGCACAGGAGTGTGGGAGAGGCACAGGGGTGTGGGAGAGGCACGGAGGTGTGGGAGAGGCACGGAGGTGTGGGAGATTGATTTTGCCGCTTGCAGCGGCTACTTTATTGTGCACCCCACACTCATCCTGTGAGCGGTAGCGCAAAAGGATTACAGAGTAGGGTTTACAAAGGGTCATAATAATTAACCCCGGTTGTCAGGATATTATGGCACTGAAAGTTACACAGTATTTCATTTACAATATTTGTTTAGTTCTATACATAAAGGGTAACTTATTCACAAATGCGTGAGAACAGGCGTGTGAGGCAGTATGTCTGGCCTCACACTTTGTTATTCACATTTACGTGGGAGGTATTCAAGCACATTGCGTATTTGGTTCTGTACATGAGAACTGATATAGTTACTAAGTGCAAAAAAGTGGATACAATCTTAATATGTCGGCTATCTTGCCATTAGAGATGAAGTGTTGTGCCATTTCACACACAGTATGCTTGGACCTGTCCCTAAAAGGTTCTATCTTCACACAGTCGAGGACGTAGTGTTCAAGTGTGTGGCCATATGTATGGCCACACACTTTACATTTAGTTTTGTTTACATCTGCTTGAGGAACATACTGCCAAAGGTACTTATATCCTAACCTTAATCTAGCGGTTACAACATCTTGTAATCTAGTGATCTTGTTACTTGCTCCATATACATGTTTCACTTGATACATCTCATCATGGTAAACTATGAATCGACTAGTGCCTGTTTGCACTTGTCTACTTGCGTCAAACTCATCAATAAGTTCTTTCCTAATTACAGTTTTAAGGGTTCTTTTTGACAGACCCAAATTGTATTCAACGGTGTCTTTGTTAGACGCGAGTTTGGCGAGGGCACCAACTCTGTCATGTTTTATGAGGCCTATGTGAGAGGGGATCCACAACAGTTTGACCCTGACACCCCGGTCAACAAGGCGGTGTGGGAGAGGCGCGGGCGTGTGGGAGAGGCGCGGGGGTGTGGGAGAGGCGCGGGAGTGTGGGAGAGTGTAAAGGACTCCTGTACCTGCCGCTATTGTACGGTAAAACAGCTCCCGTGTTCATACAGCCAACATTGCTGGCACCAACACAGGGAAGTAATACTGTGATGTATCCGACATTTACACACGCACAGTACAGTAGCTTCTGCCACAACTTGTGAATTAATGTTTTGGAGTCCAGGAATCACCTGTAACAAATATATGTATAATATTGGACCAGTTGGTGTTTGGTGTCCTGAATTATTCTGAGTTCCTTTAAGATGAAAACCAATTAATAATGTTTCTGTTCACCAACATACTGGTGCTTTCACTTTAAGGTGTGATGGTCAGCACGCTCACGTCGCACGAGAGTGGTCCAGGGTTCGATCCCCGGGCAGAATGAATCTATGGGCAAATTTCCTTTCGTCATTTACCTCTGTCTATCCAGCAGTAATTGGGACTCTGGATGTTAAATGATAAGCGATTCGTGTTTGGGAGTAATAGTTAACCAGTGCTGATAGCGACTTGTCTGGTCTTCTTTTTTTATTCCTTGACACTCGGTCACACACCAAGTTAACACTTGAAGACAACCAACAATAGATAGGGGCATCTGGCGCTCAGTCTATCCAGTACTAAAGTATCGTCTTCACAATAAATCAGGGAGACTCGTTAATATATCCACCACTTTGTGAAGTTGGTGGACCTCCACACACTCCCCCAGATTGAAACTATTATCCTGCCGCGTTTTTTAAACTTTATTTATCATATAAGAACCCATGGATGTGTCACCACAAAGACCATTCACTTCCTCACTAATGTCTTCCTTATTGAGAAATATGTACTCTCCTAATCCTACATCATTATGCAAGGTCTCTCTCTTCTTTCTATTTTTTTTAGCACCAGTATAAAACACTGTCACTTATAGTGTTTTATACTGGGGTTGGAGGAATATATTTACTGCAAATCAATTGTTTTTATATCCAATATAATTAATAGACAACGATTTTATTACTATTTTAAAGGGGAAATGTGTTGCTGGCGATCGGGCAGCTGAGGACGAGGGGTAAAGATAAACGTAGCTACAGCCTTCAGGGAAAGGCTGCAAAAAAAAAACTGTTGTTGCTGTAGGCAGAAAGAGACAGCAAAAGGACAAAGTGACTGTCCTTTGTCTGTACTGTGTATAGATTTTTTTTTTTACCGAAACATCGTTTTTTAAAATGTCTTTTCGGCCGTTATTCATATAATACTTATATTTTGTTTTTGCTTTTCGAGGATTAAAATATCTTTGTTAATCAAACTGTTGCTATTGTCTGATAAAATGGTGTATTTGATTCCTCGCTCGGTTGTAATTATGTACTAAAATGAGTTATCTCTCTCACTGGGAAAACTTTATTGATGAATGACTGTGAGGAGCTATACACGGTAAAGTTCACCTGTACAACTTCCTCTCGAATGGCTGAAGTTTGTGTTCAAGTCAGGTTTATTAACTTATTATTTCACGGATTATGTATCATCTTCATCACTAAAAGCCAAGGCGTGGCTAAGGCTTGAGTCATGTGGCTTGAGTCAAGTTCTGAAAACGACTTGGTGAGTTGATTTGCTTGTTAAATGATGAAGATTTGTAATGGTTGGACATCGAATCAAGGTGATAAACTTGCAGGTATTAAGTAAGGAAACGGTCGCAGAGTTGAAATAAATATGAATCATCAAAAGAAATGGCTTTTAATATTAACAATGAATCGGAAAAAAAATATAACTTTGTTTCTTGCATCATTTATTGTTACCTCCCTCACTGACCCGCCCACCTGCACCTACACACTCCTCAATATTTAAGCGTATTTATTTTGTACCGGTCCGGCACGATCTTCTGGGTGGGGAGGAAGGAGGTATTGATCATGGTGTTGCCAGGCTTCCACGCCACTAGCATTTTTATCACCAACTGATCAGCCTCTTTTATATTCACCCCGGAATTCTCATAGAGGAGGTGACGTTTGGTAGCCAGACGCCTGACACTATCATCAACGAGGTATTACACCTTATATATAAAACGACAAAGGTGATGATTGACCTCGAGAAAGATGAAGTAAGGACTTACACCCACTTCCAACACTGTGTTTATGATACAGTCACGGGACTCATGAACCTGTGAATCCGAGGCACCACACATTGTTGGGCCCATAGATGGTGCACTGTTTCGTGTGATGTCTCGGAGTAGCAAGTTCATGAGTCTTAACTCGGAGGATTAAAGGGACTTTTTCTCTATGACCTTACCTGTAAGAGTTCCCGGACACACCTGAGGGTATCTATACTGAACAACATCCAGTCCCTTGGCAATAACCTCACAAACTGAACCATTATTAGTGAGTTAGAACCAACATTTGATCTAATCTCCTTACACTCACAACTACAGTAGTGACAAATGGAAGACTTATACCCTTTGTCTTATTTACTAACTGAACTGTAGTTATATTCTAATTATGTCTACCATCAAAATGCTGACCAATAAAAAAAAGAGTCCTATGAGATCCATTCAAAATTCGACGATTCATTTTACATATAATTCGTACCTTTATTAGCAGAGGAATAATTGAGATTTTTAATTAGTCTCACTTGTGGCTGGATTCAGGACAGATTTAATATAGTCGAGCTGAAAGTTGTGCCTCAGGGGGTATGGGCCAAATTACACAATCTCCGCCCAAGTTGAATATTTAAATTATTTGTGATTGGAGCTGTTAACTGCACCAGGAAATATCATGACACTCAGCACGTGTCCTTGTGTTGGTGAATACGTTAAGTGCCGTAAAACTATCACCCCTAAACTTAACTATTTACTGTACAGCCCTTTCAAACCTTAATAAGTACAGTAGTTTCATTATAATTCTGCATCATCAATCAAGTTCTAGACAACACTAACGGCTAACAAATACTGCAACTTAAAATTCTCTTTGTTTCATCACTACACATTCCTGTTCTAGAGTCATTAAATTATCCAACGTGTCAAAGAGCATCACGCAATATCACCACACAATAAGAATCTCACAGAATAAGCAGCATACAATGAGCACCATACAATATTATCACCGCACAATGAACACCACACTATTAGCACCACACAATGAGCACACACTATTAGCACCACACAATGAGCACACACTATTAGCACCACACAATGAGCACACACTATTAGCACCACACAATGAGCACCACATAATATTAGCACCATACTGGTTACACTAGGCTCCCCTGTTCCTCGTCAGACACTTTACTGGTCTATGAAGCCTTATCATATACCTTCCTTACCGCGGCCTGACCAACACAACCATGTCACTGATCATGAAGTGGACAGAGACCAACTGGCTGAGCAATAATACACACACACACACACACACACACACACACACGTCCAAGTCTCCCCATAATGTACAGTCATACTTTTCATGTAACGTTATGGGGATTTAGTCTTGTTCTTCCAGTCACTGCAGTCGTCCATTGTAGTCTTCCATATGTTCTGGTGTCCAGTCTCTATGGTCGCCCTGTCACTGTAGTCGTGGTGGTAATGAGACTTCACGAGTCTAGCCTCATATTTCATCCTCCAGGTAGTGAGCCAGCAGACACTCCGGGTAGTGTGGCAGCGGACGCTCCGGGTAGTGTGGCAGCGGACGCTCCGGGTAGTGTGGCAGCGGACGCTCCGGGCAGTGTGGCAGCGGACACTCCGGGCAGTGTGGCAGCGGACACTCCGGGCAGCGTGGCAGCGGACACTCCGGGCAGCGTGGCAGCGGACACTCCGGATAGCGTGGCAGCGGACACTCCGGGTAGCGTGGCAGCGGACACTCCGGGTAGCGTGGCAGCGGACACTCCGGGTAGCGTGGCAGCGGACACTCCGGGTAGCGTGGCAGCGGACACTCCGGGTAGCGTGGCAGCGGACACTCCGGGTAGCGTGGCAGCGGACACTCCGGGTAGCGTGGCAGCGGACACTCCGGGTAGCGTGGCAGCGGACACTCCGGGTAGCGTGGCAGCGGACACTCCGGGTAGCGTGGCAGCGGACACTCCGGGTAGCGTGGCAGCGGACACTCCGGGTAGTGTGGCAGCGGACACTCCGGGTAGTGTGGCAGCGGACACTCACCAGCTAAACACTTGGAGGTGAGTGCCTGGACCTGGACATGAACCTATCTTAATATTCCCTGTGAGAGAACTTTTGTAATAATGTTAATTGTTTACTTTACGTCTAATGTGATTGTTGACGTGAAGTGAGGATTAAGAGAGAGTAACCTCGCATGTAAATATTTCCTCCAAGTCAACATTGAAAACAGGATTGACTGTGGGTGTTGTAGATATCGACGCCGGCGGTATTTTAGTGTTGAGGTGTGGTAATGTGTCTTGCCACTTGGGAGATTTGTTATAAATACAATTGTAACTGTGCTAAGGTAAGGTAGAGTTTTATAGCAATAGTCACAGAGATGATTTTAAAGACTTACTCCCGTATTACTAAACAACATCTTCCCTTGAAGAAGGTCGTCGTGTTTCAACCCGAGTTTTAAACGAAATGAGTCCTGAGGGACATCGCAGTACTGTACTTAATGGGGTGGTGTGGCGGTAAAATTAACTAATTCCAATATTATAAATTAATTTTATTGGAATTAATTAATTTTGCCGGCACACCACCCCGTTAAGTACGGTGTCCCTCAGGACTCATTTAGTTTAAATCTCTGGTTGAAACGCGACGACCCTCTTTCAAGGGAAAATGTTTAATTATACGGGCGTCAAACTCTTCGACAACAGCATCTGACAGGGCTCCGGAGCAACCTGTGCTTTACCTTCAGTTACATTGTGGTATACTGTACCTTTACACAAGAGCCGAGTAAGGAGGGTGTTTAGACCAGTCTGTTAACTCTATACAAGCTTCTCTTACCAAGACTCGAAATTTTGAAACTTGAAAGCCCAGCCCCAACACTCAAACCGGTGTTCTTCGTGTTGTGTACATCTGTTGTCTGTGTCCACTGTTAAATAATCTGCGTCAGGTTACTCGGTGGTCCTCACGAATTGTTGACTTTCACCTTCAACCAAAACTATTTAATGTGCGAGCCGTCCGGTGCAGTATATGTAGTATGTGATATACAGACACCACAATATCCACTCCCCAGTCATCACCATAAATATATCATAACACATAACTCCCACTGTAGGGGGAAATAAAGCACAGATAAACAGCACTGTAATGTATATAAAAAAAAGTGCTCTTCAACTTGCAGTTCAACTAACATCATATATGCATATCTTTATTAACGACTGTGTAAAACAAAAAACTATAGACCACAAACAAGGTTGTGTATGTATATTATGTATGCTGGATTATATATCATGTATGTATATTATGTATGTGCTCCATTTATGTATTATTTATTCAGCCTAGCTAGCAGCGTGTGACAATGTTATTACCATATCCCACATGCTTAATTAATGTGCCTGGCGACGTATGGAAGCTGTTAATGTATCACTTGCCATACGTCGCCTATAGCAGTTGACAAGGAGCCTAGCCAAGGGAGAGTGCTGCTTCCCTCTGTGTACATACTCTTATCCAGTAAACCGAACCTACAAAACTATACAGGTGTTTGTGTTCTCTCCTGTATATAGAACTTATTATTCAGAACCTAACATGGCGCAGTGAGTAGGATCTTACTGGATAATTACGAGTGATAGTGCAAAGTTTGTGGAAAGCCGGCTATGGCCTCTATGGACTCTCGCTTGGGTCAACTCCCGCGCCATCTCTCCTCGAAGAATTTCAGCAACTTTGAGCAGTGTCAGTGACAGTGATTTTCTGTGAAGTGTTTAGCGCATTGTGTGTTTCGTGCCATTCATGTGTGACCTTGTTCTAAAGGATTCCCAAGGTATACGGCACGTTCTGGGCATTTGTAAGGAGTAGAGTTCAGTGCACCCGTCTCTGACCGCGTCCTGAGGGTACTGGGCTGACTGGGAGTCGCCGCGCCTCTCCCTCCACCCCCTCACAGCGCCGCCTCCACCCCCCCCTCACAGCCGGGGCGAGACTCTCTACCCGCCCGGGACACCACACATACACGTACTAACACTCGCTGACTGCGCGGCTTCTTATATATATTTTATATATATAACCTACTTATCTGTGTATTTAATTAATTTTTGTCTGAAATCTTGTTGATACAACGGGCTGACCGGTCAACACTGATTTAAGACATAGTACACAGAGGAAGTAGTTATGTCTCACGCCTTACGTAGCCGTGGACCCAGCGTCTGGATGAGTCAGGCGGGTGATAGCCCCGCAGAGATGGATGACCAGGCCGGCCACGACGCTCCAGCCCCCCACATCGCGCAGTCCCTCACCTCAATATTCAGCGTTGTCTCCAGAGATAATTGCTTTACTGAAGTTTATGAGAGATGAGAAACGCGAGGATGAAGCTCACAGACGTTTGGCGGATGAGCACAGAAGGCAAGCAGAGGCAGAACGAGACCACCAACGGAGATTGGAAGACAGTGAACGGTTTGAAGCCTTGATATCTCGCCTCACTGTTAACCAAGCCCCTGGCTCTAACACTGCCCCGGTACTGACTGGTTCAGATACCTCATCCATGCTTCCTTCACGCCCCCCAGCCCCACCTAAAGCAGCAGCTCAAACGCCGCCCATCTTGAAGCCTGATGAGACTTTCCAGACTTTTCGTGAATGGCGGCGACGGTGGACTGATTATTCTACAATGGTGGATCTCCAGAGTTTGTCACAGCCTAAACAACTCATCCAGCTGCGTATGTGCCTGTCCTTGGAAATTCAGCGTGTCTTGGAACATACGTTGCAGGTACCCCCAACCTCTTCGCTGTCTGTAGAGGAGGTACTGGACGTTCTACAACGGCACATCAAAGGACAGCAGAATGAAGCTCTGCGCAGGAGGGAATTGTTTAGCTGCAGACAGTTGGAGGGTGAGTCTTTTGATGCCTTTTACGTGCGTCTTAAGAGAGCCTCGGAAGAGGTAGATATATGTCCAGGCCACCACCAGCAGTGCGAGAAGACCCAGTTGAAGCAGGTGATCCTGATGGGTGTTAAGGACGAGGAACTTGTCCAACGCCTCACCTCCCTCGACTCTTCCTCTTCTCTTAAGGATGTGTCGACGATATGTCGCTCCTATGAGGCTGCCAGGTGTGCCACCTCTGCCATCCGTGCTCCCCCTACAGCTGTACGCGCTGTGTCCCGGTACAAGAAGGACAAGAAGTCTGTTCCTACGCCTTCGCCCACCACGTCCACGCCCGGTTTATTTTGCAACAACTGTGGTAAGCAGCACGGAACACAGGTGTGTCCAGCTGCTCAGTCTACCTGCAACAGTTGTGACCGTAAGGGCCACTGGTCACTCACAGTACGGTGCCCAGCCAAACGCGTCCAGTGCAATGTGTGCGGTCGTCTGGGCCACTATGACAAGTGTTGCCCTTCCAACATACCCAAGGGACCGCGTCGGCGGAAGCTTCAGCCCCCCTCCACCAGAGAGGGCCGCCCACAGCCTTCCAATCAGAGGCACGACGACTCCTGACAACGCTCGAGCCACATTAGGAATGTGGGCTCCCCCCCGCGTCCCAGGACCAAAGTCCCCCAGTACATCAGCGTCATCGTGACCTACGGCGGTGTGTCATCCCGTCTTCAGATGTTGCCCGACACCGGCGCTGATGCTACAGTCATCGGTCCCCAGCATTTGCAATGCTTGGGGCTCTCTCCAAGTGATCTAGGACCGCCCCCCAAGGATCTCCGCTTTATGGCAGATGGTTCACAGATGACCCCGGCCCTAGGTTCACTCTATGCACACGTCACCTTTGGCAACAGGTCGTGTCAAGCCTGGATTGATGTGCATAATGGCGTCCCGACTCCTTTGCTGTCCTACAGACATTGCCAAGAGTTGGCCATCATCTCCCAGGACTTCCCAACACCGATTCTCGAGGTAAAACACGCCAACAGGGTGCACGAAGGGAGCAGCAACTACCCTGCTGCCGCCCTACCCCTGCCTCTGGCCAGTGACACCTCTCCCTCGGTAGTCGTCCCTGCTGCTTCAAGTCTCCACGCCTTGGCTCGCCTCCACGACAGTCACTGTGGAGCCGAGGCCACCAAACGGCGTGCAAGACAGACTGTGTTCCGGCCTGGTATCGACCCCGACATCTCCAATGCTGTCCAGGTGTGTAAGCCCCGCCACGTATTACAACCCAGCCAGCAGCAGGAACCCTTTATGAGTGACGACCACCCCACCCGCCCCTTTGAGTCTGTGTCGGCCGACTTTTTCTGTGTGTCAGGAAAGTCCTTCCTTGTTATCGTCGACCGTCTCTCTGGTTGGCCGGTTGTCATCAAGTGCGGTAATGACACGACGTCTGCCGCCACCATCAGCAAGTTCCGCCACTACTTCCGTGACGTGGGCGTTCCCGTACGCCTGCGAACCGACGGAGGGCCTCAGTTCACAAGCCGGGACTTTGCTGCGTTCCTCGACCGATGGGGAGTCCGGCATGTGTTGTCATCGCCCCATTACCCGCAGTCCAACGGCCACGCTGAGGCTGCTGTCAAATCCCTGAAGCACCTCATCCTTAAGGTGGCCCCTTCTGGGAACATTGACTGCGAGGCCTTCGACAGGGGTCTTCTTGAACTCCGCAACACACCTAACTACACCGGACGCTCCCCTGTCCAGGTTTTGTATGGACGCCCCCTTCGTTCTTGTGTCCCTGCTCACCCTCAATCCTTCTCCAAGGAGTGGCAGGCCAAGACAGAGGATTGTGATCGCCGAGCCGCCGAACGTGTTCAGGACGTCGTCGCCCGCTACAATGACCACGCCCGTTCTCTCCCCAGGTTGAGTGTCGGCACCCAGGTTGAGTGTCAGCACCCGACCTCCCTACGTTGGGACAAAGTAGGCGTAGTCATGGGTCTCGGCAGGTCACGGGACTACCAGGTGCGGTTACCCAGTGGTCGTGTGTGGTGGAGGAACCGCCGTTTTCTCCGCCCCGTAACAATGCCTTCTGCTGGCCCCGCCACCAGTGTTGAGTCCCATACCCTTCCCAGTGATGAAGTCCCTCGACGCTCAGAACGGATCCAAAAGAAAAGGTCCGCTCAAGACTTTGCTATGAGCGTATAGGGGGGAGGGAGGTGTATGTATATTATGTATGCTGGATTATATATCATGTATGTATATTATGTATGTGCTCCATTTATGTATTATTTATTCAGCCTAGCTAGCAGCGTGTGGCAATGTTATTACCATATCCCACATGCTTAATTAATGTGCCTGGCGACGTATGGAAGCTGCTAATGTATCACTTGCCATACGTCGCCTATAGCAGTTGACAAGGAGCCTAGCCAAGGGAGAGTGCTGCTTCCCTCTGTGTACATACTCTTATCCAGTAAACCGAACCTACAAAACTATACAGGTGTTTGTGTTCTCTCCTGTATATAGAACTTATTATTCAGAACCTAACAGGTTGGACTTGTTATTATCAATTGAATTTTAAACCCCAGTGCTTTAGATCCATTTTATATAAAAAAACAAAAACTACAACATTAAAAAAATAAAATATACAGTGAGCGTGTGTTGTGCCTCACGTGTGGGAGGCAGATGAAAGTGCCGCACACACATGCTTTACTAATTTGTTTGTTTTCCTCGTTTTAATTATTTTTTCCGTAGTTCAAAATGAAGCTTTTAATAAGATGAATGACTGATGACGCTTGATAAGATGAATGACTGCTGACGCTTGAGAAGATGAATGACTGCTGACGCTTGATAAGATGAATGACTGATGACGCTTGATAAGATGAATGACTGATGACTACAAAGCTACACAACACAGTATACCCGGTACCCATCACTCCAGGCATATTTAATCCCTTTTGATAATAAACTGGTAAAATTAAAAAAAGTTAACTCATTGTCTTACCGGTATATTCATTTCAACAACAATATTTACCTTTTCCCATAGAAACTGATGTGTTATATGTCGTATTATAAAACAGCTGTCGCAACATCCACATATATTAGTCGCAGTAAACACGAATAACATTATTACTACCATAAAAGGTGTGTAAGAACAGAACATAAGAACTATAAAAAACCGGTGGAACAGCCGACATAACAACCAAAACAAAAACACAAGAAACACAATTAAATGTTTTCTTGCAGAAATATAACACAAAACGCGGAGCTTCAGGGTTGACGACAAGTACACAAAAAACAGCCCAAAAATAAAGTATCCTTTAATAATAACACTAGCGGATGAGCCGCCCACATCCGCTAGGCAACGGTAGGATGCCACCCTCCGGGAGGCTCCACATTGTCTCACTGTTCAGTCCCCAAAACTTCTTCTTCCATCAATAGTTCATTAACGGTGTATGTAAGTTCCACCATGTTTTTCACTACAACGGTACAGCAAAGTATATTTTTTAGCATTAAACTGTTATTATTTTATTGTCTAATCCTCACTACATATAACACCACCCATCATCACTACATATAACATCATCCATCATCACTACATATAACACCACACATCATCACTACATATAACACCATCCATCATCACTACATATAACATCACCCATCATTATTACATATAACAACATCCATCATCACTACATATAACACCATCCATCATCACTACATATAACACCATTCATCATCACTACATTAACATCATCCATCATCACTACATATAACACCATCCATCATCACTACATTAACACCATCCATCAACACCACAGATCGGTAAAATAGTTTCCGAGATTCTCGTGCGGACACACACACACAAACACACAGACATACTTCTTTGTTTTATATATATAGAACTAGCGGAATCGCCGTCCTCCGGGCAGCTCTTTTGCTAGGCCACCGTAGGACGCCACCGTAGGACGCCACCCTCCGGGAGGCTCCACATTGTCTCACTGTAGTGCATTAAGGTAGACCACATTTTTGGTTTTGCCACAGCAGCAAGTATGTACAGATTTTTGCCAGTTCCCAATCTGGAGCATCCAACATAGAACTGTCCATGAGAGAAGCAAGGAAACACCAGGTTTAAGTCAACCATCTTTAGGGATTGTCCCTGGCTTTTGTAGATGGTCATGGCAAAGCTCACTTTAACCGGGAACTGAAGTCGCTTGAACTCAAATGGCAGGTCAGTGGTGATGAGGTATCCTTGGTATAAAAACGTCCTCTCCTGTCAGTATTATAGCTTCCAGTACATGTGGCATCATGTTCTTCACCACCAGTCTTGTGCCATTGCAGAGGATTGGTGGTTCAAGATTTCTTAAGAGCATTATAGGAGTTCCAATCTTGAGAGTGAGGAATGATTATTTGTCTTTCTGAATCAATAGGGAAAGTTCCATTCCCAATCTGTAGTAGAAGGTTTGCAAACCGTCCAGCATCCGGATCTCCTTGTAGATGTACTCTCATGTTTGTGGATAGGGTGAGTGTCTGAACACTTCTCCAAAGGTATGATACCTTGAGGCATGCATTCAGTTCATCAGCTGGAGTGCTTCGATGAATGACAGGTAGGGTCTGGCGAAAGTCCCCAGCAGTGACTATTGTAATGCCACCTATGAGCTGGTCATTTTCTCGTATGTCTTGCAAGGTCCTGTCCAATGCTTCAAACGCTAACTTGTGAGACATAGTGCATTCATCCCAGACTATGAGGCTACATTTTTTTTAAGAGTTTTGCCTTTGTCGATCCTTTTTTGATGTTGCACACTGGATTCTCATTATGAGCGAGGTTGAGAGGCAGTTTAAAATTTGAGTGTGCAGTACATCCAAATTCTAGTAGTGATGCAGCACTGCCTGAGGATGCCACAGCAAGAGCAATTTTCCCCTGATGACGTACTTTGACCAACAGAAGGTTGATCAGGAATATTTTTCCTGTCCCGCCAGGTGCATCGAGAAAGATCATACCTCCCTGCTCCGCTTGATCAGGCACCAGGTGAGGCTCACTTTCTTCAAGAAAATTCACCAGAACTTCAACTGAGTAGTCTGTCTCTTTGAGCAAATCCCTGCTTGCAACTACTGTGTTCAGTCCCCCAAAATTCTTCTTCCATCAATAGTTCATTAGCGGTGTATGAAAGGGCCACTACAACGGTACAGCAAAGTATATTTTTTTAGCATTAAACTTATTATTTTATTGTCTAATCATCACTACATATAACACTACCCATCATCACTACATATACCATCATCCATCATCACTACATATAACACCACCCATCATCACTACATATAAAACCACCCATCATCTCTACATATAACATCATCCATCATCACTACATATAACACCATCCATCATCATCACTACATATGATACCATCCACCATCACTACAGATCGGTAAAGTAGTTTCCGAGATTCTCATGCTGACACACACACACACAAACACAAAGAACGACAGAGATCAGTTATTTCTTCAGGCGAAAGCCGAATATAGTGATGTAAACTAATTATACTGTTAGCTCTATGGTGTTTCAAAAAACTTTTCATTTGAGTTGCAACCAAAAAAACCCCCAGGAACTTTAACTCTCGTTTAAAATAAACTTCACTTATGTGAACAGAAAATAATACATACAGTATGTACTTTAAATACACCTGAAAGAAAATATACTGTACATCCATGTTGTACTGAGATACATGAACCTTACTTCCGTCTGACCAAAACAAACACTACAGTACCTCCATAAACCAAGACATTGTAACCTCACCTCACCTTAAAGCTAACATTGTTACAAGCCTGGTGTTACTTCAGTACCCACCGTCACAACCACTAGGTGTCCATACTGGCGTGTTACCTGTGTTACCAAGACAAATGCAATAAAAACATAAAATGGAATATATTCCCAGACAAACAAGGTTCAAGTATCGAACTGTTTACTACGTAAGAAATTATAAACAATACGAGTACATCCATTATATTAATTTATGTTATTTTCTATTTTAAAGTACCGTTAAATATTATACAAGCAGATTTTCACCCACTGGAAGTATTTATAACTTGGAAAGTGAACAAACTAAAACTGTCCCCCATTATTATAATATCTTACAACTGACTTGTGTACTTACTGTACATTGTCCTGTTGTCTGCTCCTGTGAAAACAAACCAGAGTAAATTAGCGAGGTCATTTTAAAACTATATTTTGCTCTTGTGAGACCTCACTTAGATTACGCAGTTAAATTCTGGTCACCGTATTACAGAATGAATATAGAATCCTTGGAAAGAATTCAGAGGAGAATGACAAGACTAATCCCAGGCATTAGGAACCTTGATTACAGAGACAGGTTAAAGCATCTTAATTTGCACTCCCTCGAGAGACGTAGAGCGAGGGGCGACATGACAGAGGTGTATAAATGGAAGTCAGGGCTAAACAAAGGAGACATTACAAAGTTACTCAAACTATCCAACCAGGAGCGATCTCAAAACAATGGTTTTAAATTAGACAAATTTAGATTTAAGCACGAAATAGGTAAACATTGGTTTGAAAATAGAGTAGTGGATGAGTGGAACAAGTTACCAAATATCATCATAAACACGATTACGCTGGATAGCTTCAAACATAGGTTGCATGCTTATATGAGCAATAGGGGTTGGGTGTAAATAGGACGGCCCAGTATGGGCCAATAAGCCCGCTGTAGTTTCCTTCATTCTTATGTTCTTATTAAACACTCTAAATCAACTACAGTATAATGATAGAACAGATTTAAGACCCGCCATCATAAGAAGATATTAAAGTACATTACTCCCTCGAACATATTTTGATCACCAATGACTTTCATCCCTGAACTTTTGGGAACAATTATCATCTTTATACATAATTCTCTGATAAATTATTACAAAACTCCTCTACTGACTAATGATGGTGATTTTTTACTGATCAGTCTTCGGCTACCAAAGGTCTTCAGTCCTGCAAGTATCAGAAACAATAATTACCATGTTGTTGAGATATGTTAGTTCAGTTGTTGTTGATAGATAAACTGTGTCCGAACTCAACAGTTGAAAATTTCATTAGCAATGGGGAGGCGAGGGGGAGGGGATATCATGTCCACAAACTGTCTACAACAATGACATAACCAAGATTTCCTCTGGTGGCCAAAGACAGAATAATTTCCCCCAAATATTCAACAACATTCCCTTGTATACTAAATAATTTTGGTGGGCGGGCATTTCGTCATCAGTTTCCACAGCAAAGTCTTATCACACTTTGTATATATAGTAGTTACTGAACCATTTAAACATTTCAGTTACTGCCTCATAAATATTAGATTACTGGGTAAGGGAACAAGTAATCGCCTCTCGATTTTCGGAAGGCTGAGAAACCGTGAATGATGATGACCGCCCAGGCCGTCCAAGCACAGCAGTTACCGATGACAACATTGAAAAAGTGAGAGAAGTAATTAGAAAACAACCGCAGGTTGGGTGTTCGAACAATTGCTGAGAAAGTTAATTTAGACAAGGAAAGTGTTTGACGCATTCTAACGGAAGAATTGAACATGACAAAGGTTTGTGCAAAAATGGTTCAAAAAATGCTTAAGTTGAACAACGCGCCAGCCCACAACGCTTTGGCTATGAAGCAGTTTTTAGCCAATGAAAACATCACTGTGCTTGAGCACCCACCCTATTTGCCATTGGCTCCCTGTGACTTCTATGTATTCCCAAAGATTAAGTTCGTGCTCAAAGGAACCAATTTTTTGTCGGTAGAAGAGGTGAAAGCAAAAACGAGGGAGCTCCTCAACAGCCTTACAGAACATGATCTGCGGAATTGCTTTGATCTGTGGCAGCATCGTATGCAGCTGTGTGTCAACTCAGAAGGGAATTACTTTGAAGGCGATCACAGATGATTTTTTTTTAATTTGGTAAATAAAAAGAGTTACAGCATCAGTCTCTTTTTTTGTGTGTGTATCGGACCTCTTATATTGACTTGATAGCAGACTAGATCAAGTAAATTTTTCTGTTTTACTGAACCATAAATGTTGCCATCTCAGATAAACATTAAAGTATTTTGGCGATATTTTCATTTCTGTCTGCTTAACATAGACGAACTTATTCACCTTAGGAAGGGTCTCTAGGAGACAAAAGGGTAAAAAGTATATCGATTAACCCTCTGAATCCCACGGGTCTTTCTTAAGCTGCATTAAATCGTCTAATTATAACCAGAATTAAGTTTTAAAAGGTTATTGGTACTGTAAGGGTAAATACTACACAATATAAAATGACGTTATATCACAACATAATGGCATGTATTTTATATATTTTTTGTCATATTGTGAAGTGCTAATTTACTATTTACTATTTACTTGACCACCGAAGGGTCAAGACGTACCTGGCGCTCCTCTCGGAGCAGCCAGGTCAACTGTTAAGTTGGCCCATATCAACTCCCTCCCCTGAACCCTCCTCCCCACCGGAATATCAACAAGTTCTCGCCAGAAGTTAAAATTTCATTTAGGAAAGGAATGGAACCAGAGTTAAACAGAGGTGAACAGTGCTTAAGTCAGTGAGAGCAACTCAACAGTAACAGTCGTACCCAAGTTAACCTTCACACTGTGAGGTCCCAGGTACCCAGTGATAACGGCCCGTGAGACCCAACAACAACCAGCGATGTGTTAATCCGTCTACGATAGGAAGGCCTGGGACCACACCTCACTCGTATAACACCATCTGTGAGGGAATTACGACACCACGTCAGGTCCCTCATAACACCATCTGTGAGGGAGTTACTACACCACGTGAGGCCCCTCATAACACCATCTGTGAGGGAATTACTACACCACTGAGGCCCCTCATAACACCATCTGTGAGGGAATTACTACACCACGTCAGGTCCCTCATAACACCATCTGTGAGGGAACTACTACACCACGTGAGGTCCCTCCTAACACCATCTGGGAGGGAGTTACTACACTACGTGTTTGCTGTTCAACACCTACAATAATCTGTATGTTCACTGTATGTTCCTTTACCTCTCTCTAATGAAGGCTTTTGTGAAACCACCAATGTATGTAATAAGTCATTTATGTCCAATGTATATTTTCAGCCTTCGGGCTGCAGAACTTTTTCAATAAACCGTCAATTATTATTATTATTATTATTATTATTATTATTATTATTATTAATTCGATTTTTCGTTTCTAGATGGTGGAAGAAAATACATCAAAATGTCAGTAAATCTCCAGAGTGCATTATTCATTACGAATCCTGACATTTTAATCGAAATGAACAGCTCATTAACCCCAAAGAAAAAGATTCATTAAACAATTTGTTGCCTGACAAACTGACAGTGTTTGCAATTGGCTAAAAATCTTCAGGATGACGAGGAAGTGACTATGTTGTATTACCATCGACATTGCCGGAGTCTGTTTACGATGAAAGGAGATTTGGAAAACCTCAAACAAGAGAAGGAATATATCACCTTCTTGTAAGAGAGTATACGATAGAAATGTATTAAAGGGTCACCGACAGTTGTGGAAATGTGTCCCTAAACTATTCATGAACGGTGTTAGTCGTGTGACGACGGACGTGATTGGTGAATAGGTTTGTTATAAGTCATACAGGTTGGACGTTTGGAGACACGGGTTACCACATGGGGTGTAGGAACACATTTCCGCAACTGTACAAGAGAGACATTGGTACAGACCTCAGAAACTGTCCGCCTGATAGCAATAAGAAAACGGGATGAAGATATGTTAATCACTACCAGTAGAGATATTGTTGCAGTAGAAGCCCACAATAGAAATTACACCAGGAATCCTGAAAGTTTGCACTCAAGAGAAGGATATGAATCTATCCCGACTGAAGCTTCAGAGGAAGAACTTGAGTATACACGTAAAAAGCATGGTTCTTATCAGGAACTCTTTCAGTACACCAGAGAAAATATTATGTCTTCTGTAGACATATTAACACCGAGATGATGAAGAAGAATAAAGGAATAACAAAGATCTTCAGCAAACTCGAGGAGGATTGTCACTTTCCAAATGTATGCACACCTTATTAGAAAAGTTTGTTTGTCAGCTATACTTGTCTTCCCTGGAAATGCAGACATCGATGAACTGAGGTACAATTTATTTTGTTTACCGAAGGGCGAGATTGATTCCCATCTGTTAACACTAAGCTGCAATTTGGAAAATAAATCGGATATGCAATCCTAAAAGCAATGAGCCAACTGGAAAGGGCTGGAAACTAAAACACTCTAAGGGGAGAAAAAACCTTGTAGTTGACCGGATGGATGGACTTCCAGAACCAGAATCGGTAATGGAACTTCTCTCATGTACAGCCTCTCACACTTCCACCTACTACAGTCAGGGTTGGTAGTCCTCGGCTCTGAGAGTTGTGATCCACAGGTGTGTGGACCCGCGTCTGAAGCATTCGCTCGTGACATGGAATGGAGAACCGGGGGCCGGTGTATGAAGGGTGGTGATGGGCTGCGGGTGGGGGGTGAAGAGGGTAGGAGTGGAGGTGGGCTAGAGAAATTGTGCATCGAGCAAGACTGGATGTTTTTATTATTTAGAAGTATATAATAAATTAACCTGTCGCTTACTGCCATGTTTCACTCATACTGGCTGTGAGGTAATATTTACTTATTCTTGCTTTGAGTACCCACTGTCACCACAACAGATCCTCACACAAAACACATTCACACCATACTCTTAATAATGCCCAACAATATTCACATTTTCTGTAACGCTTATTATGATATCGGTGTCGCCTTCGCCTGCCCTAATTACAAGGAAAAGTGGAAATTAATCCACCGCGCTAGGCATCAGAGGCCATGTAGCACTGCCAAGAGAAGGGAGACGCTACCTCTCCCACCTGGGGTGTGGAAGACAAGGGACGAAGTGGAGGGCACAGACCTAACCAAGGCCTTTGACTCGGTTAACGGGGTCCCTCAGCCGCTTTGGCTGCCCAACCAAAATTCATTGCTTTTGTGAGGCACCTCCACGATGGTGTGAACGGCATAGTCCTACACAATGGCACCTACTCTGAGTTCTTCCCCATCCAAATGGGGTTTAAACAAGGGTGTGTACCGGAACTAACTCTCTCTTCCATTTTCTTGGCTGCCTTCCTTACTCGTGCCAGTGCCAATTTAGTTGGTGGGGTGGACATCCAGTACCGGATGAAGGGTTTTTTCAACATAGACGACTCCAGACAGGAACAAAAGTACTGACAGTTTCCATTACTGAAATTCAGTATGCAGACGACCTCGCACCTTGTCGCTCACAATGAATGCAACCTACAGGAGATCATGAACACCTACACAGATGTGTATTGTTACGAGTTGGGGATTTAGAAACTGGTTTAGAATATAGTTAAAAGTCTACCCAGATCACAACAGGCAACAACAAAAAAAAACTAAACAAACAAAGACAATCGGACTACAAAAGGGTAGACAAAGGACGCGAGTTTTTGTTGTGTATAATAAAGTACCATAAATTCCTTAACAAAATATCCAGCTTTCTATAATTTACCCTTAACCATACTTAACTTAAACATACGCAACATTGGCTTAACAGTATATACATATTTATACAACATACAACAATGTGAAGCAAGTGGAGGTGGGAGGTAATATAGGGCTACAAATACTCAAGTGCGGTGCTGAAGTGTCTGACGAGTAGGGCTGAGTATTGAAGAAGATGGTAGGTAGTCATTGTGCCGTAGGTTTCCAGGATAGGTGATCCAAGTGTGGTCACTTCCCAGAGTGAACTGAACTCTCCTCGATCCGGAGCTGATGAGGAAGAGTTGGAGGGGGTGATGCAACAACCAGGATATGGAGAAGGGAAACCCGGAGTGGTGACCAAGACTAGTCATACTTGGGTCACGTCCCTAGATGGCGTTGCTCGTGGTGCTGAGTAGGTAGATCATGACACAATAGATGGCGTGGTTCGTAACAGTATGCAAACTTCGGCCTCGAGGTGAATGTACATAATGTACGTAAGACTCATATTCTCGTTCAGCATGCCCCTGGTTCAGACAACTGAAAAGGTATCAGGATAGTCTTAAGATGAACATGAAAATGTGCCAAATCGACCCCCTTTCCTGGGAGATGATTACTACACACTGTAACACTTGGAGGAGCACCATACAAGAAGGTGTCAATACTTTCGAGTTAGCCCGAATGTATATCGAGGCAGACAAGCGTTAATACCGTAAAGACGCTGCCGCCGCCCCTCCTGCACTAGATGTAGTCCTCCACACGTGCATCGTCTGTGGACGACCCTGCTGGTCCCGTTTTGGCCTCTCTACTCACCTCAGAGCTCACGAACGAAGGTGACATCTCTAATATCTCGTATCATTGTCTCATAGCTGGACGATCGTCATACTCGATTCCAGGTGACAGCATAGTATTAGTAGCAGAGTGCCATTAAAACTACTGAAAGATAAACATCCCCCTGCAAGTGATGAAGAAGGCATCAGGTTCCAGGGTGACTATATCCCACCAAATGCTGTCTTGTTCGAGAAAATAACAGGAGAGATGGTGTGGAAAAAGGCACTGAAGACTCGAGGATGAGCCGGCCCTTCGGGTCTGGATGCAAACGTTTGGAGAGTCATCCTCAGCACTAACAAGTTTGGCCCCTTAGCAAGTGATCTTTGCACTGCCATTGCCGTCCTTGCAAGAAAGCTGGCATCCTCTTGCTGCCATCACCTCCAGGCCCTGACGGCCTGCCGCCTCATTCCTCTGGGGGAAGTGCGGAGGCGGATCATCGGAAAATGCATAATGGAGGTGGTAAAGGATGATGTCAGGGCAGCAGCAGGGAACCTATAAGTGTGTCCTGGCCACCAGGCTGGTGGGGAAGCCGCCATTCATGCCATGAGATTGATATTTGAGCAGCGTGATTGTGAGGCCGTTCTCCTGGTGGATGCTTCAAACGCATTCAACATACTTAACCACAAGGCTGTACTGCACAACATCAAGATCAAGTGTCCAAGCTTTGCAATGTATGTTGAAAAGTCGTATAGGAATCCATCAGACCTCTATATAGTAAACAACAAGGCTTTAAGAGGTGATACCATCTTACAGTCAACCGAGGGAACAACACAGGGGGACCCTGTTGCAATGGCAATGTATGCAATAGGCCTATCAGTGCTCCAACAAGAAATAAAATTTGAAACAACTGAGGTCAAACAAGTGGCGTATGTTGATGACCTTACAGGAGGAGGAAAAGTGGAGGGCATCAAAAAGTGGTGGGACTTGGTAACATCGCGAGGTCCACAAATAGGGTACCACCCAAACGCCAACAAGCCCTTCCTCATCGTGAAGCCAGAACATTATGAACGGGCATTGGAGGTTTTTGGCGGAAGTGAGGTCAAAATAACAAAGGATGGCCAAAGACATCTAGGCGCAGTAATTGGCACTACGGACTTCAAGACCGAGTACGTAGCAGGAAAGGTGAATGAGTGGGTTAGTGAAATCCAAGCTCTGTCTGAGATTGCTAACACAGTGCCACATGCGGCTTTTGCTGCATTCACCCATGGAGTCAAGCATCGCTGGAACTACCTGATGTGTACTATCCCTGATATCGGACCCCTCCACCACCTTCTGGAAGAAGCTATCAGTGTCAATTTCATTCCCAAATTAGTGAAACACCCCCTCTTAACCCCAGCAGAAAGATCACTTCTTGCACTTCCATCAAGACTGAGAGGTATGGGACTAACCAATCCAGAGGAGATTGCTGCCACCGAACATCAAAATTCACTTAAGCTCACGGCAACCTTCACGGACCACATAATAGCCAAAAACGCAACAGGGGAGGTGGATACCAGTGAACTAAACAAGATTCATAGGTCCATTACGACAGAACGACAGCACTGCCAAAATGATAAGCTGCAGCAACTGTTGCAGCAGGTACCAGAAAATTTGAAATAAAAGTAGCTATAGAGCAGGAGGTGGGCGCCTCGAACTGGTTAACTACGTTACAGATAAGGGCAAATGGTTTCAGTCTCAAGAATTTACAGATGCCATTGCTTTAAGGTACGGTTGGCCAGTAGAAGTTTTGCTCTCCCAATGCGTGTGTGGCTCTTCCTATGACGTCGATCACGTCATGGTGTGCAAGAAAGGGGACTTCATATGCATGAGGCATGACGAAGTAAGGGACCTCACAGCAAATATGATCAAGGAAATCTGGCGGGATGTCATGTGTTACGAACCCCTCCACCGATTGTCTTCGTCTACCTACCCAGCACCACGAGCAACGCCATCTAGGGACGAAACACGAGTATGGCTCGTCTTAGTTACCACTCCCGGGTTTCCCTTCTCCATATCCTGGTTGTTGCGTCACCGCCTCAGTCTTCTTTGTCAGCTCCAATTCGAGGAGAGGACACTTCACTCTGGGAAGCGACCACAGGATCACCTATCCTGGAAACCTACGGCACAGTGACTATTTACCGTCTTCTACCATACTCAGCCTTGCCCGTCAGCCATCTCAGCTCCTCACTTAAGTATTTGTAATCTTGTATTGCCTCTTCCCCCTCCACATTGCTTCACTATTGTTTTATGTTTTATTACTGTGTATATACTGTTCGTGTTTAGGTTAAGTTTGGTTAAGGGTAGTTTATAAGCTGAATATTTTGTTAAGGAATTTATGGTACTTTATTATATACAACGAAAACTCGCATCCTTTGTCTACCCTTTTTTAAGTCCGATTGTCTTTGTTTTTTTTTTGTTGTTACCCGTTGGGATCTGGGTAGACGTATAACTATATTCTAAATCCCCAACTCGTAACAAATGGCGACCGTGACAGGACACGACCTTAAGTACCATATTCCTTCCTCCCTTGTTACTCAGTGTTAATTACCCCTCCCAGTCACTTCTGTTTACAATTGCTTTACGGTGGTTTAAAGTTTCCTTCATATGTGTGTGCATATATTGGTATTACCGTATAGTAAGAGTGACAGACGTAGGATAATAGGTTCCAGGTGTCATAAGGCTTACCTGTTATTACACGTGGCAGTCGTGTGGTAAGTCTTATCGAGTGTTGGGAAGAATCCGGATCTGTTTAATGCCGTACCCTCACTCCAGAGTAGGCTGTTCCATAGTCACTAGTTTAGGGTGAAGTGATATCTTGGGACGCCCCGCTCTACCAGGACCCCATAATTATAAAGCCTCAATTATTGTTCTTCTCATTATCTCATTCAGGGCTGTTAATCCGGATCTTTATATAAATGCTGTAATACGCCCTTCCTCTTTAAAGTATCTTAGGGTTGTTAATCCGGATCTTTATATTAATGCCGTAATACGCCCTTCCTCTTTCAAGTATCTCAGGGTTGTTAATCCGGATCTTTATATAAAATGCCGTAATACGCCCTTCCTCTTTAAAGTATCTCAGGGTTGTTAATCCGGATCTTTATATAAAATGCCGTAATACGCCCTTCCTCTTTAAAGTATCTCAGGGTTGTTAATCCGGATCTTTATATTAATGCCGTAATACGCCCTTCCTCTTTCAAGTATCTCAGGGTTGTTAATCCGGATCTTTTTATAAAATGCCGTAATACGCCCTTCCTCTTTCAAGTCTCTTATCCTTGTCTAAGGATCTTATCAGAAGAACAATAATCAGAAGTGTAATTTCCCTAGGTATAACTTGGTAGTCCTGGAGGAGTGGAAGAGCAAGATACCATTTCACATCATGAAGCATGTGGAGGAGCGTGGAGAGGTTAATTTAGGACATGCTGCTGAGCTGGCTGATGAGTACGCCTTGCTGGTGGAGTCACTGTGCCGTAGGGAACGTGGTACTTTCCGACATGTTAGGTCCTCGTCTGATGATAACCTTGGGGGCGTGAGTGGTAGGTCGAAAGGTCCCACACCTACTCCCCCCGATGCAACCAAGCTTACTTGTTCTTACTGTAAAAACCCAGGCCATACGATCCAGAATTGTAAACACCCAAAGTGTCGAATTGCTAAAAGTAGTTCCCTGGATCCCAAATCCAAACCAATAGCAAATGCCAATGTGGAAAGGCCCCATCAGGATCTCTTCTCTTCATTCACCTATGAGAGAAAAATTTCAATCATAGAGGGGTCTCGTTCTTTCCCTATTCGTATACTACGTGATACGGGCGCAGCACAATCTATCCTCCTGTTTAACGTCATTCCTGATATATCTACCGCATTTACAAATGAGAGTGTTCTAATTTCAGATCTCTCGTCCCATTCTTCCTATCCTTTAGCTAAAGTGCACCTCCAATGTCCCTTGATTACTGGGGAAGTGCAAATAGCCATAAGGAAAGACCCAATGCCTGTGTGTGGCATTCATTTATTATTGGGTAATGACTTGGTAGGAGATCTAGTGGTTCCTAACATAAAGACAGTCGACTCTCCCTTACCTGTCAACTCCACCACTGACCTTAAAGAAACTATTCCTCATCTTTTCCCATCTTGTGCTGTCACCCGGTCACAGAGTGTGCGAAATGGGCCCTCTTCATCTAAAACCACCTCCAATATCTTCCTACCCACAGAAGATCTGTCTAATAAGACCATTATTAAGGACGAGTTCATTAAAGCCCAACAATCTGATCCATCTTTGTTCAAACAGGTGATGAAAGACCTCAGTGTGGACCATTGTACATCTTCGGCTTACCACCCACCGTCCCAAGGTTGCTTGGAACGGTTCCATGACCACTTTCAAATCATTGCTAATAAACTATCACCTCTCAACTATATAGTCCATACTCCTGATCACCGAAAAGATTCACAACTTGTTCACATTAATCTCATGAAACTTTACCATTCCAGGCAGTCAGAGGAAGACATCCCAGAGGCTGTAAGCCAACCTGTATTGCATACGGTTTTGTCAGGGCCAGAGCCGGAGACAGATGACGTGGACCTATTGGAGAATTTAGACTTCCCTCTACCTAAAGAGAACCCTGCTAACAGTCACATACTCAACAACTTGGATGAGTATTTTTCTGTTCTGAATCCATCTCAAGCAAAAGATCTCACTAAGTTATTATCAACATTTCCTAAAGTCACGTCAGACCTCCCCGGGTTTTGCAATATACTTAAACATGATATTAAGCTAATTTCAGATGGTGTACAACCCATTAGGCAATCAGCATATCGACTTAATCCACAAAAAAAAGAGATTATGAAAAAGGAGGTAGATTTTTTGTTGAAGCATAACTTAGCTGAGCCTAGTACCTCCCCCTGGGCTTCACCTTGCCTTCTCATTCCAAAACCCGATGGCACCTTTCGTTTCTGTACAGATTATCGTAAAGTGAACCAGGTCACTGTCTCAGACTCCTACCCTTTACCTTTGATTGAAGATATAATAGACAGCATAGGCTGTGCCCAATTTATCAGTACCATAGACCTGTTGAAAGGATATTATCAAGTAGGACTCACGGATAGGGCAAAAATAATCTCGGCATTTATAACTCCATTTGGTCTTTTTCAATATTTGGTTATGGCGTTTGGCTTTTCTAATGCTCCGGCCACATTCCAGAGGGCCATAAACTACCTTATTCAAGACCTAGGTGGGACGTTCGCCTACCTGGTTGACCTGGTGGTGGTGTCGGACAGCTGGGACGAACATCTGGTGCGTTTGGAGATACTGTTTGCACGACTGCAAGAGACTGGATTCACCATAAACCTGGCTAAATCTGCTTTTGGCCGGGCCTCGGTGACTTACCTGGGACATATCGTTGGGCATGGTATGGTGAGACCCAAGGACGCAAACGTTGAAGCCATCTTGTCCTTCCCCACTCCAAGGACGAGGAAGGAACTCATGCGCTTCCTGGGGATGTGCGGCTACTACCGTCGGTTCTGCAGTAACTTCTCCAGCGTGGCCGGACCCCTCACAGACCTTACCAGTTCTGCGGTCCCTTACATCTGGAACCAGAAGTGCGACCAGTCTTTCCACCGCCTCAAAGCCTTCCTTGCCTGTAAGCCTGTAGTCCACCCCCCTGACTACACCTTGCCCTTCCATCTGCAAATCGACGCTAGTGGTGTCGGAGTGGGGGCTGTGCTCCTACAACCCGACCCAACCACTGATGTCCTTCACCCTGTGGCATATTACTCCGCCAAGTTGAAAAAACATCAGACCAACTACTCGACCATAGAGAAGGAGGCCCTGGCTCTGGTGTTGGCAATAAAGAAGTTTGAATGTTACCTCCAGTCTTGCCCACAAACAACCCTGGTCTTCACCGACCATAACCCACTCACGTTCATCCAAACCAACAAGACCTCCAACCAGCGAATCCTCCGCTGGGCTCTCCTCACCCAGCCGTATAATCTACAAGTCCGGCACATAAAGGGGGTGGAAAACCTGATTGCAGACTCCTTATCCCGAGCTCCAGTGGAAATGTAGCAGCTACTCTCCAGACGCACCAGGTGATCACCTCCTTCGCGCCCGCGCTACGAAGGTCTTTGGAGGGGGGGTGTGTTACGAACCCCTCCACCGATTGTCTTCGTCTACCTACCCAGCACCACGAGCAACGCCATCTAGGGACGAAACACGAGTATGGCTCGTCTTAGTTACCACTCCCGGGTTTCCCTTCTCCATATCCTGGTTGTTGCGTCACCGCCTCAGTCTTCTTTGTCAGCTCCAATTCGAGGAGAGGACACTTCACTCTGGGAAGCGACCACAGGATCACCTATCCTGGAAACCTACGGCACAGTGACTATTTACCGTCTTCTACCATACTCAGCCTTGCCCGTCAGCCATCTCAGCTCCTCACTTAAGTATTTGTAATCTTGTATTGCCTCTTCCCCCTCCACATTGCTTCACTATTGTTTTATGTTTTATTACTGTGTATATACTGTTCGTGTTTAGGTTAAGTTTGGTTAAGGGTAGTTTATAAGCTGAATATTTTGTTAAGGAATTTATGGTACTTTATTATATACAACGAAAACTCGCATCCTTTGTCTACCCTTTTTTAAGTCCGATTGTCTTTGTTTTTTTTTGTTGTTACCCGTTGGGATCTGGGTAGACGTATAACTATATTCTAAATCCCCAACTCGTAACACATGGTAGAACCGACCCTCCTTCATTTGGGCTGTGAGATCTTCCAACATAAGACTTCAAACACATCTAACGAGGCCCATGTTGACGTCAGTGCTCGAGGATTCTGGACGCGGGGAAAGCGAACTTTCTTCGACATCAGGATTTTTTATCCCATGGCCGCATGTCACCGTAACCTAGCTCTCGATGTTGTACACAGGAGGAACGAGAACGACAAGATAAGGGCATATGGGGAGAGAATTCAAAACGTTGATCAAGGCAGCTTCACTCCTCTAGTGTTCACAACCTCTGGTGGGATGGGACCAAGTGGAAGATGTTTCTACGCCAGACTCGCGGAGGTGATCTCCGAACAGAAGCAGCAGCCCAGAGGTTATGTTACAGTCTGGATGAGATGTCGACTGTCCTTCTCTCTCCTTCGGTCGGCTTTGCTCTGCCTCAGGGGAACGAGAGCTTCTCCCCCAATGCCGACAACTGTTGCAGATATTGACTATGAGGCTACAGCCACTGAATGTCGCATAGATCTGCGGCTCAACTAATTCAACACAGATAGGCTAGCTACTTATGTATTAGGATATTTAATATTAAGGTAGTACAATGGCGGCGAAGGTGTGGCTATTGGGGGAGGCTGGAGGCCACGTTATAGAAAAAAAAGTAGTAGTAGTAGTAGTAGTAGTAGTAGCGTGGGGTGGGTGTAATTGTGAGTCATCCCTGGTTTATAGCGATTTTGGAGGGGACTCACTCAGTAACTGGGAGCATGAATTTCACAGTGAGTCGGTGAATATAGGACGTCCCCCAATTCATTGCCACTGTAGGTTCTTCTCATCCCTTACTCATAGTGGGGTACTCATTGCGTGGCTCACGACGACTTAATTTGCGGCTTTTGAAAAAAATATAATACTTTATTGTACATGCAAAGGCTACATAAAGCAGTCACTCAATAATTTTAGTGCAAAACACATATTTTCATGAGGTGAGATGGAAGGCGAAGCCACATAGATAACATTTTCACATCCCTGCCCCAGCCTACAGGAACAGTACAGGAAAACCTGACGCGTGATGCTTCTAGCCCTCGGCGGTCTCGCTAATTCAGTTTTGTTCAAGCTTTCGTGAGAGACTGGATGTATCCCCTTACCCTTTTTGGGATTTGCAATTGTTCGTTTGGAAATAGGCCACAGAGATTTGAGAGTGACGAATAAACTGTTGGTGCTTGCAGAGGCTAGCTACGGTGGGCTAACTGTTTTAGGTAAAACCAAAGCGCAGTCAAGTAAGTGTCCGTGATGATGGTTCGATTTGTGATCAAACAAAAGCGCAATAATGATGAGCAACCACCCCAGATCCGGCCAGAAGAAAATAAGGATGGAGGAGAAACGAGTGGTTAACAGGCAGACTCGTATGAGGGACAGGCCACCAAAAAGAGAGGTACGAGCGATACAAGATGAACACAAAAAGTTTCAAGAAAATGGACTGACGAATTTGTCTTCCTGCTTCAGGGTACAAATCCACTTTGTTTAATTTGTCAGGAGTGCTCTGATTTTTAACGTGGCAATTTGGAACGCCAATTCAGAACAACACATGCAAACTTCAATCAGATGTACCCGCCTGGGAGTAACCTAAGAAAAAACAAAATTGAGTAACTTAATGCCTTGATAGTAGGACAGCAAAAACGGATTCATATATCGACCTCTGCTGCTGATAATTTGACAGAGGCATGGATCTTGGTAAGGATTAAGAAGGCCTTTACAGACGAAGAGATAGTTAAAGAGGAATTTTTAACCTCAGCAGAAATAATGTTGCTAACTCAAATAACAAAGATGCAATCATAAAACAAATAAGATGACTATAGCTATCAGACACAACAATAATAAGAAGGATTGAAGAACTTGGTAATGGCGTTCATGGCCAGTTAAATGCAGATGTATCAGCTGCACCATGTTTCAGCATTGCATTGGATGAAAGCACAGATGTGTGTGATGTCGCCCTGTTATGTGTGTGGGTTAGGTTTCCGAAAGAGGACTCATTCCGGGAAAAGCTGTTGTGTATATTACCACTACAAGGCCAAACGAGAGGAGAGGATATTTTGGCTGCACTTCTACCATTTTTTCGTGAGAATAATCTGAACTGGTCAAATCTCGCGTCTGTGTGCACTGACGGCGCCCACAGCATGAAAAGGAAAAAGAAGGGACTTGTCGGTCTGATGAGGAACAGAGAGGATATCCCCAATTTTGTCACTTTTCATTGCATCATAAACCAGGAGGCACTTGTGGCAAAACTCAAAAACTGTGAGTTGCAAAATGTGATGCAGCTGGTTGTACGATTGGTCAATTTTATTTTATTGTTTCACGAGCACTAAATCACCGCCAGTTTCGTGAACTGCTGGAGGAGTACGGGATAGAATACAGCAACTTCATGCTCGTGGGAGAAGCACTTGAACGATTTTTTAGTCTCCTCCCTTAAATTCGCGAGTTTCATGGAAGTAAAGGGGGGAAAACTAGCCAGAATTGGAGAATCCAGAGCGAATAATGAAGATGGCTTTTTTGACTGATATCACCTGTCATCTGAATTCACCGAGTCTCCAGTTGCAGGGGAAAGATAGACATCTAGGTAGCATCCTGCGTGTGGTCGCCACATTCCAAAATAATATTACAGGACTGTTCATACTTGACAGACAGTTTGTTCACTTTCCAAAGCTCAGAACAGCCATCAAAAATGATCCAGAATATTTGCAACATTTCAGCGATGATGCATTTGAGGAAGTACTGAGGGATTGAGGGAGGAATTTCAATCAAGATTTAAGGATGTAATGTGCCAGTGTCATTTCTGACCTTAGTTATCATAGACCTCTGCCCTGATTCTGCTGCAATGGAATTTGAGATTGTTGAGCTGCAAACAAATGACACCATGAAAGCTGACTCAGAACAGATGTCTACGACTTCTGGCACATGGTCCCTGACACAGACTATCCATCTTTGAAGTAGTGTGAGCAAAAGGTGAAGTACTTTTTTGTCAGTACATACACATCAGGTGGGGTGAGGGACGTGTAGGGGACCAGTTAGTGTGCACAACAGGTGGGGTGAGGGAGGTGTAGGGGACCAGGTAGTGTACACACCAGGTGGGGTGAGGAAGGTGTAGGGGACCAGGTAGTGTACACACTATGTGGGGTGAGGGAGGTGTAGGGGACCAGGTAAAGTACACACCATGTGTGGTGAGGGAGGTGTATGTGACCAGGTAGTGTACACACCAGGTGGGGTGAGGGAGGTGTAGGGGCCAGGTACTATACACAACAGGTGGGGTGAGGGAGGTGTAGGGGACCAGGTAGAGTACACACCAGGTGGGGTGAGGGAGGTGTAGGGGACCAGGTAGTGTACACACCAGGTGGGGTGAGGAAGGTGTAGGGGACCAGGTAGTGTACACACTATGTGGGGTGAGGGAGGTGTAGGGGACCAGGTAAAGTACACACCATGTGTGGTGAGGGAGGTGTATGTGACCAGGTAGTGTACACACCAGGTGGGGTGAGGGAGGTGTAGGGGCCAGGTACTATACACACCAGGTGGGGTGAGGGAGGTGTAGGGGACCAGGTAGTGTACACACCAGGTGGGGTGAGGGAGGTGTAGGAGCCAGGTACTGTACACACCAGGTGGGGTGAGGGAGGTGTAGGGGGCAGGTACTGTATACACCAGGTGGAGTGAGGGAGGTGTAGGGTACCAGGTACTGTTCACACCAGGTGCGGTGAGGGAGGTGTAGGGGCCAGGTACTGTACACAACAGGTGGGGTGAGGGAGGTGTAGGGGCCAGGTACTATACACAACAGGTGGGGTGAGGGAGGTGTAGGGGACCAGGTAGTGTACACACCAGGTGGGGTGAGAGGTGTAGGGGAACCACGTAGTGAACACAACAGGTGGAGTGAGGGAGGTGTAGGGGCCAGGTACTGTACACACCAGGTGGGGTGATGGGGGTGTAGGGTACCAGGTACTGTTCACACCAGGTGCAGTGAGGGAGGTGTAGGGGCCAGGTACTATACACACCAAGTGGCGTGAGGGAAGTGTAGGGGCCAGGTACTATACACAACAGGTAGGAGTGAGGGAGGTGTAGGGGACAGGTATTGTGCACACCAGGTGGAATGAGGGGGGTGTAGGGGCCAGGTACTGTACACACCAGGTGGGGTGAGGAAGGTGTAGGGGCCAGATACTGTACACACCAGGTGGGGTGAGGAAGGTGTAGGGAGCTAGGTACTGTTCACACCAGGTGGGGTTAGGGAGTGTCACGTGCCTGAGCGCTAGGGAACTCGCAAAGCGTGAGGCAAATGTTCACGCCTACATTTCACACAAGCTATTAATAATTTGTTAATTGTACTTATTATATTATTATTGTTCTTAGTTACTTAGGTTAATTGTATGTTTATGTATGTTATTAATATGCATCATTGTCTTACTCTGTTAAGTCAAATCAAGAGTAGTATTAATTAATTATATAAAATATCCAGCAAATGGCCTGGATCACGTGATATGAGACGCTCTCCTCCCAGCGTGGGCACGCCTCCCCAGTAGCGAAAAACCGTGGCATAGGGTAGACGTGTCCATTCGTTCTCTAGCCTTGACCCTTGTCTAGTGCCTTGTCCAGTCTTCTGCAATGCCCTAGGGTATCAGGTATTAGTGACACGTTTAGTTAGGCCTAGGAAGGGATCCTGGTGGTAAGGAATCTCCTGTTTGGAAGGAAATAATCATTTTGTAGTGATTGTTGTATATATATATATTTCATATGTCTGTGTAATATAGTAATGTTAAGTAATATTCGTTTGGTCTAACTCCTTACGGTATATTTTCACCCTTCCGACATCACTCGTATTTTAATATATAATCACTTATTCCCTTAAATTCTTGTTTGCTAGTCATTACTCCCTTTAGAACATAAATTGAATTAATTAATTATCTTTCCTTTTGTGATTCACTTATTTCAACTGTTCTTACTTATTCAAGTACATTTAGTTGAGTAGGTTTTTGGTGGGGATAATTATTGCCGTGTTCCCTATTTGTTCCTTTATTTGTTAATAACTTGGGGTAGGTTTCACTCCCCAGGTATAAAGGGTAGTGGGATCGCGACAAGTGGGGGGGCCCTGTCCGGGAGCTAACCACCATTGTTGTGTCATATCAAGTGTTGTTACTCGCCAGGTGTTGTTTCATCGCTAAGTATTTTTGGATGCAAGTTGCTGTGTTCACAGTGTTCATTTATATCGCTCCTGTTATTGCTTAAGCTACTGGTGAGTTAACCCTTGTCTTGTGTACCAGGTGTTTGGTTAATCCCTTGCTGTGTTTCACAGTTGATTGCATTTTGATATTATTAATTAGCTAGCTAGTTAGCTTAGCTGCCACGGTTACTGTTTTTTTCGCTACTCGATTTTGAGTTCAACATGTTTGACCTGGAAATCTTTTTGGCTTCACCTTCAGCCGAAGTACTGAAGGGGCTTACTAAGGCAGAGTGGCAATCCCTCGCTGCTTATTATGAAGTAGAAGGCCGCTCTTCCATGAATAAGGCTAGGTTAGAAGAGGCTGTCCTCAACTACCTTATTGACAATGAAATCATAGCCCAACCGTCGGGAAATTCAGAGGAAATTGTTACACCAAGTAATTTGGCCTTACAAGTTGAACTCAAAAGACTCGAGGTGGCGCTGGAAACTCTCAAACAACGAGGCTTGGCTCAAGGTAGTAATACTTCAACATTCATTGTAGACAAATGTCTCAACAGTGTTCCTAAATTTAATGAGGAAGAACCAGACAAATTCTTCTCTCTTTTTGAGAAAATTGCCCGACTTAACAAGTGGCCTGTTTCTCAATGGTCTCAACTTATTTATAGACCTTTCACTGGTAAAGCATTAGATGTGTCTTCTGCCCTCTCTGAGGATCAATGTCTAGACTATGCCCTTCTTAAGTACGCGGTTTTGAGCGCTTATAAACTTGTTCCTGAAGCCTACCGGCAACAGTTCCGTAACTGCAGGAAGACTGAAAAACAAACATTTGTGGAGTTCTTCAGGCAGAACAGGTCCTTTGTCGGAGGTGGATTGAAAGTGAGTCTGCCTATGTAGAACTTGCCCAGTCCAACTTAAGGTGTGCTCAGGTGAAAATGAAACTGCATTTTGATAAGGCCCATCAGGCAAAAACCTAGAGAATTCCAAGTGGGGGAGCAGGTGTTGGCCTTCCTGTTCTTACATGATCACCCTTTTAAATCCAAATACAGTGGTCCATATGAAGTACTAGAAAAACAGGGGTCCGTGAATTATGTGATTAGCACCCCTGAACGGCGTAAGAAAAAACGCCTTATCCATGTCAATCTTTTAAAGTCATATCATGTTCGTAACGAAACCCTGGGAAAAGCAGTTGCTTGTGTTGATCAATCCTTGCCAACTTGTATCATTGTGCCAGAGTGTAAGGATGATAAAGATCAGTGTTTTTCTGAAATAATGAATGGGTCTAGTGTAAAAGTGGAAAACTCGACTATCTTGGAGGACCCCAGTGCTAAGTTGTGCCATCTCTCTAGTGACCAAGCCAATAATATAAAGTCTCTATTACAGGAGTATCTTATTATAGTTGGTGATTACCCTCTCTCTTGTTCAGTGCTGGAGCATGACGTTGAGGCGAGGGGAGCCAAGCCAATCCGACAGCGTCCCTACCGTCTTAATGCCTTCAATTTGGAGTGTGTGCGAGCCGAGGTACAGCGTCTTCAAGAGCTAGGCCTCGTCGAACCCAGCATCAGTCCATGGGCATCCCCTGTTGTTCTAGTTCCAAAGCCGAATGGGTCAATGCGGCTGTGTGTGGATTATCGCAAGGTGAATGCTGTCACTGAACCCGATGGTTATCCCTTGCCATGCATCGACGACGTGATCGACGATCTTGGACAGGCAAGGTACGTGACCAAGTTGGATCTCTTCCAGGGCTACTACCAGATAAGACTGACTGAACGCTCCAGGGCCATCTCTGCTTTTGTCACTCCTGAGGGGTTGTACCAATTCACAGTCCTTCCGTTTGGTATGCGGAACGCCCCTGCAACCTTTCAACGCCTCATGAATTTCATTACGTCTGGTCTGGAAGGTGTCCGCTGTTACCTAGACGACCTTATCGTCTTCAGCAGTTCCTGGGAAGATCACATGAGTCGTCTACAAGCCCTCTTCTCCGTACTGGCTGCAAGCAAGCTGACGGTGAACCTCGTCAAAACTGAGTTCGGCCATGCCCACGTCACTTTCTTGGGGCATGTGGTCGGACAAGGGGAAGTTCAGCCTATAGCAGCCAAAATTGAGGCAATTCAACAGTATCCAGTGCCAGGCGATAAGAAGAGTGTGATGAGGTTGCTGGGTATGGCGGGGTACTACCGCCGTTTTTGTCCAAACTTCTCCTCCGTTGCCTCTCCCATGACTGACCTGCTGAGTGGCAAGAAAACCTTCAAGTGGACTACGGCTTGCCAGGAATCTTTTGAGAATCTTAAATCTCTGCTGGCAAATGCTCCTGTACTACTTGCACCTGACCTCCAGAAACAGTTCACTCTCCATGTCGACGCCAGTGAAATTGGCGCCGGTGCTGTGCTTCTGCAAGAGGGTGAGAGTGATCAAGTGCTTCATCCGCTGTGCTATTTTTCGAGAAAATTTAACAAATATCAAAGAAACTATGCCACCATTGAAAAGGAGGCTTTATCACTGATCATGGCACTAGAAAACTTCAAAGTATATATTGGCAGCACTGCTTATCCCGTTCAAGTGTTCACTGATCATAACCCACTTACATTTGTTGACAAGATGAAACATACCAACCAAAGACTTTTGAGGTGGGCTCTATCACTTCAGCCCTATAACTTGAACATTTCCCATATCCCCGGAAAAGAGAACGTGTTGGCTGATGCACTTTCTCGAGTCTGATTATTTAGAAACTATGTCTATATGCAAATTATTTTTTTGTTTTATTTTCATTGAGTACCTTGTGTTTATATTATGAATTATTTTGCTTCATATTGATTTAAACTGATTGTGTTAGTTATTACTTTCACTGTGTAGCTGTATATCCATTTTCGCTTCCAGTTAGTTGTAAGCTCACTTTTTTGGGGGAGGTGTCACGTGCCTGTGGCGCTCGGGAACTCGCATAGCGTGAGGCATATGTTCACGCCTCCTTTTCACACAAGCTATTAATAATTTGTTAATTGTACTTATTATATTATTATTGTTCTTAGTTACTTAGGTTAATTGTATATTTATGTATGTTATTAAAATGCATCATTGTGTTACTCTGTTAAGTCAAATCAAGAGTGGTATTAATTATATAAATTATCTAGCAAATGTCCTGGATCACGTGATATGAGACCTGCTCCTCCACGGCGTGCCCCACGCTTCCCCAGTAGCGAAAAACCGTGGCATATGGTAGACGTGTCCATTCGTTCTCTAGCCTTGACCCTTGTCTAGTGCCTTGTCCAGTAGGGTGTGTCATAGGAGGGAAGATCAGCTTAAACTAATGGCCCATCACTTTTTTGGTAGATTTTAGTGTATATAAACAGAAAATAATTTCAGTTTCAATATTTTGCAACCTTTTGCTTGGTAAATTTTAGCGTGAAATTTATCGAAAATCTAACGTACAGCTGCATTAGTGCATTACAATTAAATAGTGAACATTGCTTTCTGACTTCATTCATTAACAACCCAACTAACAATATTTTTTTCTGTTTCAGATTCTGATGCATTTATAAGTTGATAATATTTGCGATGGCTGCTTGTGTCAGGAAGAGGAACCAAAAATCCAGCCATCTCAGTCACTATCTTGGGTCTGGGAGAGAGCTCCTGAAGTCGGAGTTGCCTACATTGAGAGATGCTTTGAGATACGGTGTTTTAATCAGGCAAATCAGTGAAAAGAACCAAAGAACTTACACAAACAAAGATATTGCCAGTGATATGACCAAAGCTGTCTTGGCACAGTACACTCTGGCTAACGCTCAGTTCAAGCCTCCAGTCATAACAAGTCAGAAAAAGATTAGTGAGAGACTGCTAGCCAGTTGGGAAAAGGCAAGAGATATCTCTCTTGGGAGAGGAAAACTTGCAGTTAAGGACAGCTTTGCCAAGCAACTGGACCAGTTATTTGACATAATTACTTGCAAGTGCCCAATTGTTCTCTGTCCTGAGTTTGGATGCGATCGTGACTGTAAATCCGAGGCCCACATCTCCTGTATTTGCAAGCGTGAACTGAAGATTCCTGTGATCGAACTGGCATTTGTCAAAGCACAGAGAGAGAAGACTGGCAGTATAGGGGCTCTCATGATTTCTAGCCAAGATATTCCGGAGTCCAAGAGACAGGAGGCTGCCACAGAGAGACAGAAGAGGAGAAGAGTTGCCGAGGAAAAGAGACTTGAGAAGGCCCAGGGTAAGGTACAAAAGGCCGATGATTGGAGTCAAGCTGATTCAGAGTTTAATGACTTCCCCATGGCTGATCCGAGTGCTGACCAGGAGAATGGTGACTTTGTCCCTAACCCAGAAAATAATGATCCCAAACCTTCCAGGCATAAGATTCGAAATAGGAAAAATATCCCGAGCATAGCTCTGGCCAGCATGCGACACCACACTGGTCTCAGAAAAACTGCAGAGATAGCAACAGCTGCCTGGATTGACGGTGGTTTGATAACACCTGATGATGTTCACCTGGTGATAGATCACAACAAAGTAAGGAGAGCTCAGGAGAAACTTGTCAGTAACCTAGAAGAGGAGTTTGATAAGGGGATAAGAGAAAATGGAATCAATTGTTTGTTCTTTGATGGGAGAAGGGATGACACTAAAGTGTTCATGAAAGTTGGAGATTCTGACAAGTTGTTCCCTGCCATGGTGAAAGAGGAACACTACTCCTGCTGCAGTGAACCAGGAGGGAAGTATTTGTGGCATTTCACTCCAGAGAAAGATGACATCAGGAAACCAGCTGAGATAGTGGCAGATAACATTGTGAACTGGCTCAGAGAGAGGAACGTAGACCAGACCCTGCAGGCCATTGGAGGGGACAGCACCAACACGAACACAGGGTGGCAAGGATAGAGCGGAAGATTGGGAGGAAGCTGGTCTGGATTGTTTGTGACCTCCACACCAACGAGATGCCACTCAGACATCTGATCCAGGAGCTGGATGGCAAGACTCTTTCAAACAACAGATGGTCTGGTCCTCTTGGCAAGATGCTGGACTCTGCCACTGATTTAGAAATAAATCCGAGCTTTGAAAAAATCACAGTTGGCCCTCCACTCGTTGAGCTTGCACATACTGTCATTGACGACCTGAGTACTGACCAGTACTATGGTTACATGATTTGCAGTGCCATCAAAACTGGGGTCATGCCTGATAGACTTGCTTACCTGCAGATAGGTCCAGTCTCACATTCTAGGTGGCTCACAACGGCTCTCAGGTTCTGCAGAATTTGGGTCTCTCATCATAAACTGAAAGGGAACCAGCTTCACAACCTGAGACTTATTGTCCAATTCATCGTGAGTGTCTACCTGCCAAATTGGTTCAGCACCAAGGTCAAGTCATCGTTCTCCGAAGGTCCGAGGCATGTGCTCTTCCAGCTTGAGCTCCTGAGGAGTCAGCCAAGGAAGGTTGTTCAGATTGTGGAGCAGACTGTGAGGAGATCTTCTTGGTATGCTCATCCCGAGGCAGTTCTGCAGACAATGCTCTGCAGTAAGGATGAGGAGGAGAGAAGAGTGGCAGTCAAAAAGATCTTGGATATGAGACTTATGAGAGGATCTGGGCATGACGAATCAGTTGGTGACGATTCCTTCAGGGTCAGGAAGACTCCTGAAGTCAATCTAGGTGCCAAGACGCTCACTGATCTCAGATCTGGATTACATCCAGGCTGGCAGTGAGCCCCTTCTTACCTGCAGCCTCACCAATGTTCAAGTCAGAGCTTTCCTGCCTGGCCCTCGCACACCCAGAGTATAGAGCGTTGTGTACAGCAAGTGAGCGAGGCCAGCAGTCACGTGTACAGCCAGGAGAGGAGGGAAGGCTACATCCGAGATCAGGTGGTCAGCAGGAAGGTGATGAGTAGAAACAGAAGCAAGAAAGACATGTTCTCTATGGTGTGCACTGTGCAGCAACACCGGGTCATAGTAGTAAAACCGGTTTTTGTATTTGATGATTTTGTTTTCTAAAGGAATATTAAATTTAATAAATGTGTCAAGATCATTCGTTTCACTATTCTGGATCATTTTCATCCTAATAAATTAACCTGATACATTTACTTTACTTTAAATAAGCTATTTAGTGGTGCTGGTAAAAGGGTGGGAATACTGAATTTTCATAAGATTTCAAGTTAAAATTTACCTAGCAAAAAATAAAAACTTTTCAAATCTGAAGATATCACATGATTCTGCACATAGAACTACATCATTTATACCATGGGCCGATTTTTCGAACTCAAAAACAAAAAATTCACGTCCGTATGACACTGGACAATGTCCAGTCTTCTGCAATGCCCTAGGGGTATCAGGTATTAGTGACACGTTTAGTTAGGCCTAGGAAGGGATCCTGGTGGTAAGGGATCTCCTGTTTGGTAGGAAATAACTATTTTGTAGGGATTGTTGTATATATACATTTTGTATGTCTGTGTAATATAGTTATGTCAAGTAGTATTCGTTTGGTCTAACTCCTTACGGTATATTTTCACCCTTCCGGCATCACTCTTATTATAATATACAATTACTTATTCCCTTAAATTCTTGTTTGCTCTCGTCAGTACTCCCTTTAGAACATAAATTGAATTAAATACTTATCTTCCCTTTTGTGACTTACTTATTTCAACTTGTTCATACTTATTCAAGTACATTTAGTTGAGTAGGTTTTTGGTGGGGATAATTATTGCCGTGTTCCCTATTTGTTCCTTTATTTGTTAATAACTTGGGGTAGGTTTCACTCCCCAGGTATAAAGGGTAGTGGGATCGCGACAGGGAGGTGTAGGGACCAGGTACTGTACACACCAGGTGGGGGGAGGAAGGTGTAGGGGCGAGGTACTGTACACACCAGGTGGGGTGAGGAAGGTGTAGGGGCCAGGTACTGTTCACACGAGGTGGGGTGAGGAAGGTGTAGGGGGCTAGGTACTATACACAACAGGTGGGGTGAGGAAGGTGTAGGGGCCAGGTACTGTACACAACAGGTGGGATGAGGAAGGTGTAGGGGCCGGGTAATACCTACAACAGGTGGGGTGAGGGAGGTGTAGGGGCCATTTACTGTACACACCAGGTGGGGTGAGAGAGGTGTAGGGGACATGGCAATGCATACACCAGCTGGGGTTATGGGGGTGTAGGAGACCGGATACTGTACAGTGTACACACCAGGTGGGGTGAGGGAGGTGTAGGGGGCCAGATACTCTACACACCAGGTGGGGTGAGGCAGGAGTAGGGGCCAGGTACTGTACACACCCTGTGTAGGTGGGTCAGATATATACCACTGACACTTGATGATTTACTCGAAGGAATGTGAGCAGAAGGCTCCTTGTCTCCGGCAATTTACGACGATACTAAAAGAAATTTATGTAAAGACCAAAGTAAGTTCTGAGAGATATAGTGGTCTCTCTTTCTCTCTCTCTCTTTCGTTTCTCTTATCTTTTTCTTTCTCTCTTTGCTTATTTCCATATCTGCCTTTCAATCTCTTTCTTTATCTATGTCTTTCTCCTAACGCAAAAAGACAGAGGAAGGAGGCTGACGTGTTACTTTCCTCCTCATAACATTCCCCTGATGGCTTTCTGTAACTCAACCATCTATCCTTGAATACAAAAACGGAATCTTGAATAAAAAATAAAAAACAAACCTTGAAACTAAAAAACGGAACCAGTTAGTGACCTGGAGATGAAAATTCGTACCCCAGAATTCCTCATTATCAAATATTTTCTTTAGTTATATAGCTTACATTAACACTTCTCAACCTTTTTTGATTAAACTCATATATTGTACTAAACTATCTAATCTATCTATCTACATATCTACCTACATACACATCATTACCTATCGCCTATGCACAATGTTGAAAATAAAGAGAAGATGAAGTTTCCATTAGTTTGTGAGGGTGGGGAGAAGGGTGAAGGCCAGACAGGATTGGTCTCCTCTGTGTTTTAGAAGGTGGAGAGTTTAAATGCTGGGGTCCATCACTAGATCCAGCCTTGATATCGCTACCTCTGTCAAAAAGGTCATCTTAAAACTATATCTTGCGCTTGTGAGGCCCCACTTGAATTATGCAGTTAAGTTTAAGTCACCGAACTACAGAATGGATATCGAATCCCTATAAAGCATACAGAATAGGTTGACAAGACTAATCCCGGGCATTAGGAACCTTGAGTATAGGGACAGATTAAAGCATCTGAATTTGCACTCCCTCGAGAGACGTAGAGTGAGGGGCGATATGACTGAGGTGTATAAATGGAAGTCAGGGTTAAACAAAGGTGATATAACAAAGGTACTCAAACTATCCAACCAGGAGCGAAATCGTAGCAATGGTTTTTAATTAGACAAATTTAAATTTAGGCGCAAGACAGGTAAACACTGGTTTAGAAATAGAGTAGTGGATGAGTGGAACAAGTTACCGAACTTTCTCATTAACTCGAACTCGCTGGGTCACAGTTCAAGGTTGAAGAATCCGCAAGTCCAGAAAACTGTGAGGGGTAACTTTTTCGGAGTGAGAGTTGTAAACTCTTGAAACAATCTGCCCGAGAGTGTTGTGATGGCACCAAGTGTGAGCTCTGTCAAGACCAGACTTGACAAGAAGTGGAGCAGGTTCAGATACATTCAGGAGAAAGTGCATGCCCAGTACTTGCCAACAGTGCGTAACAGAGACATGCCAGATCGCCCAAGCGGCTATCGAGCCGATCAGTGGTGAAGAAGATAAAAGTAAATGAGCGATAAGGGTTGGGAGTAAACGGGACTGTCCGGTATGGGCCAATAGGCCCGCTGCAGTTTCCTCCTTTCTTTTGTTCTTATGTTTTTATTACGCCTGTCTCGTCACCACCGGGGGCTATGACCCTGGGAGGTGGGGATGGAGAGAGGTTTTCCGGATGGTTTATTTTCTGCTCTACCATTTTGAGGGCAGACATTTGAAGCATTTCCTTTACCACAACAGTGGTTCTTGTTATTTGACTGGATTGAATTTTAATAGAAAAAAAGATGAGGTTTAAAGTGACAAGAGATGAAAGTTTGTCAGTTGTGATAATTAGTTAGAGATATATCTAGCTGGTGGTCATAGTGGGAGTGTTGTCCAGCTGTGTATATATTACAGTAAGTGAGGTCAGCGTTAGCAGAGTTGGGCTGTAGGATTATGTTGAACGTTTTGTACATGGTCGGTGAGAGTTGTTGGACACCTGAGTAAAGTTTGTACACAGAGAAGTCAAAGTGAACAAAGAAAAAAGTTAGGGATTATGCTTAAAGCAGAGATCACAACCACTGTATAAATCTACACAGTATACTACATGGGCGACCTGTGGTGTAATCATCAGCTTGCTCGCCTCGCAAGTGAGCCGACCTGGGTTCGATCCCCGGGCAGGGTGAAACTATGGGCAAGTTTCTCTACGCCATTTGCCTCTGTCTACCCAGCAGTAACTGGAGACCTGGATTTTAATCGATTTGCAGATCGTATTCCGGGGTAATGGTTAGCAAGTGCAGTTGGCGAGTTGTCCGGTCTTCTCGGACTATTCCATGCAGCTCGTTAACTTAAGGTGTGGTTGTTGTGTTGGCGACAGCTTCTACACCTTAAACAAATTCACTCCTAGGTGGCCCTTGGGCCGGCCATCATCGTTACACGAGGGGCAACCATTATACTACATGGGATACATCATTTAATACCTAAAATACAACTACTGTTTGTATTCCTATACATATATAGTAGATCATATGATAAATTTAAGGAATCATATCTTATAAGTGTTTACCTTTCGTAGCTACAGGTAACTGTGTTAACCCACAATACCAAATAGTTAAGTCCTTTTCAACTCTAACCACTAACACCTATCACAACTATACAGTGAATCATCTCTGGAACATTATATACACGTCAGTAAAGTTAGCGACGCAGTATACTGCTGCAACGTGTCTTCATTTCTCCTAGAATCTAATTCGATCTTTTCACTATCAACAAACATATCTTCACTTATACAGTTGATCATTAAATCTTAAATATTTTCAGATAACATCGAGTCTGAACCGTCAACATAAGCAGAGGTCGTTGGCCGTATATCTGGATGGTAAAGTGATGTTGTTCATCCCTACACTATCTTCGCTAGTGTTCAGCTACAACATAAACTGATGAGTGAATAAACAATAAGCAAATACCTAAATAAAAAACACACGAATATCTATCTATTCTACTTCTACTTTGCTGTCACTCGGAATCGAGTATGACGATCATCCAGCTATGATACAATGATATGAGTTATTGAGGAAGTCACCTAGGTTGGTGAGTTCTGAGGTGACTAATGAGGCCGATACGGGACCAACAAGGTCGATCACAGATGTTGCACATGTGGGGGGAGGCTACATCTAGTGCTGGAGGGGCGGCTGCAGTGTCTTTTCAGCGTTGGTGCTTGTCTGCCTCGTTATGCAGTCGGTCTAACTCGAAAGTATTGACACCACCTTGTGTGGTGATCCTCCAAGAGTTATGGTGAGGAAGTAATAATTACGCCACACCTGGAAGACAACTATTGTCTCCCAGGTGCAGGGGTCGATTTGACACTTTTTCAGGTTTGTCTTAAGTCTATTGTAAGGTCGGTAACGAGCAGGAAGATGATTGCCGTCGCTCACTCGCTCGTTTGCTGGCGCGCGGCCCCCACTGGTGGGGGTGGGGGGGGGGGGGGGTAGACGGAGGTGAAAAGGTCGCTGCTACCAGTGACACCGGCAGATTCTACCCAGCCGGCAATATGGTCACTACCTCCCTGCTGTTCATCAAATTCTGGCTGTGATCTCATCAAAGGCTCTGGACTTGTGGGCTGTTTGCCCAGACCTTTCACAATTCGTCTGTTAATCTCTGGACACCTACCCCAGCCACTACCGCGGCCGCCGCGGCCGCCAGCTCCTCTCCACCGTCTGTGGCCCGGTGTTTCTCCTGCTGTATCAAGACATCGGCCGCTGTCGCTCAAGTGAAGAGCTGAATGGATCTTCCCCCTGAGAGTGGATCACTGTGTTCCAGAACCATCCCCAGGGCTGCTGCAATAGGAAATGTTTGTTCATTGTTTGATTCTATTGTCGTTTGATTCCATTAATTGCTAACTCCTTTAATTGTTTGAATATATCAGTTGTTGACTTCCATTAATTGTTTGACTCCATTAACTGTTGACTGCATTAATTGTTTGACTCCCGTAATTGTTATTTGATGTTTGTTGAGTGGTGTCAGAGTTTTGTTATATTTTTATAGTAAAGAGATGTCAATCTCGAACGGTTGTTTGTTATTCCTCGGAAAATCATGGTCCTTGATTTTCCTGTTATAAGATCCTCATTAGGCTGGTAAGGGATTTCTATCCCTAAGTCCCAGGCCTTTACAAGTGGCGACCTTACCAGGATTGTCTCTGACCTTGGTTTCTGAGGGCGAACATTCGTTCCGGTGTTTGTCGTAAGTCGCCGTGTGCGCGCTGCCATGCTGTCTGTGGCCCGGAAGTAACTGTCGTCCGGTGCTTATCCCTTCCTTCTGTTGAGCTAGTTTTGTTGCTCTCCCTTGTACTGGAGAAGTTAATTAGTGTTGGTTGGGGATGCACTGTGGATGCTGTCATAGCATTTTGTTGTTGTTTCACCTGGTGCAGTTTCTTTCCCTGAGGTGACTCAACGGGACTGGGTGCGAAAGAAGGTTTCCTCCAGTCAGATCAAATAATTTATTGGTTTGATTGAGCCACCAGGTAAGTTATCTTTGGCTATTTGCAGGGTAAGTTGTTTATTTTTATTTTTGCTAGTGGCCTATCGGATCATTATGTCTAGTTTTGAGGAATTGAAAGGTCAAGCGGTGGCCCTGGGTCTGACAGGTTGGTCAGTATGAAGTCAGCCGACAAAATGCCGAGAGAGGAACATCAGAAAGAGAGAGAGAAAAGAACGTAGCATCGAGAGAAAGCGAGAGAGCGCGCGCGAGGAACGTAATAGTGAAAGTGTTCGAATTAGCTAAGTTGCAGGCAGAAAAGGACCAAGAACTGGCTAGGATTAATGCTTCAAGTAGACCATAATCCTCTGGCCATATACAAGACAATGTGGTAAAACCCAGCTTGCCTGTGTATCGTGAAGGAGAAGACATTGCCTCCTACCTTGTTAGGTTTGAGCGGGTAGCCGAGCTGCTTGGTGTAGACCCAGATAGCTATGCTGTAAGGTTGGGTAGCCTACTGAGTGGTAAACCGGTAGAGATTTACACGTCCGTCTGCCGACATCACTGGAGATTATTCTTTGTTGAAGCAAGCTCTCTTGCGGGGATTTAAGAAGACTTTTGATGGTTATTGTGTTGATTTCCGCAGAGCGAAGATTAGAGCAGGAGAAACGTACCAGCAGTTTTCGATTCACCTGGGTCGTTTGTTTCAATAATGGCTAGAGGTTGAGGAAACCTTTGAGTCTCTCTAACTTAATGATATTAGATCAGTTTTTGTTTTCTAAACCTCCAGACTTGAGAATTTTCATCTAGGAACACCGGCCAGCGACGCTTGGAGAAAGCTGTACATCTTGCTGACAACTGGGCGTCCGCTCGCAACGCCTATCCCAAGTCTTCCCTTCCTGTAGTGAAGATCATGAAGCCTCCGTCCTCCAAGGAACCATCCCGAGGAGTACAGAGGAGTATACATTTAATTTTTTTTTTTTTTTTTTTTTTTTTTTTTTTTTTTAGGGTAAGGTGGGGAAAGGATGGAAGTCATGCTGGGGCTCAAGGCACAGCCAGACATGAGGGATGGAGAAGTCACAACATATAGTCGTGGGGGGAAAGGTTGGAAAAGAAGTTTAATGAGTTAAACAGAGGGGGACGACACCCCTTGTTTTACATATTACAGAGTTTGTTGGCTAACTAAGCTAACCTTGGATTTAGAATGATGTTGCACAATGGATATTTTAGTAGTCAATGACTAGATTGATTTTACAATTACAAGTTTATTAACATCTTATACTGTGTTACGTTATGGACCCACTTGATTGTGACTTGTTAAATGTGAATTTATATCATCTAAGTTTAAATCTAAGGTGGATCGCTGGTTGGGTTGTTGTATTGCGGGCAGACTCCGGGGCCACCAGGCGTGGGTCTCCCTCCGTTGATGTCTTCCCCGCGTAGGTGGTCTGGGCTGTGAGGGTCGTCCAGGAGCTTGTCCCAAACCTTCTTCCCAAGGCGATGGAACCTGAAGTTGAGGGCCTCTTGTTTTATTTCTTAGGTGGATGGTTTCCACTGTCTCCTGGTAGGGTGGCGCTTGGCCACTGGCTGACCTCAAACACTTGTTTTGGAAGCTCTGTAGTTGTTGTAGTCTAGTCTTCCCGAGTGTGACGAGTAGTATAGATGGGTACTCCAACACAGGCCTCACCAGCGCCTTGTACAGGCGAACTTGTATCTTCTCAGGCATCAATTTAAAACGCTTTATTTTGGCTGCGGCGACTTTGGCTTTATTTAGTAGTTCACCGGCCATGCGATGTCACAACTGCGGAGAAGACGGGCACGTTCATTCTCGCTGTCCCGGGAATCCCCTCGCCTTCAAATCTACTGACACTCATCAGCCCAGCTACAAGGTCGGATTCTGTTTGGAAGACAGGAGCTACCTCCGTTATTGTGTCAGTGGAATAATTAATGGGTCTAGAGCATCTACTTTCATCAGGGACACTGGTGGCTCGTGCATTATTGTCTCTAACAAAGCCCTGCCTGACGCTGACATCTCCAGCTGCTCGAAGGTTAGTGTCGCCGATAATTTAGGTCGTGTTGACTAGTTCCCTGTGTTGCCCCTATTTCACTGGTTGGTCTAATGTGGTTAGAGCTCCCATTAAATTTGCTAGTATTCTCATTGGCAATGTTCCCGGTGTTCGTGACCCTAACGACCCGGAACCTTTAAAACTCTCCTCGCCACCTGCCGATGACGTCGCCTCACACGCCACCACACCTCCAGTAAAGGTCCAAGCTGTGGAGACACGGTTGGCAAAGGTGAAACGGTTGCATCCCCTGATTCTTCCGAATTTGTTGCCACTGACTCCCAAGGAGTTCGCCAAGCTTCAAGACTCGTGTGCCACTCTGAAGCGGGTAAGGGAGAAGGTGACTTCCGGGGAGGAGGATCAGGCTAGAAATGAGGGTTTACAAGTTTGTTTCTATTAATAGTCTGTTACACAGGTCTTGTGTTTCATCGAAGCGACCAGCCAAAGTAGGTCGGTTTTTACTTGTTGTCCCTGCTGTTTGTCGTAGTAACATTCTCTCTGTAGCTCACAAGAGCCCTCTAGCTAGTCACTGTTCTCATAGGAAAACTTATAGGAAGGTATCTGATCAGTTTTACTGGCCAGGTAGGGGAGCTGATATTAGAGCTTTTTGTAAGAGTTGTGTTCAGTGCCCACGTATGTCTGCCAAGGGTAGAGTCCGTCCTGTTCCACTTGAACCCTTACCCATCATTGCAGAACCAATTTCTCAGGTAGCCATAGATTTTATTAGACCGTTCTCATCCCCTTCCTCTAAGAAACCAAAATTACATCAAGCTAATTCGTTAAGGAAATATAATTGCAGGACCCCCCATTGCTCGTGTCCTTGACGTTCCCAAGCTGGAGTCAGTCGAGGCACTGCCCTGCAAGAGTTCCTGTGAAGTTCGGGAGCCAGACTCTGATGATCTCGGTTGCTGATAACACCTGACGAGATAGAAGAATCTTCTACGACTGGAAATAGGCCCAAACTTAAACCTGGACTGAAGTGGAGTCCACGTGCAGTTCCTTGATACGGCCTTACGTTTTGGACAACAAGTTTCCACTTATTCTTTTATGTGACCCTTCTTTATTTTGCTATGTGTATTTAAGCATTTGTTGGAAGATGATTATGCTTTGTGTACTAATCTTAAGTTTAATCTACTTTACAGTAGATTTTTGTTGGGGGAGCTGTGAAAAGGCGGTAACGAGCAGGAAGATGGTTGCCTTTCGCTCGTTTGCTGGCGTGCGACCTCCACATGGGGTGGTTAGGAGGTGAGAAGGTCGCTGCTACCAGTGACACCGGCAGATTCTACCTAGCCGTCAATACAGTCACTACCTCCCCGCTGTTAGTCAAATTCTGGCTGTGCTCTCATCAAAGTCTCTGGACTCGTGGGATGTTTGCCCAGACCTTTCACAATTCGTCTGTTAATCTCTGGACACCTACCCCAACCCCTTCCGCGGCTGCCACGACCGCCAGCTCCTCTCCACCGTCTGTGCCCGGGTGTTCTCCTGCTGTATCAAGACATCGGCCGCTGTCGCTCAAGTGAAGAGCTGAATGGATCTTCCCCCTGAGAGTGGATCACTGCATTCTAGAACCTTCCCCAGGGCTGCTGCTGTAGGAAATATGTTCATTGTTTGATTCCATTAATTGCTGACTCCATTAACTGTTGACTGCATTAATTTTGACTCCCGTAATTGTTATTTCATGTTTGTTGAGTGGTGTCAGAGTTTTGTTATATTTTTATAGTAAAGAGATGTCAATCTCGAACGGATGTTTGTTATTCCTTGGAAAACCATGGTCCTGGACTTTCCTTTATTTAGATCCTGATTAGGCTGGTAAGGGATTTCTATCCCTAAGTCCCAGGCCCTTTCAACTATCCATATGTCTTTTCATGTTGCCCGCCAACATTACGTTTACTATTCGTTAGGGGATAGGGGACTGTAAAGTAGCTGCTTTGGCAGTCTACTGTTGTCCATGCGGGTAACATAGCCAATCCAGGGTATCTGTCCATAGATAATGGAAGCCTCGATGCTCCTACAGTTGGTGTAACCAAGAATACTGGCATTTGTTATCTTTTCTTCCCAGCAAAATCGGATGATGGAACGTTGGTGAAAGTTTTGAAGTGTCTTGAGGTGCCTGTATGTGACCCATGTCTCGCTGCCATATAGCAGGGTGAGGAGGACCACTGCTCGATATACGTGTAACTTTGTAGATAATTTTAGCACCCTACAACTGAAGACACGGTTTCGGAGTCTGCCAAATTCTTGAGATGCACATCTGATTCAATGCTGTATCTCTTCATCGATGTCCACGGTGATGGACAGGTGAGAGCCGAGATACCGAAAGTGGGTAATATTAGAGAGGGTAGTACCGTTAAGCTGGTTAGATGGTGGACGTGCGGCTGAGCCAGCGGCACACTGAAAGAAAATCCGAGTCTTGCGTACATTCACCTCAAGGCCGAAGTGTGCATAGGTATCTCTGTAGGTGTCAAGATCTCCTGTAGGTCGCGTTCAGTGAGAGCGACAAGGATGAGGTCGTCTGCATACTGAAGCTCAGTAATGGGAGCTTCCAACACCTTTGTTCCTGCCTGGACTCGTCTTGTGTTTGAAAAGACCCTTCATCCTGTACTCGTTGTCCACCCTGCCGGCTAAATTGGCGCTGGCAACAGTAAAGAAGGCAGCCAAGAAAAGAGAGCTGGTGCCAGTACACACCTTTGTTTAACCCCTGCTTGGATGGGGAATAACTCAGCCTGGGTGTCATTGTGCAAGACACTGCCGTTCATGCCATCGTGTAGTTGACTCACAATGGCGATGAATTTTAGTGGGCAACCAAAACGGCTGTGGGTCCACCAGAGGGATTCCCTGCTGACCTAGTCGAAGGCCTTTGTTAGGTCGATGAAATCAATGTACAGGACGCAACGCTGTTCTCTGCACGTTTCGTGTTTCTGACTAGCAGCAAAGATCATGTCAGTGGTGCCACGTGATGGTCTAAAGCCACATTGAGATTCTGGGAGGAAGTTTTCCGCCTCAGAAAGAGTTTGTTGAGGAGGACTCGGGCGATAATTTTGCCAGCTACGGGCAACGGCGAGATTCTGTGGTAGTTGCCACAGACTTACAGGTCTCCCTTATTCATATAAATATTGACGATGGAGAGGTCTTTAAAGAGCTTCGGGGATTTCCTCCTTTTCCCATATATTCTCCAGGAGAGTGGGGACGGCTGGTAAGCAGAGGTCCTCTTCCTTTATACACCTCGGCTGGAATTCCATCAGGCCCTGAGGCTTTGTTATTTTTCATCTGTTTGATGGCAGTAGCTACAGTCTCGTTCAAGATTCTTCGAACACTACTGGAGACAGCTGGCAACACAAGTTCGTTTGCTTACTATAGTACGTAGTAAAAATTATGAATGAATGTAAAAGGTTATCGGTGATTGATTACTTTGTACCCTGTTGCTTAATTAATAGTTGCGTTTTGTTGTTTCGTATTACATTATACTACATACTATAGTAAACAAACGGCCTTGACTTGCCAGCTGTCTCCAGCAGTGTTCGAAGAATCTTGAACGAGACTGTACTGTACCTCATCCAGCGATGGAGGATAGCAGAGGTGGGTCAGTTCCAATGCTGAGGGACCTGCTGGGTAGTCAGGACATCCACATCGGTGTTTCGGTTGAGCAGTGAATGGTAATGCTCTTTCCAGCGCTGAAAAAGGCCTTCATCGTCTTTAATTGGGGAGTTACTGTCGGATGAGCAGAGGGGTGGGGGGCTGCACCACAAATGACTAAACCATAAAATGTTTTAATGGAATTGAAAAATTCGCGCCTCTTGTGCTGATCTGCAAATTTTTGTGTTTCGCATGCTTTATTTTTAAACCAGTCGTTCATTAGATTGCGAAGTTCCCGCTGGGCCTGAGCTTTCTTCTTGCGGAAGGTATCAGCTTTGGTTTAGGATTGAGGGCTGTTTTGTCAGTGAGTTAAAGCAGCACATTTATTATCGACGAGTACATTGACTGCCGGGGCCATTTTCATCAAACCAGTCCTGGTGTATTCTTTCTATCTGACCGAGGGTCTCTCTGCAGATTTTCGTCATGACAGTGTCGAGAATATCCCATTCGGCACTAGGATTTGGCTTGTTTGTTGTCGGGTTGCTTATCAGGCCATGTTCCAGTTGCTCACTGAAAGCATGTGCTACCGCTGGATCCTCCAGACACTTAAGTGTTACAACCTCTTCTGGAGGCTTGGTGTCTTCGCCGTTTTGGGGAGACGTGAAGTGAGAGCCTGGCTCTGATGAGTTGATGATCAGTGTCACAGTGGTCTGAATGATGGCATGGGTGATGAGAGCATCTCGGCGATCTCTTTCTCTGACATTAATGTCGTCAATGATATGCCAGTGTTTGGCTCGTGGGTGTTACCACGAACCTTTGAACTTGTCGGCCTGTCTAAACAAGGTATTGGTTATAGTGAGGTTGTGCGCAGCACACTTGCTAAGGAGGAGTAAGCAGTTGAGAGTACACTTGCCTAATATACATTTCTTCCTTTGGTTCCCTGACAAATGTCAGCATCTCTGTTAACTCTGGCATCGAAGTCAATAAGGAGCACAACTTTATTTTCTCTGGGGATAGAGGTTAGCACTCTGTCGAGGTCGGCGTAAAAGGCCTCTTCATTGTCATCCTCTGCATCCAGTGGTGGGGTGTATACACTGATAAAAAAGGCATGGCGTGAGTGATTCAGTGGGACTCGGAACGTCATGAGGCGCTCGTTGATCCCAATAGGCATTTCAGTTAGCCTGTGTAGGATGCGTTGGTGGATGGCAACGCCAACTCCATAAATGCGGTTTCTCTCGGCAGCAGGCGTACCCTTCCATAAGGTATAGCCGACTTTTTGTTCTGTGAGTTGACCCTCGTCTGGGAGCCGGGACTTACTAATGGTTGTTATTTTGATGTTATACCTAGCCAGCTCTCTTGCCACAAGGCCAGTTCTTCTTTCAGTATGCTCATTTGTGCCAGTATCCAGTTGGGTCCTGACATTCCATGCAGCGATCATAAGAGGTTGTATAGTTTGCTTTTGCTTAGATCTGTGATTTTTATTGTGTTTTCGCCCCAAAAAAGGATGACGTTTCTGGGTACGGGTGCCCAGTCCGGTTGGTTCTTTCGGCAGGCTGTGTTTAGGGTCTGGATTGCACTGCTGCTTAGATCCCAGTGCTTAAATGACCATCTTATCTGTCCCGCCCATGTGCAGAGTTGTTACTAGAGACTCCCGATAGTCATCTCTGCCTGTCCCTGTCGCCACTCGTCCATCGCCATATGACTTTTGGGGATATAGGTGTTTTGATGATGATGAGAGGTATGATGAGCTGGATGGTGGCTGCACAAGAGATGATTTATGTGGTGATGCAGGAGCGCAGGCTACAACCACACATCTTGGCTCTTCTCCTGATCCATTGGTGCAAATGTTGCAACGGATGGGGAGAGGGAAAGTTGTAATGGACTGCTGATAGTCCATTTTGTTGGGTTTCGCCTTAGTAGCCTTTCCATCAGGCATTGCCTTCGTCCGCCGGTGTAGTCGTTGGGTTTCCATGGTGGTCACCTCTGCCTATACCGCCACTGGGGTCTTGTTGGAGCTCCGTAGGCAGTCTGCCTGATGCTGGGCTCCACTGCAGATTTTTTTTTCGGGGTTTACTCCCGTAGCCATATACCTTCCAAAGTTAATCCGCAAGGCAGTGGGGAAATGGCTGCTAGGCGCCAGGATGTGTCTACATGCCAATGCGCCGTCCCTTTGGGGCCCACTGCTACTCCGAGATCCCCTGCTGGTCTAGCCTTTTTTTTTTTTTTTTTTTTTACGGGAATTAGCCCACCCAGGCACAGGTCAAATGACCCACAACAGGGCCTGGGGGGAGGAGGGGGGGGGACAGAAAGAAATTGAAAATAAGGAAGAAAAAATTTATACTGTGTTAATCTACACCACGAAGATGACGGAAAACCAGTTACCGTGTGTTGCCACTAGGAGGCACAGCAGAAGTCTTGATGGTGAAGACTTATGCAAGTTGCTTCCCTGTTCGCCACGAGGGCTAGCCAACGAGAGGGAGAAAGCAGTGTATGCACCTTAACACTATCATAATGCTGCCACACTAGACGCACACCTTGTGTGCGAACACATACACACACACATACAAATGCACACACCTATCTATACACACACACACAGAGTACACACACATCCCTAAAAGAAAATTCAGATCGATACGAAACCAACCAAAATGGATGAATAATAGACTCTTAGATCTTCTAGGGAAAAAGAAAGGAGTATATAGAAAAGTTAAGAAAGGCGAAAATCACTTAGTTGGTTACTATCAGAACCTAACAAGACAGGTAAAAACAGAAATTAGGAAAGCAAAGAGAAATTATGAAATCAAGATAGCAAACAAATCGAAAAATAACCCCAAAGCTTTTTATCAACTGTATAAATCAAAGGTTAGAGATACACTAGGTCCCCTTAAAACTACGACAGGAGAAATGACTGATGATGAGTTAGAAATATGTAGTACGTTAAATAGTCATTTTCGCTCCGTATTCACAAATGAAAACCTAGCACAGTTTCCAGAAGTTCATAAGGTATATAACGACAGTATAGAAAATATGTTGATGAATATCAATATTACTAGTAACGATGTGCTTAAAGTAATTAACAAACTGAAGCCTCATAAATCGCCTGGTCCAGACGAGGTATATGCTAGAATATTAAAAGAATGTAGAGATGAGTTGAGTAATCCATTAGCAGTTTTATTTAATAAGTCATTAGAATCGGGCCTAGTGCCAGAAGCTTGGAAACTTGCAAATGTAGTTCCGATTTTCAAAAAGGGTGATAAATCAATTGCATCAAATTACCGTCCCATTAGTCTCACGTCAATCATAGGCAAGTTGCTAGAGTCAATTATTGCTACAAAAATCAGAAGCCACCTTGAAACATTCAACTTAATTCATTCTTCTCAGCACGGGTTCACCCAGGGACGTTCTTGTCTCACAAATTTGCTTAGCTTTTTCTCAGAAGTATATGAAGCGGTAGATAATGATAAGTCATATGATGTAATTTATTTAGATTTCAGTAAAGCATTCGATAGAGTCCCTCATGAGAGATTGATAAGGAAGGTAGAAGCACATGGAATAGGTAGATCATTATTAAAATGGATTAGGTCATGGTTAACTGGTAGGAAACAAAGAGTCAGCATAAATGGATTAAAGTCAGACTGGGGTGCGGTCAAAAGCGGAGTTCCCCAGGGATCTGTATTGGGCCCTCTGCTGTTTGTTATATTCATTAATGATCTTGATTTAGACATAACTAGTAGGATTAGTAAATTTGCAGATGATACCAAAATGGGGAGAGTGATAAATTCAGACAGTGACTTTGAACACCTTCAAAGAGATCTAGATACCTTACATGAGTGGTCAGTAGACTGGCAAATGAATTTTAATACTGATAAATGCAAGGTACTACAGATAGGGAAGACGAATATAAACGTTAAGTATAAACTAGGTAACGCGGAAATAGAAAACTCAGTTTGTGAAAAAGATCTAGGTGTATTTGTTAGCAACGACTTGAAACCTAGAAAACAATGTATTAGCGTTCGCAACAAGGCAAACAGGATTCTAGGGTTCATATCTAGGTCTGTGAGTAACAGAACTGCTGACGTTATCTTGAAACTTTACCTAGCATTAGTGAGGCCACACATGGATTATGCGGTTCAGTTCTGGTGTCCTTATTATAGAATGGACATAGTTTCTTTGGAGAGAGTACAAAGAAGAATGACAAAAATGATCCATAATATTAGAAACCTTACATATGAAGAAAGACTGAAAAGCTTAGGCTTGCATTCATTAGAGAGGCGTAGAGTTAGGGGAGATATGATAGAGGTGTACAAGTGGGTGAGTGGGATTAACAAGGGTAAAATGGAAGATGTTCTGAAGCTCAGTAAAAACGAAATAACTAGAACAAATGGCTTTAAATTAGATAAATTCCGATTCAGAAAGGATATAGGCAAGCACTGGTTTGGTAATAGAGTTGTGGATATGTGGAATAGGCTACCGAGTGCTATAGTAGGATCGGGGACGCTAGGGAGCTTCAAGACGAAGTTGGATAGGCACATGGAAGTGCTGGGATGGGTGTGAAAGGGATCTGCCCTGTATGGGCCAGTCGGCCTCCTGCAGTATCCCACTTTCTTATGTTCTTATGTTCTTATGTAACACACAATTATTGTTATTGCAGTACTGTCATTCTGGGAAATAGTGTGTAAAAATAACGAATTTGTCTCAATAAAACGCTCACGTGTTGATATATTGTTGGGAGTTAGTTATGCAGCAGGGTTGGCGTGACTAATATTAATGACATGAGGAGATATACAGCCCAGTGCTTATGTTGCCACACTACACTACCAGTTACTGTTCACTATTGAGTGATTAATTATACGGATTATTAGCATGGTAATACACACACATACACAGTGAGCCATTTCTCTATCGTTCACCAACATCATCAGAATGATATAATTCACAAAAAAAAATATTTTGAATTGTATTAACCCAAATAATAAATACTTTGGCCATTTCTTCCAATATCAGGGAATGAGGCAAGTCTACGAATTTTCCATTGAGTTTTAGAGGGAAATTTTATCCTAATTTTAAACGAATATTGTATAAGCACCATGATAATGCCACCCCTCATCCTCTCCCCCCTCCCCCTCCCGCTTCCCCCAGTTTAGGACGAAAGTAAAGCAGAATACTCGAGCCTTCCCACAGGCTCTCTGGAAGACTTTTGAACATTGGCGGGCTTGGAGAGGACTAATCCTCAGTTTCCTGGTGTATAATTTAACTATACTGAGAAATGTAGTAACTGGAATAAACCATTTGCCACATTAACGACTCTGAGATGTTGTGAACCATGATATGTTCCGTATAGAGACTCAGTCAGGGCTTCTCGTCTCAGATGAATCATGCTACCCAGTCAGGCATAACAACTGTTCATATGTAGTCCAGGTAAATCTTTCATTATGTTTCCCCAACTTTATGAAATCATCAGACAAAACTGTGGAGATAGTTTTGTCGATCACTGTACAGTCCCACAAAAAGTATCATTATCCATGGAATCGATGTGTTTCATGGTCTTGTAAGCAGTGTTGGACTACTAGGTTCGGAACGGTTGGTACAGTCGACCATTAGTATTGGTATACACCTTTATCTACTGTGTTGATTAAATTGTCTGGTAACACTTCCGCTGTGTAGAGAACTGCCAGAGTTTCAAAATGATCAGTAACGTTACTTTCTGAGGAGACTGTTCACACCCCCCCCCCCCCCCCGTGCCATGAACAATCTACACCGCAAATATGCGCATGCACACCCACACACACACACCAATGACCTTCAAAATATACGAGTAAACAACACGGCTGGCACCACGTAGGCCTTCGTCTGTATGTATATTATGTATGCTGTATGTATATTATGTATGCTGTATGTATATTATGTATGCTGTATGTATAGTATGTATGCTGTATGTATATTATGTATGTTGTATGTATACTATGTATGTACTCCATTTATATATATTACCTATTTAGCTAGCAGAATGTGGCAATGTATTTTTCATGTCACCACACGCTTAGATAATGTGCCTGGCGACATCTGGAAGCTGCTAATGTACCGCTTGCCACATGTCGCCTGAGAGGTCAGGTGACCCATAGAGAGAGGTCAGTTGACCCATAGAGTCTGTAGGGAACTGCCGTCTTGGCTCGCGCACCTCTGTACAATCCAGCAAATAGAATCTACAAAACTCTACAGGTGTTTGTGTTTGCTCCTGTAGTTAGAACTGAGTACCCCAGAACATGTACAGTCTCCTTCACATATAACTGTTCACTAACGCTGACTAATGTTTGTACTTGACGAAAACGAAGACACACCAAAAATAATGCCCGAATCGACCTGTGGTTCCCCCCATGCTTTCAACCGACCTTCAACAAAAAATTACACCTGGTCTGCCTCAGAATAAATCTATATGTCGCTACCCTCTATGGCAGCAAGGAGCACACTCAGGTTTCTCCAACTATCGCTCCATGAACGTCGGTGTTGTCATGGTTGGGTAATTTGTGCTCCATTTCGAGTTAAAAATGTAAGAATTGCTGTTCCCAAATTTTGACAAGGCCAGCGGGTCGGAGCGGGGCGGGGGTCTGTAGAAATTAGGGAGATAAATCGCTGCACCGTCTTGGGTAATGATGGAGGACCCACCCAGCCACCGCCCTCCTCTACCTCCTTATTAGGTCGTAGATATTGTGGGCCTTGACGTCGCTGTGGGACGACCGATTAATTCCAGGAGACTAACGACATAAGAACATAAGAAAATAAGGAGTCTGCAATAGGCCGGTTGGCCTGTGCATGGCAGCTCCTGTCGAGAGTTACTACCACTCTCTATCATCCATGAATATATCCAGCCTCCCTTTGAAACTTTCCAGCGTTCCAGCACTTACTACAAAGTTGCTAAGCTTGTTCCACTCGTCCACCGCCCTATCTGTAAACCAGTTCCTTCCTATCTCCCTCCTAAACCTAAACTCATCCCACTTGAATCCGTTGTTCCGAGTTCTATTCTGCTCGGATATTATAAGAACTTTATCTATATGACCTTTATTGATTTCTTTCACCCACTTGAATACTTCTATCATGGCCAATTTGGGCGACACCAAACAATCGTCATGAGTAAAAATAATGAATTATGCAATAATATTGATCGTTACTCGGTTTTAATGGTCTTATTACAACAGGTGGGAAGTAACGCCCTACACCTGTACACTAACCTTGACGTTGGTTATTATTCTCTTAACATGTCCCAATAACGGCGCCATAAATACAGAAATTTAAAAAAAAAATAAAATAAATGTAGAATGAAAAAACGATATTTAGCCTTTGTTGTGTTCTTGGCGTAAGAGAAACAATTGAAACCCTGCAATTGTGTGTAATCGAGGAAGAAATTCAGATCAGCAACCGGGGACTTGGTCGCAATTTTTGTCATGCAATATGGCAGCAGGGTCTACCATTAGACAACACATTATGCTTCCAATATCTTCCCTGCTTGATAGCTGCCTACTACCTACCTGTACTTATATCATCAATCTGTATCTTGCTGACTTGTATGTTGGTACAGCGATCAACGGTGTACATTGGTGAGATTATACTATAGGTCACGACTATTTCAATATAATAATATCTAGGTTACAGTATGTGGCAACCTGTAAAAACTGTCCAGCATAACTGAACAGATGTTTGTGTGGAAAATGGTTATGTTTCACTACTCACGGGGGGGGGGGGGGGGGGGGGGGAGTCGACCATGTATTCTTTGATAATTATCCAACCCTCTAATGACTCTTATAGTTCTTCATAACTCCATAAATCTTTTTCCTTGAGCAGAATCTAAAGAGGCGTATTTTTACAGTTGCATATGTGTACTGAAAAGAATACATTAAATTATTTTATTACATACAAATAATACACCAGTAAATGCAAATAACAAGATCCTCGCCATGTATCGTGCATCTGTTTCTGATATTTCCACGTGTGTGTGTGTGTGTCATGAGGAGCGAGGGTAGGAGACAGCTAAATAAAGGGAGGACATGTGTAGAGAGAGAGGGAGAGGCAGCTGTAGAAACACTAATCTGCACTAATATCCTAGACCTAGACAGTACATGCAATGTTGACACTGAATCTTTGATCTTCTGATGCGAGCACAACGCCTCGTGGCAATTCACTTCTATTAGCATTATATATTATTGTTATTATTTTCATTAACTAGAGTGTATTGTGTGTTATCCTTCTTTGAAGACTTATAACCCAGAGTTAATATCAAAGGCAAGTACACTTTTCTTTACATAAAAACACACATTACCGTAGATGCATGTGAGGCAGGAAGCCAAGCTGAGGTCACATTAACGTGTAAGTTTCTCATAACACAAGATGACAAAAACTGGTGGCATGAGTTGGAGTCTGTAGTGTATTGTTATTACTTACGAATATTACCGCAACACTGTCATTACTCAGGCCATAAACATTACTGATGGTATTTTCTTGTCTTACAGTGTCTACGTGTTAACAAGCTTCACAAAAACATATATAAATTATTTGTTTTTTGTTTTTCATACTGTAGCGTAATTGTCCAAAAATAAAAGGAGTCAACTTACTGTACAAAATTTCAGGTGGCCAGAATATAATACAATCACAGGAGTGTGAGGTACAACCCAGGTTTAATAGTCTTCCTTAAGTGGACTTTCTCAACCGGAAGTAGCGCAATAACTGGTTTTAAAAGACCTTTGTTGTTTGCCCTAGATGTTCTACCGTGACGTCCCCATCCTTCATGTCTGACTATGTCTTGAGTCCCAGCACCCCTTCCACCCTTTCAACAACCTTAATAAACTGTCTCCACTAACCCCTTTACTACGTGAGGGCATTTTCAAAATTTTATTTAACTAACGCCAGATGATTTAATTCAGCAGAGAGAGACCCCCGTACTCAGATGGTTAGCCTAAAAATAATAACAATAAATAAATAAATACATATTTCCTCTTTTCCGGATAACCAGAGCCCAAGGCAGGGTAGTAGTGACACCGCCTCTCTGTTTGGGTAGTCCGCGCCTAAAATAACAGTTAAACAATACCTAAAATGTTAGTAAGAAATAATTTATTAACCAGTGTGTGTTAGTATGTAGTGTTCACTTTGCTATTCAAAGATATGTAACTATAATATACAACTATGGCTTCTAATGGGGACTGTAACCCTGTACTGTATTGTATTATCTGTCTCTACGTTCGAAGTACACAACAAGAAATACAGTACGACCGTATAGAAGAAAATATAGTACAAAGAGTTTATACGGGGAGAGCAAAGTGTTGTCTTACATACAAACATAAGGAACTTTGTGGAAAAAAACAAAAAACACGACTAACTTCCTTCCCTTGTAAGATCCGAACCCACAGCTCAGAAGCCACATACAGTTCACACAGCACTGGCTCACAGCTCTCTCAGTACACATACTCGCCTTACATGCAGATAGTTTCAGGACAGTTTTTATATTTAAACAAACTGAAATATTATTTATTAGTACGAATGACTCATGGTAGGTTAGTTTAGGTTAGGTTAAATTACGGTAGGTGAAATTATGATATCATTAGGTTAGGCTGGTTAAGTTACATTACGTTAAGATTTCGTTCGGTTTGGTTTGTTCAATTTTGGTTAGGATAGGTCAGGTCAAGTTTGGTTTAGTTAGGTCAGGTCAACTTCTACGGCAGAAGGGACCTTTATGCTTGGGATGGGGTGCACCTGTCTCGGGATAGGGTGGCAACCCTGGCTGGGTCTCTAGAGGGGGCAGTTCAAAGGATATCGAAGTCTTTAAACTGCTAGGGTAACATATGGGCACGGGGGTGGGGGAAACTGCAGTGGGAGCGGGTAAACAAAGCAAAAGATTACAGGGAAATAGTGTTAGGAATGATGACAAAACTAAATTAAACAGGGAGTTTAAAACTAAATGCGGTAAAGGGAGGACTCAGAACACGACTAACTTAAAGGTCTACTACGCGAACAGTAGAAGCATGAGAAACAAAATGGATGATATTAGGGCCTTGGTATGTACCGAAGAAATCGATATAATAGCATTCACTGAAACATGGATCAACCTAGACTCACGCGGGTTGCCGGTCGAATACCAAATTGCGGGTTACCAATTGTTCCATACCGATATGCAAACAAGGAAAGGAGGCGGAGTTGCAATCTATGTTAGGGATAATCTGAAGTGTGAAATAAATAAGGAAATAAATACTGAGAGGAATACAGAAACAATTTGGATAGAATTAAGCGAAGGTAGGGAAAAATTATTCACAGGAGTAATATATAGACCTCCCAATCTTGATAGAGTCAATGAGCAACTTATCTGGGATGAAATGCGCAGGGCTTCCATACACAACAAAGTCTGTGTAGTAGGCGAATTTAACCTTGGCCAAATAGATTGGACTGACCTTACGGGTAACTCAGATTCAGAGGATTTTCTCGAGACGATCCAGGACTGTTTCCTAAGTCAACATATAACCGAAACCACACGGGGTAATAATATACTCGATTTAGTTCTGTTGAACAGAGAAAACCTCATTAGCAATGTCGAGGTAGGGAACGAACTTGCAAACAGCGACCACAAAGAAATTTGATTCTCGTTAGATTTTCAGGGCAGACGTAAGGAAAATTCCACTAAAGTACCAGATTTCAGAAGGGGAAACTTTGACAGCTTAAAAAGGCAGCTGAGAGAGGGGGTGTCGCGCTTGGCCGTGAACCTGACAGATGACTCCGACCTGATAACGACATCTGAGACTGCCGAGTTCCACGTCAATTTAAATAAAGAGTTACTTAATGCACAGAGGCAGAACGTACCATACAAAAAACTCAGATCAGACAACAATGACCCTAAATGGATAAATAATTATTTAAAGAACATCATTGGCCAATGGAAGGCTATAGGTAGAAGGATAAAGCGTGGCGAAATTTACCTCCAGGATTATTTTAGATATTGGCGAGTTGGGTTAAAACCGAGATAAGTAAAGCCAAGAGGAATAATGAGGTAAGGATAGCAAGGGAGGCGAAGACAAACCCCAAAGGATTCTACCAAATGTATCAAACTAAAACACGAGAAAAGATTGGACCAATACGGTCAGATACCGGCGAGCTCACTGATAACGACGGAGAAATGAGCAATAATTTGAATAAATATTTTACAACAGTTTTCACCACCGAAAATTTAAACATGATACCCGAGGCACCGACTCTATTCAGAGATAGTGAAGAAAACAAATTAAGCGAGATAGTAGTGACTAGTAACGATGTTAGTAAGCAAATAGACAAACTAAAGCCTAATAAGTCACCTGGTCCCGATGAGATATTTGCCAGAGTATTAAAGGAATGTCAGGAAGAGCTTAGTATGCCCTTAGCTAAGTTGTTTAACATGTCCTTAAAAACAGGTGTAGTACCAGAATCCTGGAGGATAGCGAATGTAATACCGATTTTCAAGAAAGGGGATAGATCACTATCCTCTAACTATAGCCCAATCAGTCTAACATCAATAATAAATAGGCAAATTACTGGAAGCAATCATTTCAAACTCTATTCGAAATCACCTGGAGAAGCACAGATTGATCAATGATTCCCAACATGGCTTCACAAGGATGTTCTTGTCTAACTAATCTATTAACATTCTTTTCATCAGTTTTCGAATCGGTGGACGAGGGGCACAATTATGATGTGGTATATCTCGACTTTAGCAAAGCCCTCGACAGAGTCTCCCACGAAAGACTAATTAGAAAGGTAGAAGCTCATGGCATCAAAGGTAACATCCTTAAATGGATTAGGGCGTGGTTACAGGACAGGAAACAGCGAATGAGCATTAACGGCACTAAGTCCCATTGGAGCAACGTCACAAGTGGAGTTCCCCAAGGCTCAGTACTTAGACCATTATTATTTATTATATACATAAACGACATAGATATCGGCATAGACAGCAACATAAGTAAATTTGCTGATGACACTAAAATAGGACGTGTTATTATATCTGAAGAGGACTCGGCAAAACTACAGGAAGATCTAAACAAATTTTTCCAATGGTCTGAAAAATGGCAGATGGAATTCAACGTGGACAAATGTAAAGTACTCAGTATAGGAGATGTAAACAGGGAAACCAGATACCAGATGAACAATGATGCCATAGAGAAATCCGACTGCGAGAGAGATTTAGGAGTAATGATAAGTAGGATCCTTAAGCCAAGTAAACAATGTGTTTTTGCTTGTAACAAGGCTAATAAAGTACTTGGGTTCATACAAAGGAGTTTTAGTTACAAGACTGGCGAGGTCATCCTAAAACTGTATCTTGCTCTTGTGAGACCCCACCTGGATTACGCAGTTCAGTTCTGGTCTCCGTATTACAGAATGGATATAGAATCATTGGAAAGAATTCAGAGGAGAATGACAAGACTAATCCCGGGCATTAGGAACCTTGAGTATAGAGACAGGTTAAAGCACCTAAATTTGCACTCCCTCGAGAGACGTAGAGTGAGGGGCGACCTGATAGAGGTGTATAAGTGGAAGTCAGGGCTAAACAAAGGGGACATTACAAAGGTACTCAAACTATCCAACCAGGAGCGAACTCGTAACAATGGTTTTAAATTAGACAAAGTTAGATTTAGGCGTGAAATAGGTAAACACTGGTTTGGAAACAGAGTTGTGGATGAATGGAACAAGTTACCAAATATCATCATAAACTCGAATACGCTGAATAGCTTCAAACATAAGTTGGATGCTTATATGAGCAATAGGGGTTGGGTGTAAACGGGACTGCCCAGTATGGGCCAATAGGCCCGCTGCAGTTTCCTCCATTCTTATGTTCTTATTTTCTTATGTACTTTATGTCAATTCAAGTTTGGTTATGTCAGGTCAGGTCCAATTTCGTTAGGTTAGGTTAGTTCAGGTCAAGTTTGGTTAGGTCAGGTCAAGTTTGGTTAGGTCAGGTCAGGTCAAGTTTAGTTAGGTCAGGTCAGGTCAAGTTTTGTTAGATCAGGTCAGGTCAAGTTTTGTTAGGTCAGGTCAGGTCAGGTTTGGTTAGGTTAGATTAGGTTAGGTTAGGTTAGGTGTTATGTACTAATGTTTTCCTCAGTCATCCCATTAAGTGACTCGTTTTTTCTTGACACCCTCTAATCACTGTGAAGGTTAAAATCTTCTTAAGATTGTGATATATGTTTTGTTATTCTGATTTGTGATATGTTTTAGTAACTGATATGATTAAGGAACATTAATATATGATTTTGTGAAACAGTTTTCAATGTTAGAATATTGCTGTGGTTTAAATGAAGAATGTAAACAAAATGTGGATAAGTTAGTGAAATCGTATTGGAACAAGGAGAAGAAGCTCACTCTCTCTCTCTCTCTCTCTCTCTGGGTATTGTTGGTGAAGGACATGGTATTTTGTATCGTGAAAAACCCACAGGTTGTAAGGGTAATTCAGTGTTTTCTGGTAGTCATAAGATATTGTTATCTATTTGTGAAGCATACCTGTAAAGTAGAGATAGAGCATTGTTGGATTAAGATATAAGACTGATATTAATGTAAACTTTGTGGAAGCTATCAGCACGTGTAAATCCTCTATTTCCCTATCCTGATTATATTTATGTTACAGCATAAGAGAGACTGTTACATAGTTTAGGTTAGACTAGATGTGTTTGTTAAGCCCTGACCGTCCGCTTAGAAAAAAAGTAGCAATTCACTCCTACAGATCTCTAACATCTCTAATCTCTACTTTATCAGTCCAGAATTTATATTAACGTGTATAGTGGAAACATCTCAGGCGGGGAACGTCGCCATGCTCTTTGTTATACACCTGTAACATAATGACGATAAACATTATGAATGGTCACAGGTAAACAGCCTTCTGAACAATCATAATGAACTTACTTTCGCTGAGAAATATGACAACACAGGCACGAAATATAACACAGGCATGAAATCTAACACAGGCATGAAATATAACACAGGCAAGAGATATGACAACAGGGGCATGAAATATGGCAACACAGGCATGAAATATAACACAGGTAAGAGATATGACAACATAGGCACGAATTATGACAACACAGGCACGAAATATAACAACACAGACCCATTAGAGACAAGAGCAGTTGATAGCCCCGGTAATGTGTGTGTCCAGGTGAACCCAACCATAAACTTACTGCATCTCCCTCGAAAGCATTACATAATTCAGAGGCGATCAACATAGAAACATGAAAAGAAGTTTTAAGACTATACACTGTTCCACTTTGCAATTCTCTCCTATTCCACCCTGCTATTCTCTCCTGATCCACCTTGCTATTTCCTCCTGTACCATTCTGCTATTCTCTCCTATTCCACCCTGCTATTCTCTCCTGTTCCACCCTGCTAGTTCCTCATTCACTCAGCTTTAGTTTATCCATAAACTACAAAAACTAACACAGATAATCACTCTCCTGTTTACATCAAGGCTGTCACCATCACATTAATCATTACCATGACAGAAACAGTAAATACTAATGTTTGGTGTCTGGCCTCTGAGGGAGAGGGGCACAGACCTCCCCAACCCGATTTCAATAAATATTCGAAAAAAAAGGTAAAATGATAAAAAGGTAAACCCGAAATATGGTCAGTAATAAGCCACTTTGTGTGCAAATGTCAGTTATAACGTCCGCATATTTTTTCCTCAGTAATGGCGAACCTTCACATATTTTCATAAACCCATATATAGTCGCTGGGCTGAATTTTGACCAGTTGGTATCAAATCGCGGGAACAGATGATAAAGCACTGTTTTGCAAGCATGAAACTTGTGGACTTTAGAATAAACGAAAGTCATGAATAAAGGACAACGTTTAATGTATATTTTGTTAACCTTAAATCGCTCAATAGACGCTTGGTTATGCCGAAATCCTGACTGATCCTTGTGACCTACTGAGAAATACTACAGTTTAAATGGTCTCTTTAACATGAACGGCACTCGCTGCAAAAAAATATCCCTAGGATATCTCAAGGTTTTGACAACCCTACCGAGGCAACAGAAGTCGTGGTGTTCATTTTGAAATTCATCGGACCTCTCTGTAAAGATACTTTTCAGGGTGTGTTATATATGTTATTCTGCTGAGTCACGACCATTCGAGTTTTCCGGAAACCTTCAATAAAATACCTATGGAAAATACTTCCCTTGTGTACAAAAACGATGTTCAAATTTTTTAGACAAATTCACATTTCAGTTAACTCATTCTAGAAAACGATCCTATTGCCATATAAAGTCTCGGCATTTTTATACAACCAACACCACAGAAAAATAAATGTTCTAACACTAATCGGAATGAGTTGATCATGAGAAGCGCCCTGTCGCGTTATTCTGGAGAGTCAACCTTATTGTCAACACAGTGTATCATACTAAATGTCTCTCCCTGGTAACTATCATATAATCTTCCATTTTTAAGTACTATATGTCCTAACTCACCCTGTGTTATATTCTTTACTGCCTCCTATTACATGTACTCTTCTTTAATATTCGTTTCCTTCACATTTCCTTTACTCTTCTTTCACGTATTTTTCTCTTTTGCTTTCGTTTGTAAACGCATTTCATTCTCATTAAAAATTCCGCTTTCCAATCCTCACATTTACATAGTATAATTAATGAAGGAATTATGTTTTTATTTTAACTCGTCTCTTCTCTAAGTACTATTGCGTGTTTATTTATGCTCAAGGTTCGTGTGTGTGTGCAATTAATTTTTTTTCCCTTTCGTATATATATCAAAATTATAAAGTCATAAACATTTCTGCTTGTAAACCCTGTGTGACTTTTTCATTAATATTAACCTAACTCTTTACTTCGCAGTTTTACAGCCATATTTCTCTTACCACTTTTACATTTCCATTTCACCAGAGTTTTTGGATACAATTATTCAAATGATCCTAAAGTTTTCTCATTTGCACTTGTCCCTGGATGTCGTTCTCGGGCGCTCCACACTCCTCCCGCCAGATCTCTCTCTCTCTCTCGTTTGCAATATGTCAAGTGTACCAAGTAATCTTCAGATATTTCCTCCCATTCTATGCTACTTCGTTCATCTCTTTCTCAAAACAAGCGCATATTCTATTACTATTTTCCTACTTCTTTCATTCCCATCTCACTCTCTTCACTAAAGGCTGCCTGTACTTCCCTGCCCTTATTTCACCTTTTATCACCTCCGCTAAGTCAAGAAAAATCACACAGACATAATATTGGAATGAAGTCTTAATTTTGTACATAAACATCAACACTATTTTAGGGATGTTTCATAATTCAAATGTGTTTTGTATATAAAAGTTCCCTGTAATCGACTTTTATTTACGAATGTTTTATTATTGTCATGTTGTTGTTGTTGTTGTCGTCGTCGTCTATGAAATGTCGTTTATCCCGTCCGGCACTTAGCTTAAGGTAATGCCCCTGAAGACTGAGGAGTCGTGTTTATTGGTTGGACGATAAAGAAACATTCTATACCCCGGGGGAGATAGTCAATGTTATTACAACTTTACAACATCAGCTGGACGACAACAAACTCAAGAATATTTAAAGGAATTACACTTAAGGATATACTGAAAGGATATTAAATAAAAATCTATTGAAATAATCAGTAAAACGAAGTCAGATAACGAGGTCACCACGGGAAGGTTGGTTGGTGTGTGTGTGTGTGCAGCCGCCACACACAGGGTGGTGAAACACATCTAAAGTGGCAGCATTATGTTAGTGTTAAGGTGCAAACACTGCTTGCTACCTCTCGCTTTCAGCTGCTGCCGCTGGTTAGCCCCTTGGCGAACAGGGTTGCAACTTGCATAAGTCATACCCTGCCAGTACACAGCCTCCTCGCCATCTAGACTCCTGCTATGCCTCCTCGTGACAACACACGGTAACTGGGTGCCTCATGGACCCAGACTAGATCAGCAGGGGATCTCGGAGTAGCAGTGGGCCCCAGAGGGATGGTGCATAGGCCCACTGGCATGTGAAAACGTCCTGGCGCCTACCAACCACCGTGCAGCTACCTTCTGGATTAACCTTGGCAGGTTTAAGGCTACGGGAGTAAACCTCGAACGTAAAATCTGCGGTGGAGCCCCGCATCAGGCGGACATGCTTGCAGAGCTCCAACAAGACCCCAATGGTGGTGTAGGAGGAAGAGGTAACCACCATGGAAACTCAACGACTGCACCAGCGGACGAAGGCAATGCATGATGGACAGAATACTAAGGAAAAGGAACAGCCAAGATGTGTGGTTGCAGCCTGCGCTCCTGCTTCACCACATAAATCAACTCACGCGCAGCCATCATCCAGTTCATCATACCGCTCATCATCATCAAAACCTCTATACTCTATGGTGAAGGACGAGTGGCTACAGGGACAGGCAGGTATGACTGCCAGGAGACTCTAGTATCATCTCTGCACATGGGCGGCACAGATAAGATGGTCGTTTATGCACTGGGATCTAGGCAGCACTGTAATCCGGTTCTCTGTGCGACTTAGCAGCCCTTTCAGGAAGCCACTCTTCTCACCCCACATGGGAATGGGGGCTAGAAAAGGTGCCCTAAATATAACCTGCCTTAAAATCTAACCTGACTGGGCAACTGCACCCAGTAAGGTCATCCTGATGCGGTCGAAAACACAACCAAACTCACAGATCCAAACAAATACAAACCATACAACCTCTTATGGTCTTTGCACGGAATATCAGGACTCTTCTGGATACTGGCACAAATGCACATCCTGAAAGAAGAACTGTCCTTGAGCCAAAAGAGCTGGCTAGGTATAACATCGACATAGCAGCCATCAATGATTCCTGGCTCCCAGATGAGGGCCAACTCACAGAACAGGGGTCTGGCTACACCTTCGTCTGGAAAGGTAAGCGTGCTGCTGAGAGAAACTGCATTTATGGAATTGGCGTTGCCATCCACCAACGCATCCTACACAGGCTAACTGATATGCCTATTGGGATCAACGAGCACCTCATGACGCTTCGAGTCCCAATGAATCACTAACGTTCATGCCTTCTTCATCAGTGCATGCCGACCTCGACAGAGTGCTAGCCTCTATCCCCAGAGAAGACAAGGTTGTGCTCCTTGGCGACTTCAATTCCAGAGTTGGTAGAGATGCTAACATTTGGCAGGGTACCATAGGGACAAACGGACTAGGCAAGTGTAATCCCAACGGCCTACTCCTCCTCAGCAGGTATGCTGTACACTAGGGGGCAGTGAAATTTTGCTCAAAGCTGCACTCTTCAGGCATTGTTCCTTATACATATCTAAGACTCCATGCCAAATTTGAAGCTGATATGTCGAGGTTTAGTCTGCCGCATTTTCTACTGAAATTTTTAAATTTACCTCTGACAGACACCAGTTCACAGAACCGGACAAGACTCCCTACACTGGCTGCCGCTTGTGACCGATACTTGATTAGTGATTATGCTGGAACTGCCATTGCTACTGCCACCTTAACTGACTATGGCATTATCACAAAGGATGACAAGAGTCAGGTTATTGGGCCACATAAGCTGCAGGATGCGAGACAAAAATACCGATTTAAGAGGCAAGAAATTGAGATGGCTAGTTTATATAATTTGACGTCACTCTATTTTGATGGTAAGAAGACCGCCACTCGTGTGATGATAAAGAATGAGAAGACCGAGAAATGGAGTTCGAGGATGATGGTGAAAGATCATTATGTCATCATGGTTGAGCCTGGCAATGAATATCTCACACATGTGACTCCCAAGACTGGACACGGAATGCAGATTGCCAAAACTATTCACGAGTTTCTGGTGGAGAAAAATCTAACCCAGCAGCCCATTGTGTGTGTTGGTTGTGATGGAACCAATGTAAATGTAGGATCAGAAAATGGAGTCATTCATCATCTTGAAATGTTACTTGGTCACCCGCTCCATTATTTCATATGTCAGCTTCACGGAAATGAGCTGCCTTTCCGCGCAGTTTTATATCACTATGATGGTAAACCAAGTGGTCCTGAGCATTGGCGTGGTCCCATTGGAAAGCAGATCAAGGAATCTTTGTCTGAGCTTCCAGCTGTCGCCTTCCAGCCAGTCAGTTTCCCTGATTTCCCTGTGTTTAATGATGAAGTGGAGAAAGATCTGTCCTGGGATCAGAAATACCTGTATAGGATTTGTAAAGGAGTTATCACAGGTGTTGTTGAAGATGACTTGGCTGCTATTGAGCCAGGTCCTCCCTGTGTGTCAAGGTGGAAAACCTTATGGAGTAGAATCCTCAGGCTGTATGTAGCAACATCAAGACCCAGCCATGAGTTGAAAAGAATTGTCATTACAATAATAAAGTTCAGTGCTCCAATGTGGTTTCACATCAAGATACACCCTTACGTAACACACGGCTCAAGGAACGCATTCCAGTCCCTGCTATATATGAAACACCTGAATAGTGAGGAGGAGACGATAGTGAAGAAGGCTGTCCAGAGAAATGCATACTTCGCCCACACAGATGAACTTCTTCTTGGTATGTGTGCAGATGAGGACATGACTGTTAGAGAAAAAGCTGTCTCAATGATAAGAAAAATTAGAGAGGAGGATCAGCAAAAGGAAGAATGCACTGGCAGATCTGAAGAGGAGGAGGAAGATTCTGATGCTGCTGTTGACGAGAATTTGTTAAACTATACTGATGAGGAGGGTAAAGATGGAGATGGGAATGAGGATGTGCCTCCTGTAGTCAACATGAGAAAGGTGGTGACTCCGAAACTAAAGTGGCAAGCAAAAAACTATCATTCCATGATTAACTGGAGGAATGAACTCAAGACTGAGCCTCCTTACATTGCTTCTCTGTCAAACCTACAGGTTAATGACATTCTTTAGACACCATTTGTGGTGCCCAAGTGGCCAAACAGCACTCAGGCGGTCGAGAGAGGCATAAAAGTGATGACTGAAGCTTGCACTGAAGTGATGGGATACGAATCGAGAGATGGATATATTAGGCAAAGATTATTGTCTAGGAAAATGATGCCAAGGTTCCGCACAAAAAAGAATTTCAATATGAACTTATAATGATTTTCTATACGGTGTACCTGTAAAATAACATGTGAATTAAATCGATGTCACCCATGTAAAATTTATCATTATCCTGGAAAACATTAAATGACACCTAATTTTTGGTATGCACTAAAAGTTGACAAAAAGTCGTTCGCGATGCGGCAGGGTAAGTATGCATGAAATGGCATGAAATTTTGCACAGGTGTTTGTTACAGCCATACAAACGATGCCTGAAAAGTGCAGCCTGCAACTCAAATAAAAGTGTTTTTTCCCTGCCCCCTACTGTACACAACCTCACTATCACCAATACCTTGTTTAGGCAGGCGGACAAGTTCAAGGGTACGTGGCAACACCCACGATCCAAATACTGGCATCTCATTAACTATATCATTGTCAGGGAAAGAGATCGCTGAGATGTCCTCATCACCCGTGATATGCGGGGCTCAGACCACTGTGACACTGATCATCGACTTGTCAGAGCCAAGCTCTCACTTCACGTCGCCCCAAAACGGCGAAGGCAGAAAGCCTCCATTAGAGGTTTTAATACTAAGCGTCTGGAGGATCCAGCAGTAGCACATGCTTTCAGAGAGCAGCTCGAACATGGGCTCATAAACAACCCAACAGCAAACAACGTGAATCCCAGTGCCGAATGGGATACTCTTAATACTGTTATGTCAACAACCTGCAGAGAGACCCTCGGCCAGATCAAAAGAATACACCAGTACTGGTTTGGTGAAAATGATCCGTCAATCAAAGTAATCATCGATGATAAACGTGCTGCTTTTACTGACTGGCAGAACAACTCTCAGTCTCGGACCAAAGCTGATACCTTTCACAAGAAGAAAGCGGCAGCGGGAACTTCGGAATCTAAAAAACGGCTGGCTTAAAAATAAAGTATGTAAAGCACAAAAACTTGCACATCAGCACAAGACGAGCGAATTTTTCATTTCCACGAAAACATTTTATGGGCCAGTCACTCGTGGCGCAACCCCGCTCCGCTCATCTGACGGTAACCTCATAATTACAGAAGAAGAAGAAGGCCTCCTTCAGTGCTGGAAAGAGCACTACCATGCATTGCTCAACCGAAACACCGATGTGGATGTCTTGACTACCCAGTAGGTCCTTCAGCATCCATAGCTGACCGACCTCAGCTATCCTCCATCCCTGGATGAGGTAACTACTGCCATCAAACAGATGAAAAATAACAAAGCCTCAGGGCCTGATGGAATCCCAGCCGAGGTGTATAAAGCATGAGAACCTTAGCTCACCAGCCGTCTCCACTCTCTCCTGGAGAATATATGGGAAAAGGAGCAAATCCCCCAAGCTCTTAAAGACTCTTCCATTGTCAATATTTATAAGAACAAGGGAGACCGGTCAGACTGCAGCAACTACCGTGGGATCTCGCGGCTCTCCGTAGCCGGCAAGGTTATCGCCCGCGTCCTCTTTAACAGACTTCTTCCTGAGGCGTAAAACTTCCTCCCATAATCTCAATGTGGTTTTAGACCATTATGTGGCACCACTTACATGATCTTTACTGCCCGCCAGATACAGGAAAAGTGCAGAAACAGCGTCGTGAACCTGTACATGGCTTTCATCGACCTAACCAAGGTAGTCGACTTGGTCAACAGGGAAGCCCTCTGGTAGACCCTCAGCTGTTTTGGCTGCCCACCAAAATTCATCGCCATTGTGAGGCAACTACACGATGGCATGAACTGTAGTATCCTGCACAACGGCACCCTCTCTGAGTTCTTCCCCACCCAAACAGGGGTTAAACAAGGGTGTGTACTGGCACCAATTCTCTATTCCATTTTCTTGGCTGCCTTCCTTATACTCGTGTCAGTGCCAACTTAGCCAGCGGGGTGAACATCGAGTACCGGGTGAAATGGGGTCTTTTCAACATGAGACGACTCAAGGCAAGAACAAACGTGACAGCAGCTTCCATTACTGAACTTCAGTATGCAGACGACCTCACCCTTATTGCTCACACTGAACACGACCTACATGAGATCCTAACCACCTATGCAGACGCGTATGCATACTTCGGCCTTGAGGTGAATCTACGTAAGACTCAGATTCTCTTTCAACCCGCCCCTGGTACAGACACATCTCCACCCTCCATCCAGCTTAACGGTACTACCGTCTCTATTGTTGCCCTCTTTCGGTATCTCGGCTCCCACCAGTCCACCACCGAGGACATTAATGAAGAGATTCAGCAGCGGATTAGATGTGTATCTCAAGCCTTTGGCAGACTCTAAAATTGTGTCTTCAGCTGTTGGGAGCTGAAATTATCTACAAAGCTGCACTTATATTGAGCAGTGGTCCTCCCCACCCTGCTATATGGCAGTGAGACATGGGTCACATACAGGAGGCACCTCAAGACACTTGAAAACTTTCACCAACGTAGTCTACGTTCCATCCTCTGAGTTCGCTGGGAAGACAAGAGAACAAACGCCAGTAATCTTGCTGACACCAACTGTAGGAGCATCGAGGCTACCATTATCCATGAACAACTACGTTGGACTGGCCATGTTACCCGCATGGACGACAGTAGACTGCCAAAGCAGCTACTTTACAGTCACCTAACGAATAGTAAACGTAACGCCGGCGGGCAATTGAAAAGGTATCAGGATAGTCTTAAGACAAACCTGAAAAAGTGCCAAATCGACCCCCCCTCACCTGGGAGTCGATTACCACACATCGTAACGTTTGAAGTAACACCACACGAGAAAGTGTCAATTCTTTCGAGTTCGCCCGACTGCAAACCGTGGCAGACAAGAGCTCACGCCAGGAAGACACTGCCACCGCCCCTCCCGCAGCAGATGGAGCCCTCTACATGTGCAACGAATGTGAACTACGCTGCGGCCGTACCGGTCTCTTTAGTCACCTGAAAACTCACTAACCTAGGTGACATCCTTAATAACTCATATCATTGTATAATAGCTGGATGATCGTCCTACTTCTATTCCGATTGACAGCAAAGTAGTAGTAGTGTGTGTGTGGAAGATAAAATAAGAGTAAAAAGAGGTAATAATGCAGTGAAAACAAAAAATAATGAAAAAGGTTAAAAAAAAATCTGTTACAAAGTGAAAGTCTCGCCTCAGGCTCCTCTACGACAGCAACTTTTAATGGTGTCTCACTGATAATAATACAATATTTTCTTCTCAAATTTAACAGCGGATGACTCCAGGCTGACGGAGCTCTTAGATCACTCACAGGCCAACAAACAGACTCAAGAGTAGATTTCCAGACACGTTTACCCTTAATAGATAATTGATTAATATTTTACCATTATTGTTATCATTTATTAAAAATTTCAATATTTATTGGAACTGCTCTATATTATTATTATTATTATTATTATTATTATTATTATTATTATTATTGGTTATTGTTATGATTATAATTATTATTATTATTTTTATTATTATTATTATTATTATTATTATTATAATACACAGTTTTCAATACAACTTTCCTCGGCAGCAGATCTGCCCAGCACCAGTCACCACCAGTCTGGGACACAGTGTCGTACGAACCCGTGAACGGTTAAGTATACAAGTAAATTTCCTTATGCTAAGTGTTATTACTATATACTTATGTAACAAAAAAACTGCTCCTCTGCTCCAACTAGGGTGTATCTCTCGTTAATATATCGCTAAATGTACAAATATTTTAACTCCATAAAGCGAATTTTTCCATAGAATGTCAAATTATCATAAGTTATTCGTAATACAAATATTCTTAATCCTATGTATAAAACCCTTTTGTACATTCCAGAAACTATAAGTTTCGAGGACAATTTCCATACAGTAACAGAGATAATTTGGGGGGAGAGAGACATTAGTGTTATTGAAATTGTGCTCCTTTGAATCCCGTTACACGGACTGGGAGAAAAACAGTGTTACCATGTTAGTCTGCCTGGGAGCCCAACATTGTTACCACCTTCTACTACTTGGGATAAAAACAGTGTTACCACCTCAACAGCTTGGGAAAAAAAGTGTTACCACCTTATATTACCTATAAGAAAAACAGGACTACCACCTTATACAGTCTCGGAGAATTACAGTGTTACCACCTTATACTGCCTGGGAAACCAACAGTGTTTCCACCGAAGAATCATATGATTTCTATATCACAACATTTTCAACCTCTTATAAAATCAATGCCAGATGCTAGTGATCCCAGCCCAGGCCCGATGCTATATAGTGATTGAGAACAGGAAGAATGATACTTATTATTATTGTTGTTATATTATACAATTCTCTATGAAACCTTTACTGTATATCCCATAAGATGCAGCCAAGATCATACAGGGAAACACTACCATAAGACTTCACCAACGTAATTAGATATTCGAGGTAATTTTTTACACTAAGTATTATTACACTCGTAAAAAAGGTAAATTGTATACTTTTACTCCTCTCTCGTGTTATCCTATTTAGCACCCGGGTTAATTGCCTCAACACTTCCACTCCATAAAAAGTTTTCTTCCATTTTCCCTTATTATAAGAATCAGTCATGATATAAATGTTCTTAACAGTATACTACCTGGAGCAGTATAGTAACTTCTTCATACTACCTGGGGCAGGATAGGGACTTTTCCTTATACTACCTGGAGCATAATGGGGTGTACCTTATACTACCTGGAGCATTATAGTTGAAGGTTCCAAGTGTTCCCTGAAGAAGGCAGTGATGGGTAGGGAAACACCGGGTAACACTGAAGTCCATTTATTAACGGATAGGAGAGATACAAGTAGTGAGCCGCCTGCGCATGAAGTGCCATGCATGACCCACGGAGGCAGACTGAGGCTGCATTGCCATATGGCAGCCTCGGGGCAGTGTTGCCACATAACACGTGCATTGTTGCCACGTAATTACATACATAGATACTACTCGGCATAGTAGCTTATATAAAAGGTTGCTACTCGGCACAGTAGGTTAGATACATAACCTACATCTCCCTTCCCCCCTCACGCTCATAGTCTTTGTCTTGAGCGGACTTCTTAGTCCTAAGTCGCTCCGAGCGTCGAGGTGCACTATGGGGCGGATCCTCGTGAGGAGTAGGGGACTCGTCCTCGGTCAGGGGGGCCAGCAGCAGGGGGTGGGACTGGCCGGAGGAAGCGGCGGTTCCTCCACCAGACACGGCCGCTCGGCAGCCTGACCTTGTAGTCCCGCGACCGGCCGACGCCCATCACTATGCCCACCTTGTCCCAACGTGTTGTCGTCGGATCCTGGACGCGGACAAGGGCACCAATTTCCAGCGGCTGAAAAGGGCGGGCACGGTCGTCATACCGAGCCTTGGCGTTCTGGGCACGTGAAGCGGCGCCGCGGTCGCAGCTCTAGGCTCTGGTCTGCCACTCCTTCGCAAAGGCCTTGGCGTGTGCAGGAATGCAAGAGCGGAGAGGGTGACCAAACAGGATCTGGGCAGGGGAGCGTCCTGTGTGGGTGGGAGTATTACGTAACTCCAAGAGTCCTTTGTCAAACGCCTCACAGTCTATGTTGCCTGAAGGGGCTACCTTGAAGAAGAGGTGCTTGACTGTCTTGACCGCAGCCTCAGCATGGCCGTTTGACTGTGGGTAGTGGGGTGTTGACACGATGTGGCGGACTCCCCAACGCTCCAGGAATCCTGTGAAGTCCCGGCTGGTGAACTGTGGCCCACCGTCCGTCCGCAGACGTACGGGGACGCCTAGGTCACGAAAGAGGTGCCGGAAGTGGCGAATGGTGGCCGCGGACGTCGTGTCCGAGCCACAGATTACCACCACAGGCCAGCCAGAGAGTCGGTCGGCGACAACTAGGAAATGTTTCCCAGCTGTGCTGAAGAAATCAGCCGACATGGACTCGAAGGGCCTGGTGGGTTCGTCGTCGCACAAGAGGGGCTCCTGCTGTTGACTGGGCTGCATGGTCTGGCACGGCTCACAGGCACGGACCGTATTGACGATATCCGCGTCAATGCTGGGCCAGTACACAGCACGGCGCTTGGTCGCCTCTTTTCCACGATGGCTGTCGTGCAAACAGGCCAGAGACGCGACGACGGAGAGCTGCAGGGACGACCACACGGGCACCGTACAGGACGAGGTCCCCATCTGCGTAGAGGTCCTCGCGTATCTTCCAATACGGGCATAGGGCGTTGTGGAGGTCAAAATGGTCGCTAGGGAACCCAGTCCTCACTTTCTCCAAGAGCTGAGTGTAGGAGGGGTCGTCGCGTGCAGCGGTCCATAGTTCCTCAAGGGCCAGATCACTGTCGGGTGGCGACACTGAGGCCTGGGTGTTGGCGAGAGACTGTACGGCCTGCAAAGTGACGATGTTGCTGACGGAGAAACCGGCCTCGGTGTTGAGCATCTCGTCTTCAGTTGTCGGGCGGCTGACTGGGGAGCGGGAGAGGCATCCGGGATGCGCAACTCCTTACCTGCGCGCCAAGCCGCGATGAAGACGAAGGCCAAAATCTTCTCCTTCAGGCGCTGGAGGCGGGGATTCTCGATGGCGTCCAGTGAATAGTGGTTAGGAATGGAGACCAAGGGCCTGTGGTCTGTGATGAGGTCGAAGTGCTGTTGGCCAATCAAGTAAAACTTGCACTTCGATAAGGCCCATACCACTGCCAGCAGCTCCAGCTCGATGGTAGCGTAGCGAGACTCGGCATTGGTGAGGAAGCGAGAGCCACACTGTACGAGCCGGTACTTTCCTCCACCGTAATCCTGGAGAAGGGCGTAACCAACCCCATACAGGCGCGAGGCGTCTGTCTGGAGGACGGTGGGGAGCGCTGGGTCGAAAGTAGCGAGGATAGGTGGACTTGACAGGGCCTTCTTCACCTTACGAAAGGCGAGGTCGTGGTCAGGGGTCCACGTGAAAGTCCTCTTGGGGCTCATCAGGGGGCGGAGAGGCCCGGCAGCGGCGGAGACGTCAGGAGAAAATTCTGCCAGCTGGTTCACCAAGTCCATGAAAGACCTGGGATCCGTAAGGTTGGCAGGTTCGGCAAAGTCCGCTATGGCGCGAACTTTCTCCGGGTCCTCAGCAATGCCATCCCTTGAGAGTCGGTAGCCGCAGAAAGACACTGCAGGTGCGGCCAAGACGAACTTCTCGGCATTCAGAGTGATGCCGTGCATCCTACACCTGGTCAGTACCTCGTCGATGCGGCAAAGATGCGTCAGGTAGTCCTCATCATAGAGGAGGACGTTATCCACTACCTTCACGCAGTTGGTCACGCCTTGAAGTGCCATGTCACCACGGAGACAGAAGGCGTCCCTGGTAGCAGTGAATCTCATAGGGCCACGGCAGTAGCGAAAGCGTCCGTAAGGCGTGATAAAAGTGGTCAGTTGCTGATCCTCCTTCAGTGGGATCTGCCAGTAACCACAGAGGGCGTCCATTGTCGAAAAGTGCCGTACCTTCGGGTCTACACTCCGTATAGCTGCAAAAGGTGTGGGTGAAGGGTGGGCGGGACGGGACAACTGGCTGTTAAGCTTAGACAAGTCGGTAGTAATCCGCACTCCACCGTTAGTCTTAGCCACGGCGACTAGAGGGTGGCACCAAGGGGACGGGTCGTCACCAACGGGTACGATGACACCCTGGGCCACCATGGAATCCAGTTCCTTCTTGACTGAATCCCTGAAGGCGAGAGGGATCAACCGGGGAGTGTGTATGGCAAACGGCTGCACATCTTCCTTCAGGTGTATCCTCATAGGCTGACCCGCCATAGCCTTCAGTGGCGCGGTCCGTAGGGCCTCCTTCGTCACCAGCACTTCCGAGTACTCCTTCAGGAAGTAGGCCCTTGCGGCTGAAGGAGACGTCTCGCTGTGAAGAGGAAGCAGCCGTGACTTGGGTAGAGGCGGGGAGGGAGTGGACGCAGGTTCTGGTCAGCTCTGTGCGGCAGCGCCAGGCGTGTCGCTCGTTGACTCACGCACCCTGCTGGCGGTGTACCGAGCAGCTGGGATCTGCTCAGGAAAGTCTCTAGGCACCACGCCTAACTCCTTGCAGTGCTCCCACGACAACAAGGGTGTAGCGAGAGTAGGCTGCACATCCATCCATCCGTGACACGACCTGTCGCCGTAGGTGATCTCCGCTTGAAAGGAGCCCACAGCGTCCAGCATCTGGGAACCGTCCGCATTGTAGTACAGCAGCTGCGGCAGTGGTCCCAGGCCGCGTTTGGTAAGGCCCAGTTTCTGGAGGTGCTTCAGGCCTATCACCGTAACATCAGCGCCGGTGTCCGGTATCACCTCGATGTGACCCGACACATCACCATATGTGACGGCGATGCGGATGGTAGGGAAAGGGGTAGCACTGGGACGTGTGGTCGATTCCACCCTCCTGATGTGACTCAGCTGCTGCTTGGGGCTGCGTGGGCCATCTGAAGGGGGCTGCGTGCGAACCACCCCGAGGGAAGTGTGCAGCTTTCCTCCTCGTCTCGGGCTTTTGGGCTTGGGTTGGCGGCAGCACTTGTCGTAGTGTCCATAGCGACCACAGGCCTGACACTTGTGGCCTCGTGCAGGGCACCTGTCTGTGTTAGACCAGGGGCTCTTACGATCACATCCACGACACAGTGCGTCGGCGGCCGGGCATGTCTTGGGGCCATGCTGCTTTCCACAGCTGCCACAGGAAGCACCAGGCGGAGGCGTGGAAGAACGTGCGGCAGCCTTCACGTTGTTGGCCGCCTTCTTACCCTTCTTGTACTGTGAGATAGCTCTCACAGCAGGTGGGGCCCGTAAGGCAGAGGTGGCGGACTTGGTGGCCCTGTATGACCGACATTCAGTCACTACCACCTGGAGTGTGGAGGAAGCATCCAAGGGGATGAGTCGCTGCACCAACTTTTCTGGCCTGACACCTTTCAAGATCCCGTGCTTGATCCAGACTTCCTCACATTCCTGGCTGTGCGCCTTGCAGACGTCGATCTCCTCCGACAAACTTTTTAAACGTACAAAAAAGTCGACAAAGGATTCATTCTCCGCTTGCTTACAGCTGGTGAAGGCGCGGCGACACAAAGCCTCGTTATTCCGACCTTTAACATGCTCCTGTAAAAGGTCGAGCACATCCGTCACTGAAGACGTAGAATCGGGAGGCACTTGCATCATGTGCTCCAAAACTCTCTGGGTCTCCAGCGACAAACACATCCGCATTTGGATGAGCTGTTTAATTGGAGGCATGCTATCAAGGTCCACCATCGTGGAGTAATCTGTCCACCGCCGCCTCCACTCACGAAAAAGCTGAAACGTGACGTCTGGTGAGAGGGCAGATGGGGATTGAACAGATGCCTTGGGAGCTGTTGGAGTAGCAAGAGTACCTGGAGGACGCTGGTGTGGTGGAGGAGGGAGGGTACTGGCTCCTTGGTGCGCACTACCTGCGAGTGAGGGAGGGTGGGTTAGAGCCAGGGTCGCCAATATTGCATCAAAGCGTGCCTTTTCCTCCTCTCTTCGTATCTCCTCCCTTTGAAATTCCTCCTCTCTGCGTCTCTCGTCCCTGTCGCCCATCCACCTCAGAATTGTGGCAATGTCCGTCACTGGAGGTGGAAGATGAGAGGCAGTGGGCGCAGAAGCTCCATCTGCGCCCGGTAGAGGGGAAGGTGGGGAGTCGTGTCTCCCATCTTGACGTTGTCCCTTCTTACCGCCCATCTTAGTATGCTCGAACTGCGCTGTTTAGTATATAAAGTGGTGCCTCATCAGCTCGAACCACATATATATGACGTAAACAGCGCAGAAATAACACAAAGGGTCCACTGTTCTGTCCGTGAGTGTGTGCGTGCGTGTGTCTGAGAGAGCAGATCGTAGAGGCCTTAATGCGCTTCCCGGGTAGAGCTCCGTGGGTACCACAAAAAACAGGCCAATGCTCAACTCTCAGCTCTAGACACACTAATACACTGACACTAACACTGCCATTGTCACTAAAACGCACTGCGACAGTGCAACACTGCACGTCGCGGCGAAACACAATGCAACACAACACAACACACTAGAGTCGACACGCACATCACCGGCAGACGTAACCGTCGGCATTGTTCACGACACCTGTAAGTCCACACATCCTACTCACTGCGCCATGAAGATTCCAAGTGTTCCCTGAAGAAGGCAGTGATGGGTAGGGAAACACCGGGTAACACTGAAGTCCATTTATTAACGGATAGGAGAGATACAAGTAGTGAGCCACGTGCTCATGAAGTGCCATGCACGACCCACGGAGACAGACTGAAGCTGCATTGCCATATGGTAGCCTCGGGGCAGTGTTGCCACATAACACGTGCATTGTTGCCACGTAAATACATACATAGGTGCTACTCGGCACAGTAGCTTATATACAAGGTTGCTACTCGGCACAGTAGCTTAAGATACATAACCTACAACAGTAACTTCCATATACTACCTGGAGCATTATAGGGCCTCTTCCTTATAATACCTGAAGCATTATAGTGATTCTTCCATATACTACCTGGAAAATTATTTCATGACTCTTCCTTATACTACCTGGGGCATTATTATGACTTTTCCTTATATTACCTACAGCATTACACGAACTCTTCCTAATACTGTGGAGCTCCCAGGTAGTGTAAGGTTGATTCTCGAAGAAGTAGAAGGAAGAGTATCCTGTGTTGGTGACGTACGAAACCTTGTGTCCTTATCATTGAAGTGAGAGACACTGACTTTCCGACTATAATCTATACTTAAGAAACACTGTATTTGTTATATTTTTCACCGTAAATATATCACTGAAAACACGATTTATACAATGTATGTACTGTCAGAGTCAAAAGTTGGCTCCCTTCCAAACTGAAGCAGTATCGACCCCAAATGAGATACAACAACACACCCGCACCAGATGACAGTCAGGGTAAGTCAGTTCGGAGACTCATTCCCGTGACTCAGTTTCACCACGGGGAGCGAACTTTTGGCCCTGACCGTACAGTGTATTGAGAAAAATAATTTAACTATTAAAGGCAAATGTTACTTGCTTAGAGTTACCTAAGTTAACGATGTTTTCATAATCGTATCTTTACAAATTCTAATGAATAAAACCAGATTTGCTTGTCATAATCAACAGACAGCGATCAAAGGAAGGCTAAACACAACATATCATGTTTAGAATCGAACAATATATAAATTAATAAGTTTATCATTCCATATTATTTGCTATTGATGATAACCTATATATATGGGGGAACATACTGGCACTTGATGTAATGATTATCCTTAATTTACTAATACATATTTTTTTTAATAGCTACACTGACATGGAGGAATGACAAGCATCTGATCTCATAATAAAACAGCGAAAAAAATATCCATAAGAACTATATGATTTATTTTCCTCTAAAACCTGTACGTTGGTTCAACTCTTTTTGATCATTTAAGTCTAATTGGAACAAAAGAGTCTAATGCTTTTTTAGAAAATTTAAGAGTCGATTTAATAATAATTAAACTAGTAGCGATGATGAGATTAAATGAGAAATCACTGTGTTGAATTTTACTGTAGATTATTTTGTTTCTATAATGAATACGACTCAATAATTAAGGGTCGAGGAGAGACAGAACCAGTCACAGTGTAAGAAACGTAACGCGAGGTAAAACCCTTGAAAATGAAATTGACTTCTAACCCAAAGTGTGTAACTCACTCTAAAAAATATCTTTACAATTTTGTGAAGGACAATATGTCACAATGAACGAAGGATTTTGACAACCTTACCAAGACAACAGGAGTCGCAGTGTTTATTTTGAAATTCATCAGACCTCTCCGTAAAGATACTGTTTGAACCAAGTACATGAACTCTCGGCAGATCCAGTCATTTTTTGTCTCAAGTCATACAAAAATACTTACGACTGACATCAAGCCATAACCCAAGTGTTTTTATATACTGATATTCTTTAGCACAAGTAATTGCTCAAATATATATGATTACTTGTAAAAGAGAAGTATTTTATTTTACTAAAATATTTTCTTGGTGATGCCAGGGTTTCATCATTAAAATCTGTCAGTAAAATGGAAATAACCAGCAACTCTGATAACTTTGGTGTCACATACGATCACTAAGAGAATGTGTGTACGGGTAAACAGAGTATAGCAGGTAGCTGACCTCCGTAACTCAGGTGATATTTCTCACAACTTCTGAGTCACTCTCATAATGCACCGCAATATTTTCCTCTTCTCATTTAAGATTATATTCTATTTTCCTTCCTATTATTTTCTTCCCCTCTTTATCCTCCCTGTTATCCATTTTTCCTCTCATTCCCTACACGTTTATGGTCATGATAACAATATATATTACTTCCAGGTTGTATCTCACAAGTAAGAATGAACACTTCCCCACGTGGCTGTAACACCAACATGCAGGAAACATTAAATAGCGTCTCAAGATTTACCTCGGGAGTCTTCTACAACCTTTACCTGGAGGAGGAGAGTCAGTGGCTGAAGTGTTTGAGAACAAGATTGTGAAGGTGGACACTTGCACCTTTCAGGACCAAGCTGGAGACGTTCAAGAATAAAAAGGGAGAGAGAGAGAGAATAAACTAAAACTCGAGACAAACAGTAAAATCTCTGGGGAGTTAACAGCATCACCTCAGATCAAGTTTACTGACAACTTACAAGACATTCCCACAACAACAACACTAACGATATTGTCTACAGCAGTGACGATGAGGTTTGATCTTTTTTTCGGTCAAGTCTTACCTCCAATGTTTGACGAGTATAGGACAAAACTCCTGCAGGAGAAAACCCCCCTAGGACAAAACCCCTCTAGGACAAAACCCCCTCAAGTAAAGTGCTAAGTAGGGCAAAATCCCTTTATGAGTAAAAAAAATAATACAAAAGCCCCCATTTTTTTCTATTTCCAGACTTTAAGGCCATTTTAATGATTTTAAACAAGCGAAGAACACCATAAAGACAGCTGCTCTGACCAACAGAGGCAGACCTGCACATTTCGTTACAGACAACCCCCCCGACAAATAATAATAAGACTTTTTTAAATCATAATTTTTATTCTTTTTATTATTTATAGTTTATGAACACTTCTATTACATGTAAAATATTACACTTATTATATCATGAGACTAACGTAACCCCTTCTAAATAAGGGGGTTTTGTCCTTCTTTGCACTTTACTTGAGAGGGTTTTGTCCATGGGGGTTTTGTCCTAGGGGATTTTATTCTGCGGGGATTTTGTCCGAACCCCATATTTGACAGGGAACTCAACACACACCCAACATTATCTATATTTCACTACTACTCAACAAACGGAATTTTTCACTGAATAAATAAACAGTACACTCGCTCCAAAAAGCATCATTACGATTTTGTGAGACAATGTGACTCAACGGACGAAGGATTTTGATAACCCTACCGAGACAACGGGAGTTCATTTTGAAATTCATCGGACCTCTCCGTAAAGATACTTTTTGGAGTGTTTACATCAGAGAGCTTTACATTATTGATGTTAGTAGATTCTTCCAGAGTGGTAAGAGAAGATGAATTTGGCACAGGACTTTATATACTGCAACTAAAAACAATTGGTTATGATATATGACCAATATTTTCTTAGGGACGAACAGTATAATAAGGTTTAATGAGTCATCACAGTACGTTTTAAATTCATACACAGTTGTCTGGTTAGTGTGTGTGGCCGCGGGGGCTACTCCTGGTATACACAGTTGGAAATATTTGTGTGCTATTTGTCAAGTGAAGCAAGAATATCTGTCTTACACGAGCACAGCGGGATACCAAATCGCCTGACACGGCCACTGTTCGTCATGTATTCCTCCTGGCCTACACTCTGCTCACGCCCTACAGGCTACAGCATACTAATATTTCACGTGGGAGAACTTGGTCTTCCATAACACTTGACTCACTACTACTCTGACCTATAAACAGTACAGTAAGTAACATAATAAACAAGTCAACGAACTCATTGATTCTTTATTTCTGACTAAAAACTGATGATCTGAACTTGAAAATAAGTTATAAAGTGAACAAGTCCTTCATCTAATAGACACTTGACGAGGTTGTATATGGGACAGACAGGCGGTATTCGCTGGAGGTCGTTTACATTCTCGGTAGGATTTATTATCAGAGGAATAAGATTGACTCCCACCATGTCATTAGTGAGGATCTTATATACAAAAATAGTACAGGAAAAGCCTAACACTTCGTCCATTAGAAATATTGTCAGCGATCAAAGCTTTCTTACGAGGAAGTTTTCTATAAATAGGCTTTATCTTTTTTGTCCTATTGTTATGACTTGATACCGTTAACAGGAGACAAGAGAAGGGAGACCTTCACGTATTGGCTTCATTAACCTCCCCTCACCTCTCACTTGTGTTGGAAGGCTGCCGCTATAATGTTCAGACACTTTATCATATGACAGCAACTTTATGGCGAGACTTTGAGAGAATAATTGGTTTCCGATTTCTTGCATACTTTAGAATATATTTAAATGTGGCCTTGATTATCGTGGTATGTGTGTGTGTGTGGGAGGGGGGGGGGGGGGTCAGGCACGTATACAGGTAGGGCTGAAGGGGGGGGGGGGTGGCTTGAGCCCTTGACCCTTTGCCCTGCCAATTACGAGGTGTCCTCCTCGATGTTTTTTTTTTTTTTTTAATCATCAGTAACAGGAGGGTAGGGTATCCACTAGCAATGAAAAAATAGGCAGATCAGCCCATTTATGGCCTCAAAGTTGCCCGCAAATAGATCAGAGTTCAAAAAAATTCCGGGGGGGCTGTAAAGGCTCGCTTCGCTCGCCCTCAGGGGACGGTGCCCTTTTTGCAAACTCTCAGCCCCCCATCTGACAGACCCTGCGCACGGCCCTGGCGTGTGTGCGAGCAAGTAATATCCTTGGATATAAATCGAATAATGAGAAGGTCTATTTTCGTCGTGGCTAATAATAATAATTGTTGCCGTCCTCAGCGATCATCAGAACCACGAGTCATGACCCTACAACACCGCCTCATTACTCTTACCGATTACTGTAAAAATATTGTCCTCCATGGCGAGTTAATTATCATTATGTTACCTACAGCCACAGGCGATTCATCAACCACTTGAGAATGACGTGTTGGGCTCACTGTCTACCCAGCACTTCGCTTCCAAACTAGTATGACCAAGTATGCCCTAGTATGATGTAGAATAAGCAATAGGGTGGTCCTTATTTTTCAACTTTGGAATTTTTTACCACAGACCCTGCTAAAAGTGTCCATTTAGGACAACAACTTTGTGTGTAGAGTTATTTTTAAATATAATAATATTTAGAGGTTGCTCAAAGCTGTCAAGAATTAAGTAATCGATGTAGTCGATTTGTAGCCGATTACGCCCACCACTAGTTCGTCGCATTTGGCACAATTGTGGTGAGTTTTTGCTGGTCGAGATTGATGATTGGGGAATTTAGAAGCAGTTCTGCAGAGTATTCTCATTATTAATTTATATTAATAGTTAATTTCTTTATTCCTCAGGTCAAAATGGCTAATGCAGGAGTAAAAACACGAGAAAATGTGTATTTGATAAAGACCTTATGTGATGACATTACAGGGGCCAAGCTACCTTCAAAAAGGCAAGTGTTACAGTATTTTTTAAGCCTGCATCGCATACAGAAAAAACAACATCAGAGTGGCAGCTGGGGAAGTCACAAAGTTCTTCAATTATGGACAAAGCAAACATTCCCACACACCACAAACCAGATTGTGTGAATCAAGTGCACAAAATGTTTGACAAGTGGATTAGTTTGAAAAAGAACTCTTCAAGAAAGACAGAAACTCAAAAGCAGAAAGACAAAGAGTTCACGGATACATTTGAAGATCTCTTTGACATTGCACATGTGAATGCTTTGAATATGATGACAGTTCAGGAGGATAAGGATTTCTGAATAGCGCAACGAGAAAAGGGGCGTTGTGGGGCAATGTTATCTCTTGTCAAAGTATTCCTGAAAAGACAGAAACGACGAGAAAAAACTCTCAAGAAAGCAATGAAAAGGAAGTTGGCTGCAGACAGAGCAGAGGAAGAAGCCAAAAAATGCCAGGCCATCGTTGTCTTGGACAGCAGTAGTACGTCTTCTTCTGAGGAATCCAACCCAGTTCCTGGCCCATCAGCACTTCAAACTCCACCTACTGTCAAGAAGCGTGGACGAAAAGAAGTTCTAACTCCAGAACTTTCTACAGCATTAGATCTGACCAGGTCCTAAGATAGAATGGCCATGCACATTGTCACCCAAACTGCTCGGAGTCTGGCCATGATGTCAGTGAATTGATTCTGAATCGATCAAGCATCAGGAGGAAACGTCAGCATCATCGCAGTAGCAGGGCAGCTGAAATCCTTTCAAACTTCAAACCAGAGTCAGTTTTAATTGTTCACTGGGATGGTAAATTGATGCCTGATTTGACGGGGCATGGGGGCCATGTTGGCAGACTCCCAGTTCTTGTCTCAGGCAATGGCACCTCCCAACTTCTTGCTGTTCCAAAACTTCCCTCTGGTACCGGTGACGAACAAGCAAAAGCTGTTGTGAAGTCTTTGCAGCAATGGCACATTGCAGACATGGTGCATGGCATGTGTTTTGATACAACAAGCTCAAATACTGGTCACCACAAGGGTGCGTGTCAAAATTGAGCAGTAGCTGGGTCGTGATTTGCTATATTTTGCCTGCCGCCACCATGTACTAGAACTTGTAGCTGGAGCTGCTTTTGAAGCTTTAATAGGGCACTCAGCTGCTCCTGACATACAGCTGATCCGAAGATTCCAAGCCAAATGGGAACAAATTGACAAGCAGAAGTTTGAAGACTCCTCCACCGACGATCTGGCAGAAGAATCGGTCAGAGCTGTTAGGGACGATCTAACCAACTTCATTGAGAAGGCTCTATTGGAGACACAGCTTCGAGATGATTATCGAAAGCTGCTAGAGCTGGCCTCCATCTTCCTTGGCACATCACCTTCTCGGGGAGTACGATTTTCTGCTCCTGGTGCAATGCACCAAGCACGATGGATGGCAAAGACGATTTATTCCTTCAAAGTGTGGTTATTCCGTTCTCAGTTTAAGCTTACTCTAAAGGAGAACAGAGGACTAAGAGATTTGTGCATTTTCTTTGCCCGAATATATGTGAAGGCTTGGACAACTGCTCCACTTGCTGCAAAGGCACCAAAAGGTGATCTGATGTTGCTTAAAGCTCTACAAGACTACAGTACCATCAGCGATGCCATATCAAAGGCAACTTTCCACAAAATGATGAGACACCTCTGGTACTTGTCAGAAGAGTTGGTTGCATTGGCCTTCTTGGAGGACCGCATGTTGGAAGCTATGAACATCGTTATTGGAGAAGAAAAGCATGTCAAACGGGTAACAATCAATCCAGACACACTCCTAGTGAAGAACCTATATGATTTCACGAAAAAGAACACAAAGTCATTTTTCAAAAAGCTCAACTTGAATACAGATTTCCTGGCCCTCCCAGTAGAACAGTGGAAAGATGATCCTGGCTTCCAAAATGCAAACGCCAGTGTACAAGCTTTGTCTGTGATCAATAATCATGCAGAAAGAGGAGTAGCCTTAGTCCAAGATTTCTCAGGCCGCATCACCAAGGACGAACAGCAACTGCAGTATCTACTGCAGACAGTTGCTGACCACAGGGAATCATTCCCTAATGCCCTCAAGCAGACCTTACTGAGCGACAATGAGTGAGACTGGTCCTCATGTGACCCCTGCCTTGAGCAGCTAATACCCACTAAGACTAAGTGGGGGGGGGGAGCAGGCTTGGGGACTAGGAAATGATGTGTTATGATTCATAACACATCTTATGAACATTAAGCATAGGCAAAATATAGTTAAATTTCATTTGACTTGGGCAACCTCTAATTATTAAGATATTTAAAAAATATTTTACAGGCAATGTTTCTACCCCAAATGAAAACTTTTGCCAGGGTCTGTGACAAAAAAATGGCAAATTTTGTTTTTTGCCCCAAAATAAGGACCACCTTAATAAACAAGTGTGACATAGTATGAGCAAGTGTGACCTAGTATGACCCAATGTCACCTAGTATGACCCAGTATGACCTAATGAGGCCTAGTATAACCCAGTATGGCCTAGTATTAGCAAGTATGACCTAGTATGAGGAATATCAAATAATTCTTAAGTTTAATACCAAACTGAGAGAAATGTAATATGTATGGAAATGACTTCTATCGCGTATATAACAACTATGTTTACTGCGTTGGTGATCAGGTGTTGTCAAGTGCGAGTTCGCAGGCGTTGTCAAGTGCGAGTTCGCAGGCGTTGTCAAGTGCGAGTTCGCAGGCGTTGTCAAGTGCGAGTTGTCAGGTGTTGTCAAGTGCGAGTTCTTAGATATTGTCATGTGCGAGTTCTCAGGTGTTGTTAAGTGCGAGTTCTAAGGTTTTGTCAATACGAGTTTTCACATGAACCACCATCACCACCCACACACCATATCTTCAACATTCACACATCACACCAACACCATCCACACATCCAGAACGGGAAGAAGGTGTGCAGTCGCCTACACTTATACCTGTTACAGTGGCTGGCGCATTTTGTGAGATGTGGCAGCTGTGGGACATTTACCTAGCATCCCTAGTCTGGCTACTATTGTGAGGCTTCTTGGGGCCATTCTAGGAGTTTTAATACAATGTAAACAAAAGCACCAGCCACTGTACCAACTATAGTCGAGGTGAAGGAGACCACAAGATCCTTCAACAATAACAAGACTCCGGCAAGAAAAAAAATATAACACCGGAACTTATAGAAACAGTGGCAATATGTCAAGAAAATATATGAAGTCAACTACGGAAGGAAAGATATCAAATGTTTGTATAAATGTCCTCGCAATGATTATACCTAAAAAAGTATAGCTAAAACGTATTAATACTAAATAATTACCAAAACACAAAGGAAACATCACAGAAACATTTAGACGCAATTATGAATGTTTGGGGTTGAACTTATACGTATTTGTCAGCGTCGTTGTTGGTGAGACACAGGTACTCACTAGCCTGGTGGTGGTGATGTACACTGTACAGTATGTCAACACCTGGCTGGTCACCTGAACCTAACACAGGTACTACTAGCCTGGGTGGTGGTGATGTACTATCGTGCACCAAAGTCGTGTCCACTACCGAACCACAGTGAGAATTCGAATAGCCTTGAGTCTGAAGTTTCGAAACAACTAGGGGAAATGCTATGGTCGGCTAACAGATGTCGCCCACTGTGTGTGTGTGGGTGGGTGGGGGGTGGGGGGGATAGAGGAGGTGGGGGTTAGTCTTGTAACAGGCTGTGTGTAGATGGAGCATAACATCGTGAATTCTGCAAACACTTATAACAATAAGAATGTCATGAAGTTAGTTAATATTATTAAGCATGGTGAGAGATGTGTAACGGGTAAATAAAAGCACTACAACGACCATATCTCTTCCGTTCATGGCTACGACGGTGAGACTGATGGGCACACCAGTAATTAATTCTCCTTGACTACCAGTAACGGTAGTCACGGAGAATACGCAAGTTGTTACCAAGGTTGGCGCCACCCACACCAGGGGAAGGAGATGATGTCGAACACTGAAACATGCCGAGGTCTCATTCCTACCATCGTCATCACAAACAGGTAAGTCACATTAATTTGTCAGCATAGCCTATGACGTCCTTATACTATTGCAGGGTGTCCCATGAGTGACAGCAGATATTTGTAGAGGTGAAATAATATGTGATATTGAGCCACCACGTCTCTATCTCCATCCGTTTCCCTCTATCTATAATATAAAGTGTAACCCTCTTCAGAAAAAATAATGAATGGGCCCTCCAAACAAATTAAAGATGAGGTGCACCCCACCCAAATAGGGATGGGCCCTCCATTTCCTTTCGCCTTCTTTTCTCCACATCCTTTCCCCCCTCCCATCGCCCCAGTCACCCCAACCTACCACCCAATACCATGCAGTGGGCAGAAGGCCACACACTTTCTCTCCTCCTAAAAGTCTGTTCCGTTTAACCCGCATTCTTTCACTACTAAACCTCCTTCCCCCTTTCCTATATTTCGCTATCGCTATCGGTATCTCCCGCCTCGACTCCGCCATTTGTAATGGTTGCCTTGCGTAATTTGTAAAATCCACCTCACAGCTAAACGTAAACCGAAAAATCCATATATGTATATAAGTTTTATACTCATAATCACATATTCTTTCACCTCTAAAAATATCTGCTGCAATTAGTGGGACACCCTATTATAATTATATGCCAGTTGTTATATGAGCTCCTTAGTTAACTTCACCATAAAAAATATGGTGTTTGATGTGCTATGCGTTTGCCGTACGTTACCTTACTCGGTTATGTTACACCCCCAATTGCAACCTGGGAGTTTGGGTTGGGTAGTGTAGTATTTTGAGCAGAAATGGAATTCAGAACGACTCAATGAACATGAAGAAAAACGTTTTTATATAACGAACCCTAACGTAATTTAACCTAATACAGTTATATGTAATCTGGGACGAACATGTCATAGCTGAAAATTGTCAAAGAAATATGTAAAGCAGTGGAAAACCATATATTTTGATTATCGGCGAGGCTAACTACCTATAAACAATTAATATTTGACAATTGGCAAAAGTCCTGGGAAAATGAACCAACAAGTCATAAGCTAAAAATGATCAAACCATCAGTTTATCCTTGGTCATCATCAAAACAATCCTCTCGACTTCACGAAACTATTCTGAATCGTCTAAGAATTGGGCATACGCGATTGACGCATGGCCAACTCACGTCTTCCCCTAATGGAGCCCCACCCATATGCTCCAACTGCCGAACACAAATAACAGTCCAACATATTCTCATTGAATGCCCTATTTATAATCGGTATCGGACAATGTGCTTCACTAACCCGACAAAGTAAGATATTTTAGCAGAGACCCCAAAATTTTCCCTAAGTTCAGTTTTGACCTTTTTGAAATCCTGTAATCTCCTCCAAACAATATAACACTAAATTATAGAGAAAGAAATATATGTTAACTAAACCCTCTGGCCAGCCCGAGGAGAGACTCAAATGGGTGTCAGTGGTCTGGTTAAACTAAATCTTGATGATGATGATGATTATCGGCGAATGTTCACTCTACAGTCGCAGGGGTGGTGGTGGAGGTTTTGGGGGGGGGGGGGGGGGAAGATCCACTTGCAGTTCACTATGAATACATGAAATAGGAAGGGTTTCTTGGGCAGTTTATCCAAAAAGATTCACCAAAACGATACGTCAGAGTAATAATACTTAACCTAGGTGTTACTAATACCATTAATTTACTCTAGTATATATGAGCTTGCATCAGTTACTACAACATAATATTGCTCTGCCATTTCAGATATGCCTGCAAGACGAGCAAATTCGTCGGCAGTGATTGCTGAGCGAGGCCAAATCATCGGGATGTGGAGAGCCGGGGCAACTGTGCCGAACAATGCTGTCGAAGTGGAAAGGAGCACCAAGACGATTAGGAGGTGGTTCCGCCGGTGGGAGGAAGAGGGCTCAGTGGAGACGAAACCTCGAAGCGGGAGGCCACGAGTAACGTCGGCAAGGATGGACGCCATGATCGTGGCAGCTGCAACGGCATATCCAATGCGAATCTATGCCTCAACTGCCATCACATGACGACGAGACGCCGACTTCATGAAGCCGGGATCGACTGCCATATTACAGCTCACAAAGGGTGGCTAACACCTACTCACAAGGAGTGTCGACTCGGCTTTGCATTGGAACACCTTCCACATAGAGAAGAATACTGGAGAACCATTATATTTACCGATGAAACGGTGTTCAGGTCAGTGGGAGCCGAAGCAAGGCAGTGCTGGCGGCCCCAACACATGCTACCATGAGAAACACATTCAACATCGCGCAGTGAGTGGTAGGGTGTCAGTGTCATTCTGGGGGTGGATGTGGGCACATGGGCCAGGTGAACTGGTCAAGATCAATGGCCGTTTCACTGGTGAGCAGTATGTAGACATCCTGGAGCAAGTGCTAATTCCTACAGTCCGGGTTATGGCAGTTCCAGCCCCCCACACTATCGGACTGGTTCATGACAACAGTCCCACTCATACCAGCAACATAGTGAAGGACTACCTCCAGGATCACCCTGAAATTGAGGTCATCGACTGGACAATACTTGGATATGATATTAATCCGATTGAACATATTTGGGCCATGATGAAACGTGACTGGGATATTGAGGAGCAGCAAACCTGCGCAGCAATAGAGACCAACGCTTACGAAGTGTGGAAGAGTATACTGTACGTTGACGACCAGGGGTGTGCCTGAAGCTGGTCGACTCCATCCCTAATCGCCTTGATGAAGTCCTGAATGCAATGGGTGGCTGGACCAAATACTAAGATGTGTGTATTGGTGTATTGTTTGGATTTTAGTATTGTTTGTAAATACAATTAATATATATTAACTCGCTTCCAGTGTTATCTTAAATCCATGTCCTTAATGATGTCTTAAACTATATCGCATGAAAATTCATAACAAAGTAACTTAACAGCCACAAATTATGTATTGTGTGGTATACAATGATCTGTATGACACGTCGTGGAATGTGTTGTCTTATAACACAATATAATTATATAGTTACAATTGCCACGATCATTGAAATGCTCATGATGTTCAGCACACAATATTAACGGTAACTGAGCACACTCCAAAATATATGAAGCTTGCATATTGTGGTGGGGTGTGTAAACACTGGAACTTGGAAGAATTGGAACTAGATTAAGTCTGAATACTATTTTACAATACTGATAACTTTTTCACTCCACTCTTTTTAACATATGTATATAATTATATAATATTGCATATTATCACAAATATTTATTAAGCAAAGGATGGGTGGAATACAAATAAATATTACCATAATCTCTTTGTCGGAATAACAACAAAATTGTGAAGTGGTCGCTGAGTAAAACTAGCTGATTCTTGCATATTTCACTTTTATCCTTAATATATTCCATTCTTTAAAGTAGCATTGTGACTTGAGCTGCATTAAGCACCCAGGGCACTGCACCTGTTCCATGAATTCGTAACCATAACGAAACAACTGTAAGACAAAACGTAATTAAAAAAGCAGCTTGAAATTATGGTGGTATAAATAATAAATAAACCTGCCTCTCATCCAGCCCCCACTTCCTCTATTCCACCCCCCCCCCCACCCCACACACACTACAGTGGGCGACATCTGTTGGCCGACCATAGCATTTCGCCCAGCTGTTTCGAAACTTCAGACTCAAGCCTATTCGAAACCTCACTGTGGCTCGGTAGTGGACACGACGCTTGTGCACGATAGTACAGTATGTCAACACCTGGCTGGTCACCTGAACCTAACACAGGTACTACTAGCCTGGGTGGTGGTGATGTACAGTACTGTATGTCAACACCTGGCTGGTCACCTGTACCTAACACAGGTACTACTAGCCTGGGTGGTGGTGATGAACAGTACTGTATGTCAACACCTGGCTGTACCTAACAGGTCTACTGCTGGGTGTGAACACTGAACACGCTGGTCACCTGAACCTAACACAGGTACTACTAGTCTGGGTGGTAGTGATGTACAGTATGTCAACACCTGGCTGGTCACCTGTACCCGACACAGGTACTACTAGTCTGGGTGGTAGTGATGTACAGTATGTCAACACCTGGCTGGTCACCTGAACCTAACACAGGTACTACTAGTCTGGGTGGTAGTGATGTACAGTATGTCAACACCTGGCTGGTCACCTGAACCTAACACAGGTACTACTAGTCTGGGTGGTAGTGATGTACAGTATGTCAACACCTGGCTGGTCACCTGAACCTAACACAGGTACTACTAGCCTGGGTGGTAGTGATGTACAGTATGTCAACACCTGGCTGGTCACCTGAACCTAACACAGGTACTACTAGCCTGGGTGGTAGTGATGTACAGTATGTCAACACCTGGCTGGTCACCTGAACCTAACACAGGTACTACTAGTCTGGGTGGTAGTGATGTACAGTATGTCAACACCTGGCTGGTCACCTGAACCTAACACAGGCACTACTAGTCTGGGTGGTAGTGATGTACAGTATGTCAACACCTGGCTGGTCACCTACTGTATATCAGCTGCTGGTAAAATTTTCACTTTATATTCATAAAATCCTATTACGTTTTACTGCCGACTTTGCTCTCAGTATTAACCTGAGGCTTATATTGACATGACATCAGGGATTTAACTTGTATATGTTTTATCAGCAGCGATGTGATATACTGTTATGATGTTATTGTTATTGGTTGATCTTCAAGAACGATATTGGTAATAATATATTTCATGATGCTCTCTATGATATTGTGATACATTGCAATCCTCCCAAACACGCCTAAATAGGAACACATTATTTTTCCCTCGATATTCGTATGCTTCTCTCCCTTACCCCATTCTGTGTCCAGGAATTGAGTTAGGAAGCTAAAATTTGGACACAATACTGATCAAATGCCCTTTTTAGAAATTCATATTGTACACCCCCCTCACCCCCCCTCTCATATTGCGCACCACCTCCCCAGGTCCCAGGGGGTAACGCAGAGTGTTGGGTTGTGCTGTTTTGTTAGTGACTAAATAAAACGCGACTGACTAATAAACGTTGACCTTATCACACTAAGGTAAGATTGAGGTACAGTCTCGTTCAAGATTCTTCGAACACTGCTGGAAATAGCTGGCAACTCAAGGCCGTTTGTTTACGAAAAGTGAGTAGTAAAAATTATGAATGGATGTAAAAGGTTATCGGTGATTGGTTACTTAGTTCCCTGATGGAAACTTAATGGTTGGGCTTTGTTGTTTCGTATTATTTTATACTACGTACTAAAGTAAACAAACGGCCTTGAGTTGCCAGCTGTCTCCAGCAGTGTTCGAAGAATCTTGAAAGAGACTGGACAGTACAATTGCGGACATGTGAGTCTAGGCCACCTAGTTCACGATCACGGTGGTCTAGTGCTCGCCGCAATTGGTAAGAGTTACATGTTAGCCAAAGAACGGAGAGGAAACGCATAAACGAACTATGGTGTCTAACCAATAGATGGCGTTCATGTAGGGAAAATTTTTAATTTACTTGTTTAAAATTTAGGTGGCGCCTTTTACTGGGACTTGCGGCCATCATAAATTTCGTGTTGTGCTACATCTCAAGGTCAAAATTATCATTATTTTAAGAAAAATCTTAAGTAAAAAAACACAATTACAGGTGTGTACAGGCGCTATAATCCAGATGTACAGGTGCCATAACCCAGGTGTATACAGGTGCCATAACCCAGGTGTATACAGGCGCAATAATCCAGGTGTATAGAGGCGCCATATTCCAGGTGTATCAAGGTGCCATAATGCAGGTGTGTTCAGGTGCCATAATCCAGGTGTATACAGGTGCCATAATCCCGGTGTATAGAGGCGCCATAATGCAGCTTTATCCGAATTGGACACAGGAATGGCAGTTTAACAAGGGGTTGGTCCAGGGCGGCGGTATAGTTGTCGTTTAGCTTTGGTCCAGGAGGTGACGGCTGCCGGATGTGTTCTTACACACATTTCGAAATATATTATTATTCAGATTCGTATAATACAGAACAATTTGCTAAAGGTTAACCTGCATATAAGATAATACGTTCTTTTTAATGACTTCTAGTTATGGGCTGGGTGTAGCAGCCACTTGGATAGAGCTGTTTCTGTCTGTAAGGTCACGTCAGTGGCTCGCTCCTCAGCCACTCCCAGTTAACTCAGCTGTGCAGGAATATCTAACTTTATAATTTGGGAGGTGAAGAGTAGTCAAGTGCAGTGCCGGCCACAGCGCGGCCTTGTGTACCGAGGCTCAGCATACAGTGTTCTGGGTCCACACTGCCCCGAAACATCCAGTGCTCTCGTTTTCTGTTTTATCTTTCCCTGCAGCGGGAATTAAGTGAGATTGAAACAAAGACTAAGGGTGAACCAGGGGCAAGAAGTTCAACTTTATTATAATGATGAAGAGTGAAATCATCGAGAAGCCAAGATGTCATCGAGATGATTGTGGCTATACTCACGCTGGCAGACCTCACTACTCACCACCCCATCTGACTTGATGGATCGTTTGTCTTGGGGTTTAGTGAGTATTGTCGCCCTAATTGACAAGTAGCTCTATATGAGGTACTCTGGCAAGAAACATTCTCCCTTGGCTGAACGAGACAGAAATTCCTAATTTTCTCAGAGTAGATGGAAAGCTGCCTTTCCTTGTTAGCCCAGACAGTTGCCCCACCTGTTCCTGAGTTGGTTCATACAGGTGTGAATCGACTATACCAACGTTAACCTGGATAACACCAGATATTATTATGGTCAGTCGCTGTAATAAATATAATTGAACAACACAGAGATATCATACTGTATAATATTGTACTATATAACATCATCAACCTACATCACTTCACTGCTGGATGAAGGCCTCAGTCAGGTGCTATTGTAATATCATTTATCTGTTGCGCACTTCGGCAATTCCTAACGTCTTATCCGTCTTACAGTTACTGATAGTTTTCTCGGACACTTTGCACAACATTCAGTAAATGTTATAAAAAAAAGAGCCTTGAAAAATGACAAGTGACTATAAGAGAGAGTTTTAGTGTTAGTTGAGTTATTAATTAAATCCATTTATTTGTATGGCTTTTGTTTTCCTCTTCTTTGTAAAGTTTAACCTTTTACTGTTGTTCTGACGCTATGATTTAATACTGCATCACGAATGACCCACAAAAGGAGACACATGGTATCATAATGACCTGTAAAAGAGAAACAAGAATCAGAGCCAAAATAAAGTGTCTGCCTCATAGGGACTGTGGAACATAAAACTACAGGTTTGTCGTGAACAAGAGAGAGGCGTTTTAACCCTGTAAATGACTTTTTAACGCGAGTTAACTATTTGGTTTTACTAAATTGTGGAGCGTAAATAACTATTTCATGGCCAGTGTGTGTGAATGGTTGAGTGAAATGTGCAGCTGCAGTGTACTAAGAGTGTGACTGTTGCCTGATAACTTGTTTACTGTTACCAGATTGTTGTTTGCATTGTACTACAGGGTGATCTAAAAGTCTCTGTCCACCTACAATGATTTACACTATATTTATTCTCCTTACAATAAGTATTGGATATAAGCTCAGTAAATGTTGGAAATGGATACCATATTGTAAATAGAACAACACTGTAGATATAACAAGGAACAACTAGTGTTAATTATTACAGCAACTTTTAGATCACCCTGTAAGTTGCTTGTCTTTGATCTGGGATGATTATACATAAGTTAATTAGTTAGTATACGGGGCTTCGGAAACTCACTCGCCTGCTCGCCCATAGCGTGTGGAAAAATCGTTAAAGCGAGTTAAATTTTATATTTACTCGCCCGCCAGGAGCGTGGTTATTTTACAGCATGCGAAAATGAAAGTGTCTAACAATATTGAGATAAAGGAAAAAATGATCTTGTGCAAAAAAAAAGTCAATTAAAATAGAAAATACTCGTATTATCACATAAGCTCCTGCATATATATATATTAATAATAATGACTCTCTCTCTCTCTCTCTCTCTCTCGTTTTTAATACAATTGTAATAGTGATAAAGGTTGGTGGGTGACTCACTGCTTCTTTCCCTTCACCTTCTTGCTGCTGGTCTGATAATTGTTGCCCCAAAGAGCAGTCTTGTCCTTTTGAACCCGATGAGTCTTATACTTCTTATGGTTTTGTTGGTGGTTTGTGTTGTTGGTCTTCTTGGACTTGGTTAAGTACACTGGTTATGTTCCCTTCTTTTAATGGGCAGAGGCAGCACCAGCAGCCTCGACCACCTCATATTTCTTCTCCTTACGGTGCACCATCGTGGAGATATGTAATAATGACACAAACAGTCCACCGCTGAGGTAGATTCACTAGATACAGTAGAGGTCCACCACCCTCTTGGTGTGTGGTGCGCCTGTAGCCTTCTGCCGCAGCGCCTAAAGCTCCTCCACGCACCCACAACCTGAATTGGTGCTGGGCATCAGTGTGAAGGATCCCTCCAATGAGTGCCCCTGTGGCGAGATATAGTCACCCTACAGGAACGTAAAGCACAAGTGGAAGCCCTCCATCAGGCAGTGGAGGAGGCCGAGTCGTCCCCAGGGACCATGATCGTCATCTTGGTGGTGGCGCCAGTCGTCGAAGGTGGTTTATACTAAGGCTCTAATGGTTTCTAAAATGTTGTATCGTTAACTTTTGGTCTAGCAGAAGGAGGAAAGGGAGGGTAGATGGTGAGGGAGGGTAGATGGTGAGGGAGGGTTGATTAGATGGTGAGGGAAGGTTGATTAGATGGTGAGGGAGGGTTGATTAGATGGTGAGGGAGGGTTGATTAGATGGTGAGGGAGGGTAGGTGGTATTTCCTAGTCCTTTCATGACACGCAGTATTCAAGGTCACATTACACAAGTTTTAGTTCTATCACAAGTATAATGGGGGGAATACATGATGGTAGTGAAGTTGTGGAGTTACGGTATTTATCTTATGCATCCAGGTAGAACAACTTGCGACCGTCTGTTCAGTCATTAGGATGCCAACCAGTCAGTGATCATGAGTCAGGTTGATCCTTTACCTTTGCTTGAGGAGATATACCGTATTGACCTTTCCCCTCAAAGAGAAAAGTAACCCCATTCTTTTTAGCTAGTTAAGGTATCTGTTGATGATGGACTCAACGCAGCTTTAATTGACAAATGGTTCAAACAAAAATATTTCCAATATAATGTGTTTTGCAAGAACTAGTAGATTTTTTAGCTCTGGTACTGAATTGTGATTTCTTTGGCTAGGGAAAAGTTCTGTATAAACTTTTAGATGAGATGAAACAAGTTAAACATATTACTGGTCTATTTAGTAGAGCGGAAATTTTCCCCCACTCATCCCTTGACTATTGTCACTATGTTAACACCAGGTAGTGGAAGTTACAGCATCACCTTCAGTATTAGACGTAAACAGTTAAGAAGGAACACTAAGATGCCAGATTTTCCCTTTACGTTTGGACACGCTCGGCTGGAGTTGACCTCGGGTAATACTATATCAAGCTGCGTCAAAACACTTCCATTAACCTGTTAAAATACTCTTAAATATATCAATACCAGCAGTAGAAAGAACATAAGTGACATTTTTTTTAAATATAGGAAAAGGTGACTTTCGTGAAACACCCATCGGCACATGGGGACCTTCCTTGCTGGTAGTAATTATTGCCATTACGAATCCTTTTTGCAACATTATTCTTCCACGTGTGAGGCCTATACAGACGTTTACGGTCCCTTGACGGCGCAGCCTCGGGTTCACTCACAACAGGTGCTCGGTCATCCACATACAACACACTTTGTGATAGAGGAAAACTAGTTGAAACGTGCTGTGGTGGTAACTCGACTTCGGGCGCGGTGGCGCTTATGCCCTCAAGTTCGAAGTGGCTGGGAAGGTGTTATTATCACTCGGGTGTTAAATAGTTTAGGTGGCTCAAGTCTCAGGTGTTTTCCGCCGGTTGGTAGAGTAATATATTTTTCTCACCTGCCGCCCGCTTTAACATTTTTGTAGCCGTTGATTGCCTGTCAAGGATCCTGAGAGGAAAACTTATTTGCCTCGATAAATAGACTGGACAATACCTGCTTGAACCCTCCGTCCGCTTTTTATTTGTTAATTCACACAAAATCAGGAACGTAAAAAAGTAATATATAAAATAAATAAATAAATAAAATAATTAATTATTTAATTAATTTAATCATACAGACGGGTCGTCTGGTTGTGTGACGGTGTTCACCAGGCAACGTATTTTTTATTTCGCCAATTTTCACTGTCGTTTCATGACGTATACTATACTGTATATATGTACAGGTAAATCAGCCACATTATTAGTTCCCATAGCTGCCACAACATAGCCTGGGCGACACCCGGTAAAGTTGCCTAATATTTTTCACAATTTATGACCACACTATTTTTTCGTTTATAAAAAAAAATGTAACAAAGTTGTATTTTATATTAACTGGACTAAAAAATTACATCAAATATGTAACATTTATCAAGCGTTGTTGCAGGGAGAGTTGAGCAATAGTGATATTTAATATAATATTGTTTTATTGTTTCCAATATTCCAAAACACACACAAACTATAAGTGAATATTATAATCGACCTAGACAGAAATGACCTGAACTAACCAAATCCAATTATACCTAAAATAGTCAAAAGAGACAATTATTATTATTAATATTTTTCACGTGATTATTTTGTATGATTTAAGGCTTAGTCGAAGGATTTTCTCTTAAGGACAGAGAGCAACGTGGCATAGATTGGCCGAGATATTTACTAGCAATAATACTTTGTGAAATATGTCTCTATCCAAGAAGTGGGTAACTCTCTAAGCTGGGGTTCCTGGTAAGAGAAAGTAGTGCTGCATCTTGCCTCAGGTGGCACGCAGTGATCCGTGGTTCCCGCCCCATTATCACGCACAGTTCCCTGGGTAAATAAAGTAATGTGTGGCTCCCTCCCGTCTTCCCTGACACTGGTGGCGGTCTATGAGGCCAGGGAGAGCACTTTATTTTTCATATCTATATTATTAATCTCGGAGGTGAGAGGTTTGCTTCATCCTCCAACGCCTTTACCACGATATATGTCGCCAGTCTTCCCGTAACATATTTTACCCAAACAGGAGTCAAACTCTATCATCCTGGCGGGAGGTGAATGTTGTGTGTTGCTGGTCCATCAGTGCTGCAGTGTTCCAGTTTGTGTTGTGGTGTTACTGTGTTCAGAGTTGTTTTGTGGTGCTGTTGTGAGTTCCAGTTTGTGTTGTGGTGCTGCTGTATGTTACAGTTTGTGTTGTGGTGCTGCTGCTGTATGTTCCAGGCTGATACCAAGTATATCAATGAGCAACTTAACAACAAAACCAAAACAAATCCAGTGAGAAATGAATGTGTGTGTGTGGGTGTGTGTGTGTGGGTGTGTGTGTGTACTGTATGTATGTGTGTGTACTATAATAATAATAATAATAATAATAATTAACGGTTTATTGAAAGAGCTTGGCAGCCAGAAGGCTGAAAATATACAGTTACATAATTGGGGAATGGGTTTCGAATTACAAATAATATACAAATAACACAAGTGATATAAATAAGATATATAATAACTAGATGGGGAAAAGCTCAAACTACAGGGCATTTCAACGTAGTGATAGTGCAAGAAGTAGTATTTACTGGGAGTATGTATGTATGTATGTGTGTGTGTGTGTGTGTGTGTGTATGTATGTATGTGTGTGTGTGTGTGTGTACTGTATGTATGTATGTGTGTGTGTGTGTGTGTGTGACCCTACCATGAATCCAAACTTTATTTTTCGTTTTGTTAAATTACGGTTTGTTTCTTTTTTTTTTTTTTTTACATTTTATATTTGCATCAGCGGCTCCTGAAAAAAAAGGCTATGAAACATTATCATTGAATACATAATAGCCAGGAGAGCACCACGCTGGCCAGTCGTAAAAGAAAATAGTGTCATCGTTATTCACAGGACAAACAACAACGAAACACGAGATCACTCTAATAAACAATGAATTTCAGGCCAATTTTTAACAATTTCGATTTCTCTATTTTATTCCACAGAAATTTGGAATAATATTATCTTAACATTATTGTTGTCTTCAGTAATTCATCATTTACTAAAAGCTTCAGTGAATGTTTATTTTACTTATTCACAGAAAGACTCGGGAATAGTGTTCGTTACCATGGAATCCTCTCTCGTACACTCTCTCGCCTGGCAGCAGCTTAATGAATAATTCTTCGTCACCCTCGTGTTTATATTTCAAATTGTTAGAATAACTGCATGTTACTGTTAGGTTAAAAGGAGTGGCTATTTAAAAATCTTCAGATGAAAATAAATATTTTTCACAAGGTAATGATGGGGGAATATTCATTACTTAAAACAAATATCTTTTTTAGGGTAAGCACTGACGGCCTGTCGAAAGGACCTGTGGCCCTGCAGAGCTGTAAGGTTGCCAGCCACCCAACATCACACATGTATGAGAGCCAGGCAGAGTTGTAAGGTTGCCAACCATCCAACATCACACATGTATGAGAGCCAGGCAGGGCTGTAAGGTTGCCAGCCACCTAACATCACACCTGCATGAGAGGCAGGCAGGGCTGTAAGGTTGCCAGCCACCTAACATCACACATGCATGAGAGCCAGGCAGGGCTATAAGGTTGCCAGCCACCCAACATCACACATGTATGAGAGCCAGGCAGGGCTATAAGGTTGCCAGCCACCCAACATCACACATGCATGAGAGCAAGGCAGAGCTGTAAGGTTGCTAGCCACCTAACATCGCATATGTATGAGAGCCAGAGCCAAGCAGAGCTGTAAGGTTGCCAGCCACCTAACATCACACATGTATGAGAGCCAGGCAGAGCTGTAAGGTTGCCAGCCACCCAACATCACACATGTAAGAGCCAGGCAGGGCTATAAGGTTGCCAGCCACCTAACATCACACATGTATGAGAGCCAGGCAGAGTTGTAAGGTTGCCAGCCACCCAACATCACACATGTATGAGAGCCAGGCAGGGCTATAAGGTTGCCAGCCACCTAACATCACACATGAATGAGAGCCAGAGCCAGGCAGAGCTGTAAGGTTGCCAGCCACCTAACATCACACATGTATGAAAGCCAGAGCCCAGGCACAGCTGTAACGTTGCCAGCCACCCAACATCACACATGTATGAGAGCCAGGCAGGGCTATAAGGTTGCCAGCCGCCCAACATCACACATGTATGAGAGCCAGACAGGGCTATAAGGTTGCTAGCCACCCAACATCACACATGTATGAGAGCCAGGCAGGACTATAAGGTTGCCAGCCACCCAACATCACACATGTATGAGAGCCAGGCAGGGCTACAAGGTTACCAGCCACCAAACATCACACATGTATGAGAGCCAGGCAGGGCTATAAGGTTGCTAGCCACCCAACATC
>CAUDMG010002800.1:0-107980 GCA_958450375.1 Homarus gammarus
ATATATATATATATATATATATATATATATATACATACATATATATATATATATTTATATATATTATACACAGATAAAAATCCTGAATATGTACAGTACGTGTTAACAGATTCAGATTTGCCCCCGAGGGGGCTAGTTTATTGGGCACCCCCTACATCAATATGTACAGTACGTGTTAACAGGGGAAGGAGAATAATGCAACGTGTTAACAGGGGGACGATGACGTGATTCGTGTTGTATTCATAATAAGACCAACTTCACGGTGACGCAAGGCATTGCTGTAGGTACCTGTTGTAAATCGAAAGTTGCGAATTCGTATTTAGGGAAAGTTGTTGGAGCTTCCAATAACTTGACATAAAACCATTGACTTTTCAGGCTTCTACGCCCTTGACTCTTCAGGCTTCTACACCCTTAACTCATGAAACATAAGGCAAGCATGAACTTAGCATGCTTTCCTGTGGGGGGCTGTAAACGCTTCTGCGCTTCACCTTACACCTTGCCACAACTCAAAAATTATCTACTTGTATGTTCCACTGTTTTTATGTCTGTTTTTATATTCGTAAGAAACAAATTCAAACAGCCGTGAATTAATAGATTGGGTCATAGAAATTATAAAATAACGCACTTTAAATTAAATATGAAATTAAAATCTGGCAAAATCAAGCACCAACGTTCTCCACTCCACAAGAGCCTTGCAACGTCATTGCTCCTAGCCATCTCCCATGGACAGTTGTTCAGACCACCAACAGTGCCAACCGTAAGTAAAGACATCTTTCTCTAGTTTAAAAGACTCGTGTATTATTTTCTGTTTGCATATTAATATAGGTGCAATTTTCCTGTTCTAAATGCAGTCGTAACTAAATTTGGAAGTAATGTTCATTTAGGTGAAATATAGTATCTACTCAAGTCAACTGTTCAGAATGTCCAGAGCGCGCAGTGAAAACTTAGTTCTGTCTCAACGTGGTGTGAAGTCGTGTCTTGAAGAACTTAAAACTACGACGTTTGGTATTTTCGTTATTGGTTCTCCGTGATGATGATGGTTTTGCCTTATTTATCATCACTTTGAAGGTCTCAGTCATAACCTCACGAATCCCAATGATAGGACCTTCAGCCCGGGTATCATTTCCGTTACCATCCTCTCAACAGTCTCAGTTGTGAATAATTTCCATCTTTGGGCTTCAGTTCCATAATAATTATCAGATCTGGCAAGGTCTCTAGGTACGTAAGATACGAAATTTCGGTCGAGTCAAAAACATTTTTACATCAGCAGCTAAGAGAAAACAACGATGACACAAAATGCTTCGTCTGTCCTTGAGTTCTTTCTCTTACATTGCAACTATTGTTTTATCCTCTCTTACATTGCTGGCCACGTTATGGCAACTCTCCAGCCACCAGCAACTAATATACAGTATATATATATGTCATGATTTTGGGTGGATCGGAGGTATATGAGTGGATTATATTATGTAAAGATAATAATATGTCGTATTTCTTATTTCTTACCGTAGAGTCCGATACCTTCACACTAATTACTTACAGGAGATTATGGCGTATCTACGTAGAAGTTCACTCCACCACTCGACATTCCATGATTTATACTTGATAAATGATGATTTAATGAATTCATTTAATTTTCAACATCCATCTAAGTTATTGGTTATACTATGTCATAACCAATCAGTCATTACCTTTAGTAATAATAAGATAGGATCACAGATACGGGCAGATAATTGCACTTACATTTATTTGTCAAGCTTCCATACAATGATTTACAATTTGCATGGATATATGATTTACTCACGTTCACGCTGTAAGAAAATGAATCTTCTAAAACAGGGAATTTTCAACTTGGGGACACATGTGGTTACTCTACTATGGGTGTGACTTAACAGAGCCTTAATTCTTCAAGTGATACATTTACTGCCAGCCTGGATTGCTTTTGTTGCAACCAGGCTTCATCACAAGAACTTCTTCCCACGGCCATAACAACAAAAAGGTACTCTTGGGTTACCACACATCGTCTCGCGTCACTGACAGTCACTGTGGACGGTTGTCGCGGCAAGTAGAACTGGTAAGCGTGACTTGAATTAACCATTAGGTGCAATAGACCAGCCTGGATTGCTTTTGTCGCAACCAGGCTTCCACACGTGATATTTCCACGGGGATAACAAACCTAGGTTAACACACTTAGTCTCGTGTCGATCACGGTAGACGGGTGTCGTGCAGGAGAACTCTGTAAGCGTGAATTAATTAACCATTTACTGTAGGTTTGATAGGCCAGCCTGGATTGCTCTTGTCGCAACCAGGCATCCACACGTTATATTTCCACGGGGATAACAAACCTAGGTTAAAACGCTTAGTCTCGTGTCGACGACGGTTCACAGGACGGAGTGCGGTGGAGGACTCTGTGTGGTGTGGTGCCCCGCTCCCTTTCAGGAGGGAGAGAGTCAAGACGACTTCTTAACTAACCCATGGCTCAGGGGATACTACTTAAAATGAGGTTTTTGGGTGTGAAGCGATGAACAGTACAACACTGTTTCACTGCCCACCCCCATAAAGGCTGGCTGACATACACTAATTGAAAAATACATGTCCCAGTTATGCCTCGCCGGGCGTCTTATCTCTGGTAAAACAAACTTTGGAGTTGATTGCGTGGGTAAGCCTAACCCAACCCATGACAATATATATATATATATATATATATATATATATATATATATATATATTTCATGTAAATCCACAATGAAAACGTGGATAAGATAAATCTTGATAAAATCACACGGGAAAATGGAAACAACGGAGCACCTTAGCTTTCGTCTTTATTCAAGACATCTTCAGAGGCCTCTGAAGATGTCTTGAATAAAGACGAAAGCTAAGGTGCTCCGTTGTTTCCATTTTCCCGTGTGATTTTATCAAGATATATATATATATATATATATATATATATATATATATATATATATATATATATATATATATATTCAGAGAGAAATCAAAATCATAAATCATGACTGTGTAGCGGAGTTGTTAATATATAAATCTGAAAGAGTTTTAGTATGTATGTTGTACTGTGCATACTCTATGAGCATTAAGAACACACACTATCATATGGTGACCTTCAACAAGATTTGATTTATCATGGGCGCTTGCCTAAGTCGTTGTTATCTAAACAACTGCGCAGCGGCGTCACCAGCTGCTACCATCTTCCCTAGCAACCAAGCGAGCGGCGATAACAGATGTTACCGTATCTTAGCAACGGAACCAGGGACCGGCGACTTTCTCGGGTTTTCCCAACATGACTCATAGAGGACTCACGGCTGCTGGGTATATAAGCTCTGTCTCTCCATTGAGATTCCAAATAATCTTCTTTCACCTCTTAACTAAAGACTTCGTATCGTATCGAGATTCCACTTGAGACCTGAACCTCGGCGAGGTTGGTTCTCCCGGCTCCCCGATCCTTCCCCCCGAGGTACCGCGTGACCATGATCATGATCACCCTAGCCCAGGCGAAGGTTGTGAGACTGATTCCGGTCGAGCACCCTTCGCGCAAGAAACTAAATCTTCTTGTGATTAAAGATTTTTTCGACCACATTGGACTAAAGGGGGTGACAGGGGTCGTCCGGAGTAGCGGTGGTACCCTTGTCATCACGTTCGAAGAATGGGGGCAGGCCCACAAATTACCCCATCGAACCATCATCAATGGAGTTGACGTCATGTTTGACGCCCTACTTCAGGATAACTTGATTTTGGGAGTCATTTCCCACTCTGAGATTGAGTATCTCGAAAGAGATGAACTTGGCGAGCTGATTGGAGATCAGCTCGCAGTACTTAGGAAGCTGACCAGCACAACTGCCCTGGTTGGTTCTCCTAAGGAACTTCCCAGCTCCGTTATACTGGGTTGGGAGAAAATCCCAGTGAAACCTCAACAGCCAAAACCCACTCGTTGCTACAATTGCCAGAAATATGGCCATCTGGCAAGGAAGTGTCGCGCTCCCAAGGTGTGCTCTAGCTGCGGGGCACCCGGCCACACCGACGCTGACTGCCAGGCGGCCGTTAAGAAGTGCGCGGCTTGTGGTGGCCCTCACTCCTCCTCCGACAGGCTTTGTCCCAAGTGGAGGGAGGAGTGCAGGGTGGCCAGGCTGCGGTCTAAGGAAAAGTTGACTTACAAGGAGGCTCTCCTTGCAGTCAAGACTCTAGAAAAAAACAACCAAGACCGAAACAAACAAGAAAAGAACAAACAAGACAAAAACGTACAAGAAAAGAACAATCAAGATATCAACAAAGAAGAACCTTATAATATTATCGAAGACCAGACAGAACAAGACCAAAAAGAAGAAGACGAAGAACAAGAAGTAGAATGGAAAGTTAAAACTAAAAGAAGAACAAAGAGAAAAAAGAAGACCAACCAATCAGCTTCGGCCGAAATAGCCTAACGGCGAAGAGGCCAGAAATCCCTAACAACTTTGATTGAGATTCATTCTGGCCATTCTTCTTGAACACGCAACACTTACTCCAACAAGCTCTTCGCTGTCCAGCATTCAATCAACCAGGAGGCCAGCAACAGGCAACATCTTCTCTAACGAAGCTCCTGCACATCAACCTCCTTCAACACGCTACTCACCGAACGTCTCTACTGAGCAGCTCCTCGCCACACGGCACCTCCAGCACCAGACTGTCTATCAAATAACTTATATTATACAAGAAAACCACCTTAGAGTTTCCATCCATCCTGAGTGCTAGACAACATTATACCACGAATTCCTACAGACTCTTTATCTCTCTTATCAAACATACATACTAAAATTCTTTCAGAATTATATACTAACAACTCTGCTACGCAGACATGATTTATGATTTTGCTTTCTCTCTGAATATATATATATATATATATATATATATATATATATATATATATATATATATATATATACGTATAAATATATATATATATATATATATATATATATATATATATATATATATATTTATTTATATGCAGTATATATATATATATATATATATATATATATATATATATATATATATATATATATATATATATATATATATATGCTGATAACCACAAGGAAAGAAGAAAACACGAAGTTCCCAAGCGCTTTCGTGTAATTCACATCTTCAGGGGTGAGTACAGACCTAGATCACGCGCACCTACAGTGATTTACTTGCATAAATGGATTCCAAGCGCCACTTCTTCAGCTAGTCTGTACTCAACCCTGAAGATGTGAATTACACGAAAGCGCTTGGGAACTTCGTGTTTTCTTCTTTCCTTGTGGTTATCAGCATATACCTATATCACGCGCACCTACAGTGATTTACTTGCATATATATATATATATATATATATATATATATATATATATATATCTATATATATATATATATATTATACACAAAGATAAATACCCTGAATATGTACAGTACGTGTTAGCAGGGGAAGGGGGATAATGTACGTGTTAACAAGGGAAGGAGGATAATGTAACGTGTTAACAGGGGAAGGAGGATAATATACAGTACGTGTTAACGGGGAAAGGAGGATAATGTAACGTGTTAACAGGGAAGGGGGATATTGTAACGTGTTAACAGGGGAAGGAGGAAAATGTACTTGTTAGCCCGGGGAAGGAGGATAATGTACGTGTTAACAGGGGGAAGGAGGATAATGTATGTGTTAACAGGGGGGGGGGGAGGAGGATAATGCAACGTGTTAACAGGGGGAAGGAGGATAATGTAACGTGTTAACAGGGGAAGGAGGATAATGTAACGTGTTAAAAGGGGAAGGAGGATAATGTACGTGTTAACAGGGGAAGGAAGATAATATACAGTACGTGTTAACAGGGGGAAGGAGGATAATGTGAGGAAGAGTGAAGAGTAGAATCATCAGCGTAAGACTGGATAGAATTAGTTGTAGTGTGAAGTAAATCATTGATAAAAAGAAGGAAGAGAGTTGGTGAAAGAACAGAACCCTGTGGGACGCCACTACTGGTAGAGAAAGAGCGAGAAATCGATCCCTCGACAACAACTGCCATGGATCGGTTCACAAGGAAGCTAGAGATGAGAAAACAAAGTGGGGGAGAGAAACCAAAAGAGGGAAGTTTAGATAGCAAAGACTTGTGCCATACCCTGTCAAATGCTTTGGAAATGTCGAGAGCCACGACAAAAGTTTCCCCATAATCCATAAAAGAGGATGACCAAAGATGGCGAAAGCCATACTGGTGATATGACAAAAGAGAAAGGCGTTCAAGGTGACGGAGAAAATGGGAGTTCAAGATAGTTTAGAAAATCTCAGAGAGGGTTGAAGTTAGGGCAATGGGGCGATAGTTGGAGGGATTAGAATGGTCACCCTTCTTCGGGATGGGCTGAACCAAGGCATGCTTCCAAGAAGAAGGAAAAGTTTGGGTTTTGAGGCAAAGGCGGAAGAGGCGAGCAAGCATAGGGGCCAGGGCTTCAGCATACTCCCTCAGAACACGAGGGGGGTATTCCGTCCGGCCCACGCACCTTACTTACATCCAACCTGGATAACACACCGGCAACCCTGCGAGTGGAGATTATAGGAAAGTGCATAGATTCAGTAGGAGGTGCAGGGGTAGGAGGGAAAGAGTGGGAATCGTCTAAGGTGGAATTAGAGGAGAATGAGGTGCCAAAGAGGTTGGCTTTGTCAGGGTTAGAGTTGGCTAGAGAGTTATTGGGAATGAAGAGGGGAGGAAAAGAAGGCGTGCAGAAGTTGTTACAGATGTTTTTAGTTTAGAACCAGAAGGATTTACTAGAGGAAGAGTTAGTCAGGACAGCGGTCTTTCTTTTAATAAAATTCAGCTTAGCCTTACAACGATTCCTAGAAGTAATGAAAGACGTGTTAGTAATAGGAGGAGATAGTTTCATAGCTCGATATGCCCTATCTCTCACTCTGCAAGCAAGAGAGCAGGAGCGATCAAACCATGATTGTAATGTGAAAGTTTTGGTAGAAGATGGGATAAATGCACTCATACAGCCCTGTATAACCCCCGCAATGCTGTCAGCACATACCGAGGCATCCCGAGTGGAAAAGCAACATTCATCCCAAGGAAAGTCGGTGAAGAATTCTCGCAAGGATTGCCAGCTTGCCCTCCGATAGTGCCATAGTTGACGTTTAGAGGGGGGTGGGGGAGGTGGTCGTGCCCAGTTTGATTTAATAGAAATAAGGTTGTGATCAGAAGACCCTAAGGGGGCAAAAATTGAGTATGAATAGTGTGAGGGGTTAGAGGTAAAGCAAAGATCAAGAATGTTAGAAGTTGATCGTGTCGATTAGGAACGCGTGTAGGGTGTTTGATTATTTGTTCCAAATCATTAAGTAAGGAGAAAGAAAGTGCCTCAACTCCACCTGGGTCATCCCTTGCAGAGTCAAGCCACTCTCTGTGATATACATTGAAATCCCTTAGGTAGAGGATCTCGGTGTTGGGGTGTGTGGATAGCAACGACTCATGGCAAGAAGTGAGATAGTCAAAGAGTTCGAAATAGTTGGTAGAGTTGGGAGAACAGTAGAGGAAACAAAGAAAAATACTCACAGTAGGTAGAGATATTTTGAGCCGGATGACATCATGAAGGGGAGATTCAAGATCCGTGAGTCGGGCTATAGGTGTACGTGTGTTGCAGTAGGCGCATACACCTCCCTTAGAACGGAAGTAGGTATAAAGGTTGTAGTTAGATACTTGAAAAGGTTTGGGTGAAGCTGTTTGGTCAGTTGAAGTTGAGAGTAGTAAGAGGTCGGGAGAAGAGGCTGATAGATGGTGCTCTACAGAAAAAAAATTGGATCTCAGTCCACGAATGTTGGAAAAATGAAGTGTGAAAAAAGCCGATCCTCCAGCAACCGCGGTACAGTAGCTTGATGATGATCAGGTCGGCCCTGGGGTCCACAATCTTCCTGAGCTGTGGGACCCATCCAAGAAGGCCCCGCTTCAGTATTAATATCAACTGACATAGGAGAATAAAATAGAATGAATAAAACAGATCAAGAATGAGTACGGTTTTATTTGTGGTGTTGTCAATAGTAAGAGAGACAGTTGAAACCCTGTAATTGTGTGTAAATGAGGCAGAAAGAGAGATCAGCAACCTGGGACTTGGTCACAATTTTCGTGATGCCATATGGCAGCAGGGTCTACCATTAGACAGCACATCATGCTTCCAATATCTTCCCAGGCGGTAGTACCTCCCTGTTGGATAAAGATCTTGTAACTAGACTTAAACAACATAAATATAGTGTGAGGACAGGCCAGGAATCCAATGCTCTATTTGTTCATTTGAGGGTAATAAGCATTGCATTGACTGGGATAATGCCTCCTCAATATTACCTTCTAATTCAATTGACAGTAGGAACATCATAGAATCTAGTCTCATTAAACATACCGAATCCGTAACATATTGAATTTGAGTAATGGCATGTACAAACTGGATAATTTCGTAATTAAGAAGATTTGTAACCAGGTGAGAAGGTTGGGTCAGCTTACCCTCTGACCTGACTACCAACTGCTGCAGTGCTTTTTGAAGATTAGTAGGGCCATAACCTAACACCTGATCATTGTGGACTTGATCTCACCCTCCTCTGTATATATATATATATATATATATATGTATATATATATATATATATATATATATATATATATATATATATATATATATATATATATATATATATACCTTGTTTTGTACTTCTCCTTAGTCTGTACTCACCCCTGAAGATGTGAATTACACGAAAGCGCTTGGGAATTTCGTGTTTTCTTCCTTCCTTGTGGTTATCAGCATATACCTGGATCACCCGCACCCACAGTGATTTACTTGCATATATATATATATATATATATATATATATATATATATATATATATATATATATATATATATATATATATATATATATATATATATATATAGTCCATATAACATGCGGACTTTGAAAAAATATAATCAACGACCTCACCAGCCAGGACTCGAACCCTCGACCTAATGCATGGGACCAGGGAACGTTACTGACCATGCCACAAGTGCTCTCGTGGCATGGTCGGTAACGTTCCCTGGCCCCATGCATTAGGTCGAGGGTTTGAGTCCTGGCTGGTGAGGTTGGTAATTGTATATATATATATATATATATTATATATATATATATATATATATGTGTGTGTGTGTGTGTGTGTGTGTGTGTGTGTGTGTGCAAGTAAATCACTGTAGGTGCGCGTGATCCAAGTATATGCTGATAACCACAAGAAAACACAAAGTTTCCAAGCTCTTTCGTGTAATTCACATCTTCAGGGGTGAGTACAGAACAAGTAGAAATACTTGACAAGGGTAATATATACAGTAGAGGCGAGAAGGTTGGGTCATCTTACCCTATGACCTGACTATGGACAGCTGCTGTGCTTAGAGATGGCATGGTCAAATTTTTTTTTATTTAATAGATTAGCAAGGGTCACTGCCTTATGACCGGAACATTGTTGACACCTGATGTCCCCTAGGGACTTGATCTCACTCGCCTCTACTGTACATATTAGCCTTGTCAAGTATTTCTCCTTAGACTGTACTCACCCCTGAAGATGTGAATTACACAAAAGCGATTGGGAACTTCGTGTTTTCTAGTTTCCTTGTGGTTATCAGAAAAAAAAAAAAAAAAAAAAAAAAAAAAAATTATATATATATATATATATACTTCATTTTTAGTCCATTTAACACGCGGACTTTGAACATACAATCAACGACCTCACCAGCAAGGAATCGAACCCTCGACCTACTGGGTGTGACTAGGGAGCGCTTACCGGCTAGGCCACAAGGACACTAAAAGCAGTTCTAGACTCTGTTATATTTCACACAAAGCCTGTTCATCGAGCTGATGGCGCCGTGAACCTCAATGGGAAACTGCCCGTGCCTCGTATGTGGTGTCAGTAGCATTTTACCGAATCCAGCTGGTATGAAACGCGAGGTACATATATATACTTCATTTTTAGTCCATTTAACACGCGGACTTTGAACATACAATCAACGACCTCACCAGCAAGGATTCGAACCCTCGCCACAGCCTACTGGTGTGACTAGGGAGCGCTAACCGCTAGGCCACCAGAATGCTAAAAGCAGTTCTAGACTCTGTTATATTTCACACAAAGCCTGTTCATCGAGCTGATGGCGCCGTGAACCTCTAATGGGACAACTGCCACTGCCTCGTATGTGGTGTCAGTAGCATTTTACCGAATCCAGCTGGTATGAAACGCGAGGTACATATATATCTTCATTTTAGTCCATTTAACACGCGGACTTTGAACATACAATCAACGACCTCACCAGCCAGGATTCGAACCCTCGCACCTACTGGGTGTGACTAGGGAGCGCTTACCGGCTAGGCCACAAGGACACTAAAAGCAGTTCTAGACTCTGTTATATTTCACACAAAGCCTGTTCATCGAGCTGATGGCGCCGTGAACCTCAATGGGAAACTGCCCGTGCCTCGTATGTGGTGTCAGTAGCATTTTACATGAAGTATATATATGTACTTCGCGTTTCATACCAGCTGGATTCGGTAAAATGCTACTGACACCACATACGAGGCACGGGCAGTTTCCCATTGAGGTTCACGGCGCCATCAGCTCGATGAACAGGCTTTGTGTGAAATATAACAGAGTCTAGAACTGCTTTTAGTGTCCTTGTGGCCTAGCCGGTAAGCGCTCCCTAGTCACACCCAGTAGGTCGAGGGTTCGATTCCTTGCTGGTGAGGTCGTTGATTATATATATATATATATAGTATATATATATATTTATATATATATATATATATATATTTCATTAGCCCAATAAAGCACGCGGACTTCTACATACAATCAACACCTCAACCCGCCAGGATTCGAACCCACGGCCCACAAGCCTATGACTGTGACCGGGGAACGCTAACCGCTGGACCACCAGGATGCTAAAGGCAGTCCTAGACTTTGTTATATTTCACACAAAGCCTGTTCAACGAGCTTATGGCGCCGTGAACCTCTAATGGGGACCACCCACACCACTTAGGTGGTCAGAGTAACGTTTTACCAAATCCGGCTTCGAAACACGAGGATCCATATATATTTCATTAGCCCAATAAAGCACGCGGACTTCTACATACAATCAACACCTCAACCCGCCAGGATTCGAACCCACGGCCCACAAGCCTATGACTGTGACCGGGGAACGCTAACCGCTGGACCACCAGGATGCTAAAAGCAGTCCTAGACTTTGTTGTATTTCACACAAAGCCTGTTCAACGAGCTTATGGCGCCGTGAACCTCTAATGGGGACCACCCACACCACTTAGGTGGTCAGAGTAACGTTTTACCAAATCCGGCTTCGAAACACGAGGATCCATATATATTTCATTAGCCCAATAAAGCACGCGGACTTCTACATACAATCAACACCTCAACCCGCCAGGATTCGAACCCACGGCCCACAAGCCTATGACTGTGACCGGGGAACGCTAACCGCTGGACCACCAGGATGCTAAAAGCAATCCTAGACTTTGTTATATTTCACACAAAGCCTGTTCAACGAGCTTATGGCGCCGTGAACCTCTAATGGGGACCACCCACACCACTTAGGTGGTCAGAGTAACGTTTTACCAAATCCGGCTTCGAAACACGAGGATCCATATATATTTCATTAGCCCAATAAAGCACGCGGACTTCTACATACAATCAACACCTCAACCCGCCAGGATTCGAACCCACGGCCCACAAGCCTATGACTGTGACCGGGGAACGCTAACCGCTGGACCACCAGCGCCATAAGCTCGTTGAACAGGCTTTGTGTGAAATATAACAAAGTCTAGGACTGCTTTTAGCATCCTGGTGGTCCAGCGGTTAGCGTTCCCCGGTCACAGTCATAGGCTTGTGGGCCGTGGGTTCGAATCCTGGCGGGTTGAGGTGTTGATTGTATGTAGAAGTCCGCGTGCTTTATTGGGCTAATGAAATATATATGGATCCTCGTGTTTCGAAGCCGGATTTGGTAAAACGTTACTCTAACCACCTAAGTGGTGTGGGTGGTCCCCATTAGAGGTTCACGGCGCCATAAGCTCGTTGAACAGGCTTTGTGTGAAATATAACAAAGTCTAGGACTGCTTTTAGCATCCTGGTGGTCCAGCGGTTAGCGTTCCCCGGTCACAGTCATAGGCTTGTGGGCCGTGGGTTCGAATCCTGGCGGGTTGAGGTGTTGATTGTATGTAGAAGTCCGCGTGCTTTATTGGGCTAATGAAATATATATGGAACCTCGTGTTTCGAAGCCGGATTTGGTAAAACGTTACTCTGACCACCTAAGTGGTGTGGGTGGTCCCCATTAGAGGTTCACGGCGCCATAAGCTCGTTGAACAGGCTTTGTGTGAAATATAACAAAGTCTAGGACTCCTTTTAGCATCCTGGTGGTCCAGCGGTTAGCGTTCCCCGGTCACAGTCATAGGCTTGTGGGCCGTGGGTTCGAATCCTGGCGGGTTGAGGTGTTGATTGTATGTAGAAGTCCGCATGCTTTATTGGGCTAATGAAATATATATGGATCCTCGTGTTTCGAAGCCGGATTTGGTAAAACGTTACTCTGACCACCTAAGTGGTGTGGGTGGTCCCCATTAGAGGTTCACGGCGCCATAAGCTCGTTGAACAGGCTTTGTGTGAAATATAACAAAGTCTAGGACTGCTTTTAGCATCCTGGTGGTCCAGCGGTTAGCGTTCCCCGGTCACAGTCATAGGCTTGTGGGCCGTGGGTTCGAATCCTGGCGGGTTGAGGTGTTGATTGTATGTAGAAGTCCGCGTGCTTTATTGGGCTAATGAAATATATATGGATCCTCGTGTTTCGAAGCCGGATTTGGTAAAACGTTACTCTGACCACCTAAGTGGTGTGGGTGGTCCCCATTAGAGGTTCACGGCGCCATAAGCTCGTTGAACAGGCTTTGTGTGAAATATAACAAAGTCTAGGACTGCTTTTAGCATCCTGGTGGTCCAGCGGTTAGCGTTCCCCGGTCACAGTCATAGGCTTGTGGGCCGTGGGTTCGAATCCTGGCGGGTTGAGGTGTTGATTGTATGTAGAAGTCCGCGTGCTTTATTGGGCTAATGAAATATATATGGATCCTCGTGTTTCGAAGCCGGATTTGGTAAAACGTTACTCTGACCACCTAAGTGGTGTGGGTGGTCCCCATTAGAGGTTCACGGCGCCATAAGCTCGTTGAACAGGCTTTGTGTGAAATATAACAAAGTCTAGGACTGCTTTTAGCATCCTGGTGGTCCAGCGGTTAGCGTTCCCCGGTCACAGTCATAGGCTTGTGGGCCGTGGGTTCGAATCCTGGCGGGTTGAGGTGTTGATTGTATGTAGAAGTCCGCGTGCTTTATTGGGCTAATGAAATATATATGGATCCTCGTGTTTCGAAGCCGGATTTGGTTAAACGTTACTCTGACCACCTAAGTGGTGTGGGTGGTCCCCATTAGAGGTTCACGGCGCCATAAGCTCGTTGAACAGGCTTTGTGTGAAATATAACAAAGTCTAGGACTGCTTTTAGCATCCTGGTGGTCCAGCGGTTAGCGTTCCCCGGTCACAGTCATAGGCTTGTGGGCCGTGGGTTCGAATCCTGGCGGGTTGAGGTGTTGATTGTATATATATATATATGTATGTTGTAACGGGGGGAGGGTAGGAACAACAAGCTAGCTGCCACAATTTGTAAGAGCACGCACCACAAGCTGCCACCATGTAAGGGCCTGGCACTCTTACAACAACTTACGTAATACTCTGACCTGGTAGTGTGACGTGAGAGTAAGGCCCATGGGTACATGTAAATATAGTATTGAGTATTAGGGAAAGAACAATGGTGAATACTATAGGTGAATCATAGACCCACATACAAATACACTGTTTATTAAACACAAAAATGGTTACAGAAAAGACGTTGTATGCACCCAAAAATAGGAACTCCTGGTACCATGCCCTCAGGCTCAATTTACTTGCACCACTACTGGGTGTACACACACCAAAACACACATAAACTCTTACAGCACCTTAGTAGCAATAAAACCAGTGGCACCTGCCAGTACAACACTCGATACCCCAGGGGCAACACTCCAGCGGCCGCCATGGGGGTCTCATCACCAAGTGACACCTTCCAACACTCCGATAATTCCGGTGGACTAACACCACCACACCAACAGCCCTACTGAGCTATGTACTGTACTCATCCACCAATGATGGGGCTGGCAGTTGTTTGGGGGCTTGATGATCCAGGATCACCACAGAGGCAGGGCGTTAGGGGAATACTACCCCCTAGGGGACCCATGGGTGGAAGGAGCCTCTGATGGTCGGGGTCACGGGGATACCCGATTCTACTGGACCTCACACATCTCCCAAGACTAGTGGAAGCGTCATCCACACTACACACACGGCCCAGGCAGCGTTAGGGACCTGTGGGTGGAGGAGCGGGGCGCTTATTCATTTTATAACGAACTCAACGTTTCAAAGGGACATTAAGTAAGGACATAAAATACTTCACTCAAAGCACATTAACTACGTTACTGTAACACTTGCACAATCAAACTATTAATTAGATCAAAGCACTTAAAAATGGCGGGTTACAACACGGAGAAGGTGGAATGACCTACCTGTGGGTGGAGGAGCGTAGCACTTACTGGTTTGAAAATGAACCCCCGCCTTCCACCCATGCTAAAGTCGCGGACTCCACCTACTTAACCATTTCACTGACTTACGTTACTGTAACACTCTGACGGTTGAAACTGAGACTACGAACTCAGTTTCATTCCCTACTATTATGTTTACAAACAATGCTCTGACTGAGCTATCAAAAGCAAGAATTTAATTGATTACGAAAGGTTGGATGGCAACAGGTCCCAACACGCAACGCCTTGCTACAACCCCGAGGAGCAGATTCAAAAGGTTTCCTTCAGAATATTAACTAATTCCTCAGTTAACCTCCCTACCACAATTTCACTATCAGAGTCTCTGATATTCATAAGTGAAAAAAAAACGGTTTACAGGGGCTCGGTAGCTGCAAAAGAGTTTACAAACTTCGGTCAACAAACATACGACATCTCGATGACGTCATCAAAGAAACAGAGAGAACGGACGACATTTCCACTGGGAGACTCAGAAGGTTTTGTGGACGTGTAAGCGTAATGTGGATCATTAATTTAACAGGTTAGCCGTCATTACGATCATGACAATATATATATATATATATATATATATATATATATATATATATATATATATATATATATATATATATATATATATATATATATATATATATATATATGCTGATAACCACAAGGAAAGAAGAAACACGAAGTTCCCAAGCGCTTTCGTGTAATTCACATCTTCAGGGGTGATTACAGACTAAAGAGAAATACAAAACAAGGTGTATATATACAGAGGAGGGTGAGACCAGGTCCACAATGGTCAGGTATTAGGTAATGACCCTACTAATCTTTAAATAGTCCATTTAACACGCGGACTTTGAACATATAATCAACGACCTCACCAGCAAGGAATCGAACCCTCGACCTACTGGGTGGCCCTAGGGAGCGCTTACCGGCTAGCCCACAAGGACACTAAAAGCAGTTCTAGACTCTGTTATATTTCACACAAAGCCTGTTCATCGAGCTGATGGCGCCGTGAACCTCATTGGGAAACTGCCCGTGCCTCGTATGTGGTGTCAGTAGCATTTTACCGAATCCAGCTGGTATGAAACGCGAGGTACATATATATACTTCATTTTTAGTCCATTTAACACGCGGACTTTGAACATATAATCAACGACCTCACCAGCAAGGAATCGAACCCTCGACCTACTGGGTGGCCCTAGGGAGCGCTTACCGGCTAGCCCACAAGGACACTAAAAGCAGTTCTAGACTCTGTTATATTTCACACAAAGCCTGTTCATCGAGCTGATGGCGCCGTGAACCTCATTGGGACACTGCCCGTGCCTCGTATGTGGTGTCAGTAGCGTGTTAAATGGACTAAAAATGAAGTATATATATGTACCTCGCGTTTCATACCAGCTGGATTCGGTAAAATGCTACTGACACCACAGAGGTGGTCCTTGACCTCTCTCACAGCTGCCCAGCCACTCTCGCTCACTGGTTCACTCTTTCCAGGAGTGACTTATTTACAGACGATTAACAGCTTAATTAGGACGTACGCAACATTTTCAGACTGGGAAACGATCTATAATTATTTCAAATTCAATAATAGTACCTTAACTTCATGAATCACATCATTATTAATTCGGCAAATTACATTAAATATCATATAGGCCTAGTTCCACAAACTCTCGCTACGTAGCAAGAGCGCGTCTTCCTTCAGACGACCTTGAACTCAGTCTCTCCAATGGCACGGCGTTTGAAATTACACTGAAATTTCTGAATATTACATATATATATATATATATATATATATATATATATATATATATATATATATATATATATATATGTTATACACAAAGATAAATAATCTGAATATGTACAGTACATGTTAGCAGGGGAAGGAGGATAATGTACGTGTTAACAGGGGAAGGAGGATAATGTACGTGTTAACAGGGGGAAGGAGGATAATGTACGTGTTAACAGGGGGAAGGAGGATAATGTACGTGTTAATAGGGGGGAGGAGGATAATATATGTGTTAATAGGGGAAGGAGGATAATGTACCTGTTAACAGGGGGAAGGAGGATAATGTACGTGTTAACAGGGGGAAGGAGGATAATGTATATAAAGTAGAGTAAAGCACAGTTAACCCTTTCGCGCACGATGACGTGATTCGCGTCATATTCATGATAAAACCAACTTCACGGTGACGCAAATCAAGTCACTAAACCTTAAAATAATTCGCCCAAAATTAGGTTTTCAACAGAATTGCGTTAAATGTTGATGCGTCATAGTAGCAAGTTCGTCCTATCAAATATACTAATTAGCAACTTCAGAGGCCCATAGGAAGGGAAGACCGAAACGATCATTGTTACCATATCTAGCATAATTTTATGCTTTTAGCATAATATGGTCTCAGATTTGGTGCCTGACATAAATTCTAGCATAATGGATCTTTTAGCATAATTCTAGCATAATCCTGCTCTGTCTGGAATAAATATAGAATATTAATAATCTTACCTGCAGACCCAAAACTCTAAATTTCACTGTTCCACTGTACGGGACAGAAATTGGGAAGAAAAAGACTTGTTATGCATAGTAAAACATAGTATTGCCAAGTGTACATTGGAAATATAAATAGTTAGAGAAAAATTTTCTATATGGGATTAGTTGGTAACTCAAGAGTTCATGGAGTTGCTAGGCATCTATCTTTTTTTTTCTCTCTTTCCTCTTTTTTTTACGGAGATTAGCCAACCCGGGCACAGGTCACTGACCCACATCAGGGCCTGGGGGGCGAAAATGTAATAATAATAATAATAATAATAATAATAATAATAATAATAATAATGATAATAATAATAATAATAATAATAATAATAATAATAATAATAATAATAATAATAATAATATTAATATTAATAATAATAATAATAACAATAATAATAATAATAATAATAATAATAATAACCATAAATAAACACAAAAATTAAAAAATAAATCAAGAGTGAGAACCGATATACAATATGCATGTTGTGTTGTCATTAGTAAGAGAACCAATTGAGACCCTGCAATGAACGAGTTGACTGTTCCGGGGAAACACAAGAAATACACTCCCCCACGTTCGTAGAGTGATACGGTATATATAATGTGTAATGAAAGTTTTAAGTCTTGCTTTAATAGTCGAGATAAGTTTATTTCTCTAGAAACAGGTCCTCATTTGTAATGACGTCACTACCTTCAAACTCACCGCTGCAGTCTGAGGTAGTAGAAAGGATGGCCTCTTCAGACCCCAAATGCTACGTTCAGGTAAGTTTTAAGGGTGTTTTTTATGGTCTAAGTCATACACATTTTGTACGTGAAGAAATGTGCCGTGAAGAGCAACTTCAAACTTTTTTTTTTTTTTTTTTTTTTTTTTTTTTTTTTTTAGGAATATTACCTACGCGGACCTTAAGCTAAAATGCTGGTCCACCCACTGCTGGGATAAAACACCAGCATCTTTTTAGTTAACTGTACATCTCCACCACTAGCGTGGGGGAGGATGCTCCGTAAGAAACTGTAGGGCTTCTTGAGAGTGGTTGGTGGTTAGCATTTTGGCAACCTTCTATGCTGTGATAGGGGGTTGTATGTTTCTCCTAGCTAATTTTGTTCCAGGGCACTCTATGGAGGTTGTGCTGCAGTGTGTTTTCTGCTCCACTGTCGCAGGTCTTGTATATGCGCTGCTCTGCTGGTACTGGTGCAGTGATTTCCCAAATGCATGGGTATCCCACTCTCAGTCGGTGGAAGTTGACTTCTTCCCTTCTTGTTATATCCTTCATGAGTGGTGGTCTCTCAAAATTCGTGACCAGATAGTACCACCTAGCCGATCGTGATACTGGAGTTAATCTTCTATGTTTGCCTATTTTCCACTGGGCAGTTCGTGTTATTGTGGTCTTTATCAGCTCCTGACTGGGCGGGATGTTCATCTCAATGTTTCGCTGTCCTAACGCAGTCTTGGCAACAGCATCAGCTCGTTCATTCCCTGGGATTCCGATATGAGTAGGCACCCAGTTAATGAAAAGTGATCGTCGGCCCTTCGTACCCGGTGGCGAGTCCGGTGGTACAGTTTACCGAGGCGTGAAAGTTCGAACACTCGTGCTTGGCTAGCACCGCCGTTTGGCCGACAGCATACAAGGACATCGTTTCCCAGATGGTCTTAGTTGTTATAATAATGGTCGTGGTTGTTATAATCATGGTCGTGGTTGTTATAATCATGATAGTGGTTGTTATAGTCATGGTTATGGTTGTTATAATCATAGTCGTGGTTATGATCATAGTCCTGGATGTTATAATCATAGTCGTGGTTGCTATAATCATGTTCGTGGTTGTTATAATCATGGTCGTGGTTGTTATAATCATGGTCGTGGTTGTTATAATCATGGTCGTGGTTGTTATAATCATGGTCGTGGTTGTTATAATCATGGTCGTGGTTGTTATAATCATGGTCGTGGTTGTTATAATCATAGTCGTGGTCATTATAATCATAGTCGTGGTTGTTATAATCATGGTCGTGAGTGTTATAATCATGGTCGTGGTTGTTATAATAATATTCGTGGTTGTTATAATCATGGTCGTGGTTGCTATAATCATGGTCGTGGTTGTTATAATCATGGTCGTGGTTGTTATAATCATGGTCGTGGTTGTTATAATCATAGTCGTGGTCATTATAATCATAGTCGTGGTTGTTATAATCATGGTCGTGAGTGTTATAATCATGGTCGTGGTTGTTATAATAATATTCGTGGTTGTTATTATCATAGTCGTGGTTGTTATAATCATGGTCGTGGTTGTTCTAATCATGGTCGTGGTTGTTATAATCATGGTCGTGGTTGTTATAATCATGGTTGTGGTTGTTATAATCATAGTCGTGGTTGTTATTGTAATGAGACAAAATCTCACATGAAGAGGTAAGCTAGGAGGTTATAGTAGTAGAGTATTATAGCGAGAGGAAATGGTAGCGTGTCTCGAGGGTGTGATGTCAACACTGTATATTAACACAGGCACAGTACAAGTGTAGTATATAAAACACCAATGCGTGTTACAGCTTTATTTTACTAGTTCAATAGGGGGGATTAATGGGGGGGGGGGGGGGGTTCGTACACAATTTATGATAGACTATGGTATTCTTGTATAACCTAACCTCTCAATTAGAATGGGCACTTCACTAAGTCGATCGTTGGGGAGGTTCGGGATCACCGCACTTCTACCGTCTATACAGCCAGCACTTACTGTTACACGTTGAGATGACAGCAATCTGTCGATGGACCCGGCTGAGACATCGTTACACTTAGTGGCGGGCTTCTCTCGAGCGGGACTGGGGAAGTGGTAGCTGGCCCTTCTTGGTTACAAGACACACTCTCTCTCTGTCTCTCTCTCTCTCTGCCCGAGGGAGGACTAGGACGTCCTATATATTGGGAGGCGAGCCGTCAGGTTGAGCTGATCCGGGGGGGGCAGCGAAGGGTCTCCTTACATTTGCCCTCGCTAATGTAGGGTCAGGTCTGGACTTTTTCAGAGACTATAAGTTGTATATTCTGGCGAAATCTTCAGATGGGGCCGTGTGACATGAGAGGCCCTGGTTGATTTGTGGCCCCTTGACTTGGGCTCGAGGGTTACATTTGACCTGGCTAATGTGAGGTCAGGTCTGGACTTCTCCTGCTGTGTAGGTTATTGTGTATATTGGGAGAGAGTCGGCCAGTGCCTTCTTACATGTTTGTTGGGGCCGTGTGACATGGGAGGGGAGCCACTTGATTTGTAACTCCTTGAGTGGTTGAGAGGGTTACCCTACACTTGACCCCCCTAATGTCTGGTCAAGTCTGGACTGTTTCTGAGATGTAAGCTGTGGTCTGACAACCCATCACTACAATATAATCATGGTCGTGGTTATAATGAGACAAATCTCACAAGAAGATGATTACATATATAGGTATAATATTTAGTAAGAGAGTAAAAGAGAGAAAGACTTTGGTAGCGTGGCCATGAAAGTTATTTGAACTGGACTTACACTTATCGTATCTTATACGTCAATACACATCTATTACGTCTTAAGGGCGACTTCTCAAACACCGCTTCGTTACAACTCTTTATTAATTACGAACATGACATGGACACATTAATAACGCCTTCTATTGAAGTTACTAGGACATTATATTTACGTTACTAGGACATCATATTACGTTACTAGACACTCTGATTCTCGGACACGAACATGAAATGAATACACTTCCCACGTAAGTAACTCATCCCATGGAAAGCTCTGACAAAACTCACGTGACCTAGGGAAGGCCTAGTAGGTTGTCCTGGGTTGTCTCTATGGGAGACTGCTTAGCTGGGCACCGGTGTGTCGAGGGCAACTCCCTCCCGACCGGAGGCGACCGGAGGCGGCTTGCCTCCGGCCCCTGACTTCTCTCGAGCAGGACTGGGGACGTGGTAGCTGGCCCTTCTTGGTTACAAGACACACTCTCTCTCTGTCTCTCTCTCTCTGGGAGAGGGAGGACTAGGACGTCCTATATATTGGGAGGCGAGCCGTCAGGTTGAGCTGATCCGGGGGGGCAGCGAAGGGTCTCCTTACATTTGCCCTCGCTAATGTAGGGTCAGGTCTGGACTTTTTCAGAGACTATAAGTTGTATATTCTGGCGAAATCTTCAGATGGGGCCGTGTGACATGAGAGGCCCTGGTTGATTTGTGGCCCCTTGACTTGGGCTCGAGGGTTACATTTGACCTGGCTAATGTGAGGTCAGGTCTGGACTTCTCCTGCTGTGTAGGTTATTGTGTATATTGGGAGAGAGTCGGCCAGTGCCTTCTTACATGTTTGTTGGGGCCGTGTGACATGGGAGGGGAGCCACTTGATTTGTAACTCCTTGAGTGGTTGAGAGGGGTACCCTTACATTTGACCCCCCTAATGTCCGGTCAAGTCTGGACTGTTTCTAAGATGTAAGCTGTGGTCTGACAACCCATCACTACATGGTTGTTATAATCATCGTCGTGATTGTTATAATCATAGTCGTGGTTGTTATAACCATGGTCGTGGTTGTTATAATCATGGTCGTGGTTGTTATAATCATGGTTGTGGTTGTTATAATCATGGTTGTGGTTGTTATAATCATAGTCGTGATTGTTATAATCGTAGTCGTGGTTGATATAATCAGGGTCTGTTTGTTATATTCATGGTCGTGCTTGTTATAATTAAAGTCGTGGTTGTTATAATCATGGTCGTGGTTGTTATAATCATAGTCGTGGTTGTTATAATCATGGTCGTGGTTGTTATAATCGTGGTCGTGGTTGTTATAATCATGGTCGTGGTTGTTATAATCATGGTCGTGGTTGTTATAATCATGGTCCTGGTTGTCATAATCATGGTCCTGGTTGTTATAATCATGTTCCTGGTTGCTATAATCATGGTCGTGGTCGTGATATTTACAGTATCTAATATACTATAAGAAGGAATAGAATAAAGGTTAGAATAATTAGTTGAAGAAATATTCGCCATAAGGAGAGGTTAAAAATCATAAAAAAAAATATTATGACTCACCGATGATCATTCAGAGATAAAATATATTATGAAGAGAAGTGACCTTGATTCTGGTTAGATTAGTCACCATCTGCTTAAGTCATCACCTGTGTTAAGTCATCATAGTCATCATCTATGTTAGTCAGTTTTAGGCCCATCTCACATGACTGACCGACCATCGATGTTCTTTCCGGGCGTGGGTGTTAGTTTTCAATGCGTCTTATTATCTACGCTGGTGAATGTAAGACCTCCTACCTTCACTGGCGCAGCTATGGTCAATTTGATGTTATTCTTGTCTATAAATGCCTTCTAATCTGTCTCAAGTCTATCCGTCCTGTCTATTGCCATCCCAACAGTCTGTTCGTCTGCGTGGTGTTTGAATGTAAGCCCGTCTGTACTCTTTGTGTCGTCAAATCTGTCTGTCTTGTCCGTTGTTGGCGTTTGTCTGCCTGTTTGTCTAATGTGAACCAGTCAGTCAGCTGTCTGTCTGTCATGTTAGTTGCCATATTGTCTATTTGTGCATGAATGAATCTGTCTATTTTTGTCAACCTTCTGTCTGTTTCACTGTCTATATTCACCCTGTGTCTATTGTAGTCATCTTCTCCATGCATTCCTGTTATTATCTTTTTATCTCTTCTCTTTTTCCATGTACAGTCACCCACGGGAATAAGTATACACTGTAGCTGTGTTTGGGCCGGGTTTTGATATCAAACGATCTCACTTGTTAACACTTGCCTGAATGAGTGTAGAGTAGTCGCTGGTACCTTTGATGAAGCTTGGGTGAGAATAATAGGTAATCTCACGGCGTGTCACCTTTGATAGCGTTGTTGAATCGATGAGTCGTCCCAGCCGCCCTGGGTTAAACTTGTAATTATCTTAGCTTGTAAGTATACACAAGTGTACACAGGTTCTGTTATCTTCATTTGTGGTTCCTTGGTTTAATGTAAACACACGTGGTGATTTTCTAGTTATATTGGATACTCTGGTAGTTACAGAATTGTTTGTTGATAGACTACTGAGCATTAGCTATTAGCTTGTAATTAGCTTATATAATTAGAGAGAGATACAGCCTTGGGAGCTATGCTCACACACGTCTCTTTGGTACGGTGTCTGGCTGTGAACTGGTGAACTGTGTTAAACTGTGAACTAGGCGAACCTCTCTCTGTCTGCTTGTAAGGGGGTATGTAATCTTTGAGTCAACACAGATATAAGAGGCTACACTCCACAGGCCTACTCTCACGGAGGCCTGGGGACATATATTTATGGGTTGTAACCTGAGTCTGTGTGAAACAACAAATGTTTATGTGTGCTGTCCACCCTAGGAGGTGTGACAGAACAAATGCTTATATAGCTGTATGCTCAATAGTCTGGGTGATAGAATGTATATAATGAATATATGTCCTTAGCCCATATTTATATAATACTAATTGATAAGGGCTGGAACAGCTGTAAGGTTGTCTGGTAACGTTGAAACTGCGCATCCAGATGCATGATGAAACTCAGCTCCCCCCACCTGTTATCTCTAACTATTTTCTGTTTCCCCTTCTTTATTCTTCTATTTACTCATCTTCCTTCCTTTACTAATCTAAACAACATTAAAAAAAAGTAGGCTATGAAAAAAAGTGGGGGGAGGAGGAGGGAGCCGTACGATAACTGCAATCTTGGGCTGACAGGGTACACCGAATGAGGGTGCGCCAAGTCCGTAGACTTGCATCGTTTTCCAGCGTAAATAAAATGGTTATGTAATGGCTTCCTAATGAAACCATCGATATCGGACCAGGTTTGATCCACTCTAGGAATTTTTTGCGATTTTTCCACCAAGTTTGATGAAAAACGATTGTGCCGTTTCGGCTGCCCAGAACACACACACACACACACACACACGCACGCCTAGTCCTATAGTATATTTGATAGTATATTAGATAACTTGCCGATCTTGTAGTTTTAACCCTTGAAGTAGGCCAACAATGGATGTTATGAGATGAATGTTGTCTCTAGGCTCTCTGCATTGTAGTGCTTCAATAGCACATCGTGAATCAGTGTGTATTACAATGCCTTGTTGACTGTTTATGGAAGCGTGTCTTAGGGCTCCAAGTATGGCAGTTAGCTCAACTTGCAAAGTAGAGCATCCATCTGAGGTTCTCCAAAGGAACATGTTACCTCCTTCTACAGTGAAGGCTGCTCCTGCCTTCATACTGGTGGTCGCTACGGAACCGTCTGTGTAATACATTGTACTATTGTGAGGTGTTAGAGCCTTCATGTTTCTCTCTGCTATCTGTCGGATCTCATGTGGGTTACAGTCAGCCTTTCTTGTCCCAGTTTGTAGAATGTTGAAGACTGCTGGCGGGGACTCCCACGGTGCTGGGGTGCTGTAGTCTGGACTCATTGTATCAGGTCCTTTGCTGAGGATTGTGTCCTTCAATTTCAGTCGATTTACAGCGTCAGCTGCGCACAATAGCCATGTTTTCTTGTTAAAGACATCTCTGTTAAGGTTCAGTGCTCGTAAGAGTCCATTCTTGATGTCACTTTCCCGAGCCCTGGTAATCAGTTTTGTTGCAAAGCATGCTGTTAATCGTTCCGCTCTGGTTTGGAGAGATGTGAGACTTGTCTCCATGTGTAAGTTTTCAATTTTTGTCCACATAGGTGCCTTGACAATGGCTCTCATAGCGTTATTCTGGGCAACCTCCAATTTCGCCCACTGCCCCTCAGACAGTGTGTTAAGAGCCGGTGTCGCATAGTCTGTTAATGATCGAATGGCGTGTATATATAGCGTTCTTAGGACTACATGTCCCGCACCCACCTTGCGTCCTGTCATGGCTCTCATCATGTTGACTCTCTTGTCTATTCGGTCTCTCAGTGTCAAATTTCAGGCATTTGTCAATCCAGATGCCCAGGTATTTGTATACATTGACCCATTGTAGGGCAATACCTTGTATTTGCATTTGTGTCACCGGCTCATTGTGTCCAATCCTCATGGCTTACGATTTGGGGATTGATATCTTGAGCCCGAGACTCATACTTTCTTCACTGATGAGGTCTAGTGCTCTTAGGACTTTGCTGATTTGGTTTCTGCCTTTTACTATCAGTGCTAAGTCGTCAGCATAGCATAGCAGTTTGGTACCCTCTTGAAAGGGGAGCCGACACAAGTTTTCTATGAGGATGTTGAAGAGAGTTGGACTAAGAACTCCTCCTTGTGGTGTGCCATTTTCCAGTCTATGGTGATGTGAGACTTGTCCTTGACAGGTACCTCTTGCTGTTCTGTTTTGGAGATAGTCAGCAATCCAAGCTAGTAGGTATCCCTTGACGCCTTTCCGGGCCAGAGTGGTTACAATGGCCTGTGCATTTGCCAGCTCAAATGCTTTCTCTAGATCAAGGAATACTACTATTGCCTTATTTTGACCAATCGATCCCAGGAGAGTGGCCAAACTGTGTGCAGTGCTGACACCTTTGGTAAATCCAAAGATATTGTGGTGAGGTGGTCCAGTTTTCCAGAGGAGTCGTGTAAGGGCCATCCTTTCGGTGGTTTTACCGATGCATGCTGTTAGTGATATTGGTCTGAAATTCTGGGGAGCATTGGGTTTGAGAATAGGAACAATGTTTGCTCTTTTCCAAGCTGACGGGAGTTTGCCTGCTGACCATGATGCGTTGATAACTGTTAGGAAAGTTCACCAGCAAGTCCTGCATTGCTGAGCAATGAATAGGTTATACCATCACTGCCAGGAGCGGTGTCTTTGCTTGTTTCCCTGGCCCTTCTGATTTCTTTTATAATAAACAGACAGTCTGTAGTGTCAACTTGTTCAATTGCATGTCTGACTACTACTTCTCTTTCCAATTGTACATGCTGTAGATGAAGTCTTATTTCAGGAGGTAGTTGAGCTGATGACGAGCGTTCTGCAAAGTGCTCTGCTAAGCGATTTGCTTCCTGTAGTGGCTGGGGGTGGGCTGGAGCTCTGGGCAGTTTTCCTGTTGCTATCCTGAGTTTTCTCCAGAGTTCACTCAGGTTGGTGTTTGCATTAAAGGTTGCACACCACTCGAGCCATTTGTCTTCCCTAATTTTCAGAGTATTTTGACGAGCATGTTGGACATCAGCTCTCAAGAGTTTCAATCCCTCAGGGGAAGGGTATTGTCGGAGATGTCTTCTGAATGTGTTGATTCTGTGATTCTGTCCTCTGACTTCGTCATTGTAGAACCAGTAGTCTTTGTGGTGTCTGTGGTGTAGGGTTTGTTTTTGGTAATACTTTCTCTGCTGTGTGTTGTATGGCATCCGTAAGGTCCTGGTTTAGTTGGTCAATATCTTCTGCTGGTTCATAGTTCGAAAACCATTTTTGGAGTTCATCTTGATATAATTTCCAATTTGCTTTCTTGGTATTCCATCTGGGTGGCGGACGTAGGGGAGGAGGGAGTAGTTCCATTCTCAAAGTATTTGTCGTTGCAAAGTGGTCACTGGTCAGTTCATCATCTATCTCCCACTGAGCTACTGGAACGAGCTCAGTGGAGATGAATGTGAGGTCCAATGTTCCTCCCAGTATGTGTGTTGGTTCCCCAGTATTAATGAGAGTTATTTCTGGAACATCTGTCAGCAGTTCCACTAGGTGATGACTGTATGTATATTATGTATGCTGGATTATATATCATGTATGTATATTATGTATGTGCTCCATTTATGTATTATTTATTCAGCCTAGCTAGCAGCGTGTGGCAATGTTATTACCATGTCCCACATGCTTAATTAATGTGCCTGGCGACGTATGGAAGCTGCTAATGTATCACTTGCCATACGTCGTCTATGGCAGTTGACCAGCAGGAGCCTAGCCAGGGAGACCGCTGCTCTCCTTTATGTACATACTCTTATCCAGTAAACCGAACCTACAAAACTATACAGGTGTTTGTGTTCTCTCCTGTATATAGAACTTATTATTCAGAACCTAACATGGCGCAGTGCGTAGTCTTACTGGATAATTACGAGTGATAGTGCAAAGTCTGTGGAAAGCCGGATGGACTCCTCCTCGCTTTGGGTCAACTCCCGCGCCACCTCTCCTCGAAGAATTTCAGCAACTTTGAGCAGTGTCAGTGACAGTGAGTTTCTGTGAAGTGTTTAGTGCATTGTGTGTTCGTGCCATTCATGTGTGACCTTGTTCTAAAGGATTCCCAAGGCATATGGCACTTTCTGGGCATTTGTAAGGAGTAGAGTTCAGTGCACCCGTCTCTGACCGCGTTCAGAGGGTAACTGGACTGACTGGGAGTCGCCGCGCCTCTCCCTCCACCCCCTCACAGCGTCGTCTCCACACCCCTTCACAGCTCGAGGAGACCGCTCTCACTGCCCTCACACACACACGCACACATACACGTACTGACACTCGCTGACCGCGCGGCTTCCTTATATATATTTTATATATATAATCTACTTATCTGTGTATTTAATTAATTTTTTGTCTGAAATCTTGTTGATACGACGGGCTGACCGGTCAACACTGATTTAAGACATAGTACACAGATGAAGTAGTTATGTCTCAAGCCTTACGTAGCCGTGGACCCAGCGCCTGGATGAGTCAGGCGGGTGATAGCCCCGCAGAGATGGATGACCAGGCTGGCCACGACGCTCCAGCCCCCACATCGCGCAGTCCCTCACCTCAATATTCAGCGTTGTCTCCAGAGATAATTGCTTTACTGAAGTTTATGAGAGATGAGAAACGCGAGGATGAAGCCCACAGACGTTTGGCGGATGAGCACAGAAGGCAAGCAGAGGCAGAACGAGACAACCAACGGAGATTGGAAGACAGTGAACGGTTTGAAGCCTTGATATCTCGCCTCACTGTTAACCAAGCCCCTGGCTCTAACACTGCCTCGGTACTGACTGGTTCAGATACCTCATCCATGCTTCCTTCACACCCCCCAGCCCCACCTAAAGCAGCAGCTCAAACACCGCCCATCTTGAAGCCTGATGTGAATTTCCAGACTTTTCGTGAATGGCGGCGACGGTGGACTGATTATTCTACAATGGTGGATCTCCAGAGTTTGTCACAGCCTAAACAACTCATCCAGCTGCGCATGTGCCTGTCCTTGGAAATTCAGCGTGTCTTGGAACATACGTTGCAGGTACCCCCAACCTCTTCGCTGTCTGTAGAGGAGGTACTGGACGTTCTACAACGGCACATCAAAGGACAGCAGAATGAAGCTCTGCGCAGGAGGGAATTGTTTAGCTGCAGACAGTTGGAGGGTGAGTCTTTTGATGCCTTTTACGTGCGTCTTAAGAGAGCCTCGGAAGAGGTAGATATATGTCCAGGCCACCACCAGCAGTGCGAGGAGACCCAGTTGAAGCAGGTGATCCTGATGGGTGTTAAGGACGAGGAACTTGTCCAACGCCTCACCTCCCTCGACTCTTCCTCTTCTCTTAAGGATGTGTCGACGATATGTCGCTCCTATGAGGCCGCCAGGTGTGCCACCTCTGCCATCCGCGCTCCCCCTACAGCTGTACGCGCTGTGTCCCGGTACAAGAAGGACAAGAAGTCTGTTCCTACGCCTTCGCCCACCACGTCCACGCCCGGTTTATTTTGCAACAACTGTGGTAAGCAGCACGGAACACAGGTGTGTCCAGCTGCTCAGTCTACCTGCAACAGTTGTGACCGTAAGGGCCACTGGTCACTCACAGTACGGTGCCCAGCCAAACGCGTCCAGTGCAAAGTGTGTGGTCGTCTGGGCCACTATGACAAGTGTTGCCCTTCCAACATACCCAAGGGACCGCGTCGGCGGAAGCTTCAGCCCCCTTCCACCAGAGAGGGCCGCCCACAGTCTTCCAATCAGAGGCACGACGACTCCTGACAACGCTCGAGCCACATTAGGAATGTGTGCTCCCCCCCGCATCCCAGGACCAAAGTCCCCCAGTACATCAGTGTCATTGTGACCTACGGCGGTGTGTCATCCCGTCTTCAGATGTTGCCCGACACCGGCGCTGATGCTACAGTCATCGGTCCCCAGCATTTGCAATGCTTGGGGCTCTCTCCAAGTGATCTAGGACCGCCCCCCAAGGATCTCCGCTTTATGGCAGATGGTTCACAGATGACCCCGGCCCTAGGTTCACTCTATGCACACGTCACCTTTGGCAACAGGTCGTGTCAAGCCTGGATTGATGTGCATAATGGCGTTCCGACTCCTTTGCTGTCCTACAGACATTGCCAAGAGTTGGCCATCATCTCCCAGGACTTCCCAACACCGATTCTCGAGGTAAAACACGCCAACAGGGTGCACGAAGGGAGCAGCAACTACCCTGCTGCCGCCCTACCCCTACCTCTGGCCAGTGACACCTCTCCTTCGGTAGTTGTCCCTGCTGCTTCAAGTCTCCACGCCTTGGCTCGCCTCCACGACAGTCACTGTGGAGCCGAGGCCACCAAACGGCGTGCAAGACAGACTGTGTTCCGGCCTGGCATCGACCCTGACATCTCCAATGCTGTCCAGGTGTGTAAGCCCCGCCACGTATTACAACCCAGCCAGCAGCAGGAACCCTTCATGAGTGACGACAACCCCACCCGCCCCTTTGAGTCTGTGTCGGCCGACTTTTTCTGTGTGTCAGGAAAGTCCTTCCTCGTTATCGTCGACCGTCTCTCTGGTTGGCCGGTTGTCATCAAGTGCGGTAATGACACGACGTCTGCCGCCACCATCAGCAAGTTCCGCCACTACTTCCGTGACGTGGGCGTTCCTGTACGCCTGCGAACCGACGGAGGGCCTCAGTTCACAAGCCGGGACTTTGCTGTGTTCCTTGACCGATGGGGAGTCCGGCATGTGTTGTCATCGCCCCATTACCCGCAGTCCAACGGCCACGCTGAGGCTGCTGTCAAATCCCTGAAGCACCTCATCCTTAAGGTGGCCCCTTCTGGGAACATTGACTGCGAGGCCTTCGACAGGGGTCTTCTTGAACTCCGCAACACACCTAACTACACCGGACGCTCCCCTGCCCAGGTCTTGTATGGACGCCCCCTTCGTTCTTGTGTCCCTGCTCACCCTCAATCCTTCTCCAAGGAGTGGCAGGCCAAGACAGAGGATTGTGATCGCCGAGCCGCCGAACGTGTTCAGGACGTCGTCGCCCACTACAATGACCACGCCCGTTCTCTCCCCAGGTTGAGTGTCGGCACCCAAGTCCGTGTTCAGGACCCGACCTCCCTACGTTGGGACAAAGTAGGCGTAGTCATGGGTCTCGGCAGGTCACGGGACTACCAGGTGCGGTTACCCAGTGGTCGTGTGTGGTGGAGGAACCGCCGTTTTCTCCGCCCCGTAACAATGCCTTCTGCTGGCCCCGCCACCAGTGTTGAGTCCCATACCCTTCCCAGTGATGAAGTCCCTCGACGCTCAGAACGGATCCAAAAGAAAAGGTCCGCTCAAGACTTTGCTATGAGCGTATAGGGGGGAGGGAGGTGTATGTATATTATGTATGCTGGATTATATATTATGTATGTATATTATGTATGTGCTCCATTTATGTATTATTTATTCAGCCTAGCTAGCAGCGTGTGGCAATGTTATTACCATATCCCACACGCTTAATTAATGTGCCTGGCGACGTATGGAAGCTGCTAATGTATCACTTGCCATACGTCGCCTTTAGCAGTTGACAAGGAGCCTAGCCAAGGGAGACCGCTGCTCTCCTCTGTGTACATACTCTTATCCAGTAAACCGAACCTACAAAACTATACAGGTGTTTGTGTTCTGTCCTGTATATAGAACTTATTATTCAGAACCTAACAATGACTATCCTGGTTCGTTCTTGTGGTCGAATTGAACGTTGGATGGTGGGCATTGAAGTCCCCAGCAATTAGCACAAGTTCCTATGTTCCTTGTGTAGGTAGTTCACCGGCTTCTAGTCGTTTGGGTGACGGTTTATAGATATTGTATACTTCAAGACTGTCGTTTGCCAAGTGTATCCGAACAGTTTGTGTCTCTACTCCATCTTCACAGTGAACTGGTTCTACTTCTGAACTGGGGATGGTCGCCCTGACGAGAATCATGCTGCCATGGGAGTTGGGCCCCTTTGGTACAGAGTACTGTTGGTATCCAGGCAAGCGGAATTGTTTATCTTTGGACATTAGGGTTTCTTGCAGAATGAAGACATCAATATTTTTAGCTGTGGCTGCTGCTTGTACAGTATGCCGTTTGTTGGACAGGCCTTGTACATTCCACTGTGTTATCTTGTGATGAAAAGGAGGTGGGGCTATTCTATCATTATATCCTCGTCGCTGGTGCTGTAGTTGCTCTCGGCGTTCATGGTTGAGTCGCTCTCCTCTTCGTCCGTTAGGAATGGTGGCTATTTCTTGGGCACCTGCTCTGAGGGAGGAGCAGGAGGTTGAATCCTGCTTGTTTTGGGAGGTATCTCGGGAGTTTTTTCTTCTCTCTTCAGGGTGCTGTCGCTCTTTTCTGTAATCGTGTGTTTGCTGACGGTCTGTGCTTGTTGTTCTATTCCTCGTGATCTGTTGCGAGGAGCTTGAGGTTTCGCGGTTTTGAGTTGTCTCTCGGATGGCAAGTTCTCCCTCTTGTCTGATTTCTGTCTCAAGGGTGTCATCTGTTCCACTTGTAGTTGTGTTGTTTTGGGGGTCTGGTCTTCCTGCATCTTTTTTGTGAGATGTGTCATAACTGCATTTATTATATTTTCGGTGCTGGTATCTTGTTTCTGTATTATCGTAGAGAAAGTCACTATCATAATAGTGATCATCTGTTTTATTTGTTCTTCTGTGAATGCCGCTTGTAGATTGGCAGGCTGAGGTGTATTCAGTTGGGTGGTCGCCTGAAGGGGTTGCAGTGTCCCAGGCAATACGGTGTTCTCCACCAATACTGGAGTGTTCTGTGCTTTTACTGCTACACAGCTCTGGAGCTGTGGCTGTGGAGTCCACTGATTTGTCATGGTTTCCTGCATGGACTGATTTTGTCCCGGTGTCTTCAATTTTGTCCTGTAGCCTGGTGGGGAAGTGCAGGGAAGGAATCCTCTGACAGTTGGGGCGGAGTGGGTGTTAGGTTGACTGTGTTCTGTCGCTGTTGACCCCACACGAATGTGCTCTGAGGTGCTTCTGTTGTGTTTTGTGGTTGAATTTTTGCCATTGCAACTTTCATCCACTCTCTCCTCTCTGGGCATGATGTGCTCCAAGCGTGATGTTTCTTTCCACAATTTGGGCACTTGGCTGTCGTGGTGTTCCGTCCTTGTGTTCTTGAATACACATTTCTGTCTTATGGCTTTAGCTGCAGCTGCCACATCTCACTTTTTGTGGCACCTGGATTGGTAATGTCCAAATTCCTGACATTTGTAGCATCGTAGTGGTTCTGGGACAAAAGGACGCAACTTGTAAGTTCCCCAGTTGCCTAGGTCTACCTCCTCTGGGACTGCCCCCTTGATGTCCACTAGCACTTGCCTTGTCTGTGCTTTAAGAACATAAGAACATAAGAATGGAGGAAACTGCAGCGGGCCTATTGGTCTTCTGTCTAGGTATTCTTCTTAGCTTGATGTAGATTTTCTTCTAATTCTCCTCCTCTTCTTGCTTTCTTGAAGTGTCCATTCATTCGTGTTTGGGTCTTGTTGTTCGTCTTCCTAGTGTCTTATGTGTGGAAGAAGTCGGAGACGGTGAGGTTAACCACGTGGGCTTCAGCTCCACGGGCCTCGTGGTGTTCTTGGTTCTGTGTGGCGGGTGTCTTTTCTTGAGTTTTCTTTTCTTGGTTTTTCTTTTCTACTGTTTTTTTCTTGTTTTGGGAGCGTACAGCAAGGAGGGCCTCTTTGTAGCTCAGTTTCTTGTCGAGTCGAGCCTTGGCTATCCTACATTCCTCCTTCCATTTCGGGCAGGTCCGATCGCCGGAGGAATGTGGGCCGCCACAGGCAGCGCATTTTTTTTACTGTGTTGGGGCAGACCGTGTAATGGTGTCCGGGGCTGCTGCACAGGGAGCAGGTGTCTTCCTGCGCCTCACACTTGTTGATAGTGTGTCCGTAGTGCTGGCATTTGTAACAGCGTTTCGGTCTGCAGTAGGGCTTGACTGGCACAGTTACCCACGCCAGTTGAGCCTCCTTGGGTAAGGTTGTGTGGTGTCCGATGAGCGCAGTGGTGTCGGACAGCTTCTTCACAACTTGAGGAGCTCACTCAGCTCTACTTGGTCCACGTGGGCAATTTCGGCGTAGGAGATTACTCCCAGCTTCAGGTTGTCCCACTTGTAGGCAATCATTTTAAATGGAATGCCGTTGATGTCTGGGATCTCCGCGAGCTGTACGGGCATACCCTTCTCGGCGAAGGTGATCTTGATGTCACCATGGAGCTTCAGTCGTTCCACCTTGGTGACCCCCACGATCTCATTAGTTTCAAAGAACTTCTTGAGAACTAGGAGGTTTAATTTCTTGGGGCAGGTCGGCGTATCCGGACGTATGCTCGCCACGTTATCAAACTCGTAACCGTTCATGGTGAGAGAGGGCTTCAAACATTGGTTGGGTGGATATATAAGCGTTAGGGGTTGAGTGTAAATGGGACTGCCTAGTATGGGCCAATAGGTCCACTGCAGTTTCCTCCATTCTTATGTTCTTTTGGACATAAAAAACTCCCATGTTCACACCAGCTCAGCTGTCATCTACTCTTACCTAGTCCACTTTCTTTCTTTCTTTGCAGTGCATTTACAAAGTATATCAGTACTAGATGGAGATACGAGTAAATTTAGAAGTAATGGCATTGTCTGGACTTTGTTTTAAGAATGCCTGATGCTAGGTAAACATGACAACATAGTGCTGTTATTGTTTTGATGATTCACTAATGAACCACTGAGATATATCATCATTTATATTAATTAATGGGTCAATTTTTATTTTAACTTCCATAAGTATTTGGATGTTTAGATTCGAGATAGGCTATATTGGGTAAATTTTAAGTTTTGGTCATCCCTGTACATAGACATGCAGACTATGTTTTTTTTCTAATAGTTTGTGATATGTTATGAACGATTTAGACCTTCAATTCTATCGGAAATCACTAGTTTTGAGTTACTAACCCCCCCTTACGGATGTATGTTAAGCTAACCTTATAACTCATCATACCCTAACCAAACCTAACCTAACATGATCTGCATTTTCTTATGCGATCGAAAAAAAATTTGCGACATAAATCCTGTAGAGATAATTTATCTTATTTTTTAAAGTACTTAATCCCATAGTTAGAAACTTAAGGTTCCCCAGATGACCAAAACCAAAATAATATCAATATTGTTTGGAATGTTTATACTATGAAATTTGTTGTATGGGCAGCTAATATCCATTGAATTAGTTATTGTGGTAAGTAATATTTATATATTCAATATAGTATTACTGTATTGCACCGTAAAGCACAATTAATTATCTAATAATATTTATTTACAGAGCTGATCAGCCGAGATGGTTGGACAACTACAGCTGGCTGCCTCCCCGCTGGGAGGCAGTTTTTCCCATTCACGTGACTTTTCAGCAACTTTAACCCTTATTTGTTATACTTTTTGGCCCAAATTATTAAAAAAATATAATTACCATAGTGAATTTTTAAGCGTTTTTTGTGCCCATTGACCTGCCATCTCACGAAAAAATCCGACCGTCAACTCGTCCATTATGTGTAAATGAGGCAGAAAGTCAGATCAGCAACCTGGAACTTGATAAAAAAAAATTGTGATGCCATATGGCAGCAGGGTTTACCATTAGACAACATATTATGCTTCCAATCAATATCGTCCCAGGCGGTAGTACCTCCCTGTTTGGTAACTGCCTACTACCTACTTAATACTACCTGTCTATCTATCTAAACGTCTGTCTGATTCTGATTTTTCTATTCATCTATCTAATACAGAAAGAAATTATGGCGAATTTTAGTTATTCTGAACACTTACAAATTATAATTACTTACCCTACGTGTTGGCTACAAGATGCGATATAATTTATATCAATATAAAACATAGGCACAAAAATAATCGAAAAAGATTAAATAAAGATTTTTACCATTTGAGAATCAGTGTCTTGCTGCTTTCTCAAAACTATTTGGTCATATCAGAAATCTGATTACTGCATTGGAACATTCATAAAATCTCGCTTCTAGCAGTGTATATAATACTTAAAAAGTTGGCTTAGACAATTTTGAGCTCGGAGGTTGTGAACGTATCGGTGTGTATTTTTTGTTCATTTTTATTAGAAGTGATAAAAATAGTTATATACATGCCTTATTCTTTTTCTTTTTTTTTGGGGGGGGAGGGGGTTTATGTTGCAGAGTAATCAGTTACGAAGCCAAATATATATGGTTTATTCCATTAAAAACTTTTTTTTCATGGGGGGGGGGGGGGGGGGAATTGATAAAGCACAAACAAAATTATATATATATATATATATATATATATATATATATATATATATATATATATATATATATATATATATATATATATTCACCATGCACTGTCTCGCCTGCCCTAAGGGTCTAAGAAAAGTGATCTTAGAGCTGGAAAACTTAAAACTAATCTCGCGCACGAGAGGGTTAAAGTGAAATAAGAGACAGCGTAAGTAAAGGATTTAGTGTAACAACATTATTGGCAAAGCTTGGAGTACAATTTGCCTATTCTGAGTAATTCAGTCAGGTCTTGACGCTGAGGGTGTAATAGCACCTTTACATTATATAAAAAATCACCCAAATATATATTACTTGAATGTATGATATCAAATTATTCACTAAGTTATTCAACTTTGACTCGGTAGTTGTTCATGTGTTTAAGATTTTTTTTTTATATTGCCCCCGAGGGGCTAGTTTATTGGGCACCCCCTTACATCCTGTGCAAGGTGAAGCGCAGAAGCGTTTACAGCGCCCTGGGAAGCATGCCGAGTTCATGCTTGCCTTTATGACTCATGCGTTAAGGGCGTAAAAGCCTGAAGGGTCATGGGTTTTGTCAGCAAGTTACATAAAGTATCAAAATGATGAGTGTGTGGGGGGAAAATTCCCGGTACAATTTATGTGTTTATGGCAAAGCGTGGCAGGTCCCTAATAATGTCAAGTGCCAGGCCATAGGCATTGACAATATTGAGGGACATACCTTTTAGTGTGATTGTGTGTACGTCGATAGTGTCGGCTTCAAGGGGGACGTCGAGAGGTTGGTAGGGGACGTCCTTCTTGGCGTAGATATGTAATGCACTTGCATGTTCACATGGTCGTCAATTGATGTGGAGAACTGGAGTGGATTGGCCCCAGGTGCCGGCATACCGGTGGGGGACTGGGAGCCGGGGGCGGTGTACTCGGGTCCATGAGCAGGCGCGGCTTGTGGTGGGTGGATGCAGTCAGCCGGGCACACCGGGGCAGAATCGGCAGTTGCCACGCCAGCGGTGATGCCAGGCGGCGGTGGAGTAGGCCGTGAGCAAGAGGGGCACTCAGGGGGGCTACCAGTTTGTGTCAAACCAGAAGAGGGGGGTGATTGGGTAGCAGCTGAAGGCAGGGGTAGTGTGTGTAGGTTGGAGATGGCGGTACAGAGTGTATCAAAGAGTTTTTCAATACAGTTGGTAAATTCGTGGAAGAGGGATATGATCTGTGTCGTGTCACCGGAGGGAGGTTGTGGGGGGCACCTGTGGGAGCACAAGGCCTGACAGCGTCAGAGTAGAGACGGGGAGGAGGCCCAGTAGTATTTGAATTAGGAGACGGCTGGGATTGTTGTGTTGCAGACAGGTGAGGCCAGATGTTATTGAAGAAGGCGTTACCAGAGGAGGGGATGCAGAAGGATGCGGCCTTGTAGGCTGGGGGGGGGGGGAGATTGAGGTTGACGAAGCCTTCGGGGAGGCTTTTCTCCTGGGACAGACGGACGTTTGGGGCATTGCTGTGAGTCAACATTGTGTCAGCCACCACAATTACAACACCTGGGGTCATCAATATAGCCCACTCCACCCCCATTGAGGTGGTCTTTGATTTTCTTGGCGCAGACGGAGGAGATGGTTATGTGAACAGAAGCGACATCTGGGACGATCACATCTGCAGCAGGCGGTGAAGGTGTGACCCCAATTGGAGCAGATGACACAAAAAGCAGGCCCGGGGTGATATGGTTTTGCATACAGTGGAGGGAGGACTGGGTGGGCCTCAACAGTGGTTGAGCACTCCCTCCCCTTCCATTTAACTATGACAGCTGCTTGTGGGGTCTTCCCTCGGTAGTGTCGATGTATACTGAGTATACATGGATTAAAGCTACGAGCATCTTCGACTTCAGCGTATAGGGGGAATTGTTTAACTAAGATGTGGCAACATTCCGCTGCATCAGCAGGTGGAGGCACGAGGACAACCCCATCAAATCCAACAGTACTTAGTGTTTCATAGACCTCAGGTGTCTGACACTTGACAAAGTTATGGTTCTTACCTTTTCGGAATTGAATGGTGAGACCGTGTTGTCTCCAATACTTTGTTGTCCAAATAAACCGTTCCTCGACGGTTTTCAGTGAGTCCTTTGGGAAGTGCAGATTCAGCTTACTTGGTTGGTTGGCAGAGGGGTGGGTGGTGAGGGGAAGCTTGCTATCCTTGGCATTGGTGTTGCCACTTCGACAATTGTTTCCCATAGAGACATTACTGTTACTGTCACTATCACTGAGGTCTGACTCTTGCAGGGCGTGGGATGCAGCATGACTATCCGTATCAAAAATGTCTGTATCCATGAGAGAGGGGATGCCTCTTCTGGGGAGTTTACGTCGACCCCCCCCCCCCCCCCCGCCCATCGCTGGCAACACTTGCCGGCGAAGGGGTAGGTAGAGACTGAGATGGCCTTTGTGTGACGATCGGGAGGACAGGAGCACCTATGGACACACCCTCTCTCCCCTTACCTGGTCAGACCGCAACTGGTTGTTCATGTTATACATGATGAGGCTGTCACTTCATCAGAAGTCAGGCGGGGTAGGGCCACTAAGCATAACAGCCTGCCGGCCGGCTCCTCTCCTCACGGTCACAGGTGTAGACTATTACCCCCTAGTAACCACGTGAACACCTCACTTTAGTGTTCTCATATACAAGTGCACTCAAGACACATTCTCTCCCAAACTAAGTACCTATGTATATAGTACTTTAACAGCCCAATGAGCGACTGTGGGATAATGAGACTCTTGCACGTAGGACTCGATTGTTCTTTATTCGGTCAAAACCTGCAGAGTACAAATTACATATGTTACGTATGAGATAATTAATTCAATCGTATGTTCCATCACTATTAACGACTACATATAATATATTTGAGTAGAGTATGGTGTTAAACCATATAAAACTTACGTGTTTCGGGTTTAATGTAGGACTTATTAACTCCCCGACTTGATGGCTCACTGAGCAGCTAGAGAATAGTCGAGCTAGTCAGCCGGAGGCGAGGGGCCATCTGCTTCACACTTAACACCTCAGCAAAGCTCGTTATCAACACTCCCTCTGTCTCTCTCCTGTCCCCCCTTCTCTCTCTCTCTCTCTCTCTCTCTCTCTCTCTCTCTCTCCCCCCCCTCTCTATCTCCCTTCTAGTTTATTCTACTATGGCGGTAACACTCCCCCTGTTGAGCTTGCTCGAAACTCATTGTCTGCTGGGAGTCTCACTCTCCGACTCCCTCCAATAGGCAGAGCTTTGTCACTGGACGTATTAACACTGAGTCCTTCGTCTTTACTTTGGCACGCCGCACCAGGCCGTCATCACCTGGTACCGCCTCCAATACCCTTCCCAGCATCCATTGGCTCCTTGGGAGCAGATGTCCAGATATGATGACGATGTCCCCAGTGCGGAAGTTGCGGTGCGCCCGGAAGTGCTTCTGTCGCTGCCGGAGTGTCGGGAGATATTCCTTAACCCACCTCTTCCAGAATTGGTCTGCAATGAATTGGGCGTGCTTCCATTTTCGTCGGTACACGTCTGCTATGGACTGATTGCCTCCAGTGGGCAGGGTTCCCTGCATTCGCAGTAGGTGAAGCGGAGCGAGTGCTTCTAGATCTCTCGGGTCGTCGGATACTGGGGTGATGGGCCTCTCGTTGACGATCTCTTCCACGGCACAGAACAGGGTGTTGAGTCGCTCGTCGTCTAGTACCTGTGTGCCCATCACCCCCTGGAGAACCTTCTTCACCGTGCGGATCTGACGCTCCTATATTCGACCCATGTGAGAGGCAGTCTGAGGGTTGAACTCCCATTCTATTTGCCTCTGCTGTTCCACTTACTCACCGCCTCCCGAAGTTCTTTGTTCGCTCCAATCATTTTGGTTCCATTGTCGGATCTGATGCTCTTTGGAGGTCCTCTGCGGGATGTAAACCTCGTCATGGCGTTGATGAATGAGTCTATGTTCAGTGAGGTGAGGACTTTCAGGTGTATAGCTCGGGTAGCCAGACATGTAAACAAGCATCCCCATCTTTTCGCCCGGGCCCGGCCTTATTTAACCATAAAGGGAACCAAAACAGTCGACCCAGGTGCAGGTGAATGGCCGATCTTCTGGATGTACCCGGTCCTCTTGCAGGTCAGCTTGGCGTTGGTGGGTAGGCTTCCAATTGCTTCTTCGATTATCTTACGGCACTTGGGTATCCAATATGTCTCACTTAGCGCAGGTAGAGTGTGCTCGCGTCCTGAGTGGCCAGCCCTGGTCGAATGTACTATCGTGCACAAAAGTCGTGTCCACTACCCAGCCAGTGATGTTTCGAATAGCCTTGAGTCTGAAGTTTCGAAACAGGTGGGGGTTAATGCTATGGTCGGCCAACAGATGTCGCCCACTGTACGTGTGTGTGTGTGTGTGTGTGTCGGGGGGGGGGGGGGATAGAGGAGGTGGGGGCTGGATGAGAGGCAGGTTTATTTATTATTTATACCACCATAATTTCAAGCTGCCTTTTTAACTACGTTTTGTCTTACAGTTGTTTCTTTATGGTTACGAATTCATGAAACACGTGCAGTGTCCTGGGTGCGTATTGCCGCTTAGGTCACAATGATACTTTAAAGAATGGAATATATTAAGGATAAAAGTGAAATATGCAAGGATCAGCCTTGGTCACCTAGTTTTACTCAGCAACCACGTCACAATTTTGTTGTTATTCCGACAAAGAGACTATGGTAATATTTATTTATATTCCACCCATCCCTTGCTTAATAAATATTTGTGATAATATGCAATATTATATAATTATATACTTATGTTAAAAAGAGTGGAGTGAAAAAGTTATCAGTATTGTAAAATAGTATTCAGAAGTTCCAATTCTTCCAAGTTCCAGTGTTTAAACACCCCACTACAATAAGAAGCTTCATATATTTTGGAGTGTGCTCAGTTACCGTTAATATTGTTTGCTGAACATCATGAGCATTTCAATGATGGTAGTAATTGTAACTATATAATTATATTGTGTTATAAGACAACACATTCCACGACGTGTCATGCAGATCATTGTATACAACACAATCCATAATTTGTGGCTGTTAAGTTACTTGGTTATGAATTTTCATGTGATATAGTTTAAGACATCATTAAGGACATGGATTTAAGATAACACTGTAGGTGAGTTAATATATATTAATTGTATTTACAGACAATACTAAAATCCAAACAATACACCAACACACACATCTTAGTATTTGGTCCAGCCATTCATTGCATTCAGGACTTCATCAAGGCGATTAGGGATGGAGTTGACCAGCTTCAGGCACACCCCTGGTCGTCGACGTATACTCTCCCACACGTCGTAAGCTTTGGCCTCTATTGCTGCACAGGTTCGCTGCTCCACAATATCCCAATCACGTTTCATCATGGCCCAAATATGTTCAATCGGATTAATATCACATCCTAGTGTTGGCCAGTCGATGACCTCAATTTCAGGGTGATCCTGAAGGTAGTCCTTCACTATGTTGCTGGTATGAAAGGGACTGTTGTCATGAACCAGCCTGATAGTGTGGGGGGGCTGGAACTGCCATAGCCCTGACTGTAGAATTAGCACTTGCTCCAGGATGTCTACATACTGCTCACCAGTGAAACGGCCATTGATCTTGACCAGTTCACCTGGCCCATGTGCCCACACTGTGCGATGTTGAATGTGTTTCTCTGGGGGGCTGCCAGCACTGCCTTGCTTCGGCTGCCACTGACCTGAACACCGTTTCATCGGTAAATATAATGGTTCTCCAGTATTCTTCTCTATGTGGAAGGTGTTCCAATGCAAAGCCGAGTCGACACTTCTTGTGAGTAGGTGTTAGCCACCCTTTGTGAGCTGGAATATGGCAGTCGATTCCGGCTTCGCGTCTCGTCGTCATGTGATGGCAGTTGAGGCCCAGATTTCTTGTATGCTTCACTGGTGTTCGCATTGGATATGCCGTTGCAGCTGCCACGATCATGGCGTCCATCCTTGCCAACGTTACTCGTGGCCTCCCGCTTCGAGGTTTCATCTCCATTGAGCCCTCCTCCTCCCACCGGCGGATGCACCTCCTAATAGTCTTGGTGCTCCTCCCCACTTCGAGAGCAATGTTCGGCACATCCCGATGATTTGACCTCGCTCAGCAATCACTGCCGACGAATTTGCTCGTCCTGCAGGCATATCTGAAATGGCAGAGTAATATTATGTTGTGGTAACTGATGCAGGCTTTTATATACTAGAGTAAATTAATGGTATTAGTAACACCTAGATTAAGTATTATTTCTCTGTCATAACGTTTTGGTAAATCTTTTAGGATGAACTGCCCAAGAAACCCTTCCTATTTCATGTATTCATAGTGAATTGCAAGTGGATCCTCCCCCCCCCCCTCCCCAAACCTCCACCACCACCCCTGCCACTGTAGAGTGAACATTCGCCGATAATCATCATCATCATCAAGATTTAGTTTAACCAGACCACTGACACCCATTTGAGTTTCTCCTAGGGCTGGCAAGAGGGATTAGTTAACATATATTTGTGTTTCTATAATTTAATGTTATATTGTTTGGAGGAGATTACAGTATTTGAAAAAGGTCAAAACTGAACTTAGGGAAAATTTTGGGGTCTCTGCTTAAATATCTTACATTGTTGGGTTAGTGAAGCACATTGCTCGATACCGATTATAAATATGGCATTCAATGAGAATATGTTGGATTGTTATTTGTGTTCGGCAGTTGGGGCATATTGATGGGGCTCCATTAGGGGAAGACATGAGTTGGCCATGCGTCAATCGCGTATGCCCAATTCTTAGACGATTCAGAATAGTTTCATGATGTCGAGAGGATTGTTTTGATAGTGACCAAGGATAAACTGATGATTTGATCATTTTTAGCTTATGACTTGTTGGTTCATTTTCCCAGGACTTTTGCCAATTGTCAAATATTAATTGTTTAATAGGTAGTTAGTTAGCCTTGCCGATAATAAAAATATATGGTTTTCCACTGCTTTACATATTTCTTTGACAATTTTCAGCTATGACATACTTATCTCCTATAAATAATTCATTTAAAATTAATTTTTTTTACAAAGAATATTCACTGGTTCCAGAATGTATCTAAACTTATGCCAGTGATGGTCAAGTCTGGTCTTAAATAAGTTCATACTGTGTGTAATAATAATAATGATAATAATAATAATAGTAAACGGTTTATTGAAAAAGTTTGCAGCCAATAGGCTGAAAATATACATTGGACATAATTGACTTATTACATACATTGGTGGTTTAAAAAAAGCCTTCATTAGAGAAAGGTGAAGGAACATACAGTGAACATACAGATTAATGTTTACAGTGGAGGTCACGTAGATCATGTACGCTGAGGTGTTGAACAGCAGACACGTAGTGTAGTAACTCCCTCACAGATGGCGTTTTGAGGGGCATCACGTGGAATACTAGTTCCTTCACAGGTGGTGTTGTGAGGGGCTTGACGTGGTGTAGTAATTCCTACATAGATGGTGTTACGAGGGGCCTGATGATGTAGTAGTTACCTCACAGATGGTGTATGAGGGGCCTGATGATGTAGTAATTCCCTCACAGATAGTGTTATGAGGGGCCTGATGTGGTGTAGTAATTCCCTCACAGATGGTGTATGAAGGGCCTGATGTGGTGTAATAATTCCCTCACAGATGGTGTTATGAGGGGCATCACATGGCATAGTAATTCCCTCACAGATGGTGTAGCAACTCATTCACTACGTGGTGTCGTAGCATCATGGGGACACCATGTGGACCTGGTCTCACAGGACTTCACTCACTCAAGTGGGTGAGGTGTGGTCCCAGGCCTCTCTATCGTGGAGTCTCAGGGGAATTATCACTGGGTACCTAGGACCTCACTGTGTGAAGGTTAGCCTGGGTAAGACTCAACTGCAGAGTTGTTTTTCACTGACTTAAGCACTGTTCATCACTGGTTCCATTCCTTTCCCAAATGAAATATTAACTTCTGGCGAGAACTTGTTGATATTCCGGTGGGGAGGAGGGTTCAGGGGAGGGAGTTGGTATGGGCCAACATAATAGTTGACGTGGCTGCTGCTGAGCAGCGCCAGGTGCGTCTGACCCGTCTTAACCCGTCGGTGTGTGTGTGTGTGTGTGTCTGTCTGTTTAGGTGTGGTAACTCAAGATGCTCAAATTATGAGGTTTAATAGTTGGGTGGGTAGAGGCGGAGGGGGGGGGGGGAGGCTAGGCGCGGAGTTGGAACTCGTGAATGATGTTGTTTAATGCAAGTTATGGAACATTACAGTTTCTTCAAACGGGTTTTCACGCTATCAATAGGCCTTATGTAATCCACCAATAAGGATTACAACAGTACACAGTATGGCTGCAATTGGTCAGAAAAATAAAACATAACATGGCAAAATTTTTGCCCTGCGTAGTTTTTACAACCCACCTTGCGCCTAAAGTAAACCGAAAAATGCTTATGTGTATAGAAGATTTTCAACTCAATATCACATATTCTTTCACCTCTACAAATATCTGCTGTCACTCATCGGACACCCTGTGATAGTATAAGGACGACATGGGCTATGCTGACAAATTAATGTGACTTACCTGTTGGTGACGACGATGGTAGGAATGCGACCTCGGAATGTTTCAGTGTTCGATATCACCTCCTTCCCTGGTGTGGGTGGCGCCAACCTAGGTAACAACTTGTGTATTCTCCGTGACTACCATTACTGGTAGTCACGGAGAATTTATTACTGGTGTGCCCATTAGTCTCACCGTCGTAGCCATGAACGGCAGAGATATGGTCGTTGTAGTGCTTTTATTTACCCGTTACACAACCCTCACCATGCTTAATAATATTAACTATCTTCATGACTTCTTATTGTTATCAGTGATTGCGGAATTCACGATGTTACGCTCCACCTACACACAGCCTGTTACTAGACGAACCCCCACCTCCTCTATTCCCCCCTCTCTCCAGTGTAGTGGTCTGTCTATCCAGTGTAGTGTTCTCTCTATCCAGTGTAGTGTTCTCTCCATCCAGTGGAGTGTCCTCTCTACCCCGTGTAGTGTCCTCTCTATCCAGTGTAGCGTTCTCTCTATCCAGTGTAGTGGTCTGTCTATCCAGTGTGGTGGTCTGTCTATCCAGTGTAGAGTTCTTTCTATCCAGTCTAGTGGTCTGTCTATCCAGTGTAGTGATCTGTCTATCCAGTGTAGTGTTCTTCTATCCAGTGTAGCGTTCTCTCTATCCAGTGTAGTGTTCTCTCTATCCAGTGTAGTGTTCTCTCTATCCAGTGTAGAGTTCTTTTTCTTCTAGTGTAGTGGTCTGTCTATCCAGTGTGGTGTTCTGTCTATCCAGTGTAGAGTTCTTTCTATCCAGTATAGTGGTCTGTCTATCCAGTGTAGCATTCTCTCTATCCAGTGTAGTGGTCTGTCTATCCAGTGTAGTGGTCTGTCTTTCCAGTGTAGTGTTCTCTCTATCCAGTGTAGAATTCTCTCTATCCAGTGTAGAGTTATGTCTATCCAGTGTAGAGTTATCTCTATCCAGTGTAGTGTTCTCTTAACCTAATTTGACTCTCCAATTGCTTATCAATATTTTTCAGACACAGTAAATATCCCATTTATATATTAAAATATTCACTGCCTCCCCAAATTCCGGGTTCGCCTATAAAATGTTGTATTCATGATTAATCTTGACATTTTACTGCAAAAATAAATGAAGACTTCAGTCAACCTCTACTTGGCTCATTATTATGCACGTTTATTCGGGGATGAAATTCTGTGATTCAAATGTTAAGTGGGGGGGGGGGGGGGGGATTTTCACGTTAGTTCATTCCCAGATGGAGAATTAATGAGTTACTTTTTGTTTTGTTTATATTATTCTTGTCTCTTTCTGTTTGTCTCTTCTGACATTGGCCTGTGTGCCTGTTTATAAGTTTCTCTTAGTTTGTTTCTCTGTATCTTTCCTTGTTTGTATATAATTCTTTTTCTCAGTCCTCCTCATTGTTTGTCTAGCTTCTATTCTCCCTTCCTTGATTAGGTATGAAGTGATATACGTGAATATAGCAAGAAGTATGCAGCCCACGTCGAGCTGACTTGCTGACTATGAATATTTCAGAGGAGGCGGTGAGCCTGAAGAGTGTATCATGCAACCTATCAGCTGTATTGTGGTCCTTTATAGAGACGAGTCACGGCAGACCGCCATGCAATTATGTATGTTGCCACAACAAAGCTCAACCATTCTATAGAAGGTCCCTGGAGAACACCCTTGGGGAACAGGCTTGGAGAACAGGCTTGGAGAACAGCCATGGAGGAGAACAACACGTTTAGGACAGTGACAATATCAGACATGAAATACAGCAAGTTATAAAGAACAGCCAAACAGAATGACAGCAGAGTTTAACATCGCCCGGCAGTCTCTATGACACCCACATAAGACTGTCACGTCAATCATTCAACAACCAAGAAAGACAGTGATTGACAGACAAAAAAAACAAAAAAAAAAACATGGAGGTTAGGCCACACAGGTGTTTAAGAGAGATGTGAAGGAAAGTCCCGACAGGCAAACTTGTGAAAACATCAAGAATGAAAAAAAAACTTGAATGACGAATCAAAACATTACCTCAGGGTTATTACACGATACTGTCACAAGTCTTGATTGTATGAGTTACACACGGAGGACCCCGACGGGGAATTATCACGTAGGTCACCCATGGAGGACCCTTACAGAAAACAACCACCCAGGCAGCTACAAGACCTTGATGTAACATTGAGGCATAACATGAAATCATCCAACTGCGATCAGGAATGTAGACCAGTGGCAATAAGAAAAATATATTAGTATGTCGGTCTACACTTCAATCCAGTGAAAGTTAAACCAATGTGGAATATGAAGCTCTTATTTATCAATGTACTGTACATACAGGATCCAATAACTCATCTTAAGGTATAGGCAAATTGTCTAAAATAACATTTTTTATGGGGTTAAAATGAATTTCCGGCTTTGTGAAAAAACAACAAACAATAATGTGAGTATTACTGCCCTTGATAATCTGATGCATAAATTGAAAGTCAACTAACAGAATAAATAAGTTAAGCCAAGAGGAGGTACTCAGTGGTGGCAGTGTAACTCTTATTAAGTGTGTATAAATCTATGATTGAAACTAACGATTTAACAAGTTAATAATACTCCATTTACCCATATCAATAATAAATAATTATACTTAAACATCATGGCTGTTAAGTAGTTACTATTATCGCCGCTGGCTTATTAAGCTGGTGTCCGTTGCTGACGATCGCTACCTTGCACGAAAAACATTGGATATCTCAGCCTGCTGTTGCCTCGTCAGAAATTGGCGGCTGGGGGGGGGGGGGGGAGCGGTGTTTACGGACAAGAGATCGCCTTCCCGAGTGATGCCCCCTTTCCCCCCCCACGCGACCTCTGACCTCGCCAGACTCAGGCACCGCCGGGAGTGTTATCACCGCTGGCGTCAGAACTGACGAGTGAGTACTGGCGTGAGTGCTGGCGTCTGCTGCCTTACCTGAACAAAGATTGGGGGGTGGGCGGTGTTTACGGTGAAGTGGTCCTAATTCCGCTAAATGTATGGTTTAAAGGGTGGCGTGGCCACCTGGACTCCAGGAGATCGCTCTCTCGAGTGATGCTGTAAGGAGCAGCCCGCTGCTCGCACTGGTAAACACCGACTCAATCCTGTCCAAGAATTTGTGCTGAGACAATTTACGCAGACACTGTTGTCTCTTGGAACACCATACTGATCTGCATTGACCCGCACTTATTTTGACCTCATCAATAAATATTGAATGCGTCAAAAGACGGGTTTCAATCATTCCCTTCGGCTTGCCTGTCACCTGAACGTCCATAACCATGGCGTTTATAGTTACTCTAACAGTTGTTGATATTCTTTAACAGTGAGCAAAACCAGTGGCCTCACCTCCAACCTGACTAATTTACAGGTCAAACACGGGCTGTGATGAAAGAAAAATACAATAATAAGAAGGGTGTAGTGTCTCCTCAAGTCAATGATCCTCCAAAGTCCAATTAAAGATTCATACGTATTCCAGCTAGCATATCGAAATTCGTTTTAATGACTCTCTTGGTTCTGAGTAAGAGTTGTTCATTTCATCTGCCGTGCACCAAAGACATCTAGGAAGGATTGTATTTAGTCATCAAACAGAGATTTGTGTGTCTGCGCCAATGTGTTCTGTGAACCCAGCCCAGCCCTCACCACGCCCCAGCGCTTACTCCAGCTCCAGGACTTCATATCCCTTTGGCTTGACTGCTAACGCAAATTGCCTGCAGCCTGTCCCTCAGTCGCGCCAACCTCACACACCCGCGGTTGTCTCGCCACCTCCAGGCTAGAATACTTGTACAACTGATATTCTTTTAACACGGTGATATTAATCTGATTTGTATTTAACAGCAGGGCCGGATTCAGGAGTGGGCAAAGTGGCCAGCTGCCCAGGGACCTCCACAATCTGGGGGCCTCCACATGTGCGGTAGTAGCTATAATAGGGCTGGTCGACTTGAAACCACATGAATGACTCCAGTCATGTCTCACTTTTGTGTATGTGTGTGTGTTGGGAATTTGTACACTATCAATGACTATACAGTTAATTAAACATTTCTCAATGTTCATATTTCCTCAATATAACTGCATATGGCTTCAAAACTCTCCAAAGAAGTGTTCAAATTTCAAAATTTTCCCGGGGGGCTTAAAGCGCCCCCCCCCCTGGAACTCCCAGATGTTTAGGCTCGCTTTACTCGCCACCCCACCCTCTTGGGTAGTTATACTGAGGGGGGCCTCCACAAAGAGGCTGCCCATGGGCCTCCACAGGTCTAAATCCGGCACTACTTAACAGTATTCTTGTATTCTTTTAATAGTTCTCTTTCAAGACAATAAATAAGACGTTCTCATTGATGTATATTTCTGTAAAGTTCGCAATGTATCGGGGGCGACTTGTTACGGATTCCATCTTCATAACTAAATTACTTTAGATTTAAAGTTACATTTCAAAGACAAAATAATTAATTACTTTATCTATTTCTGTCAGGTATAATCTACTCTTTAATTTTCCATAATTTTATATACCCATTTATTTTCCAACAAGAAGTCCCTTTGAAACCACAAATACAGTAAGGGAACAGTAAATTAATCAATGTATAGCTGTGATTCATGCACACGCTAATGAACTGGTTTTCTTACACAGAGCTTGGGAGATTTATTTGTTCATCAATTAAATTAAAGTTGTATTAAAACACTTGCTAAGAGCGATGGAAAAAGGGAACTGTTAACTTATGCCACATGTACACATATAAAGGCTTTCGATACTGAACTAAATTTGCGAGTGGAAAGTGGATATGTAAGAATACACACACACACACACACACACACACTGTTAAGTTGGCCCATACCAACCCCCTCCCCTGAACCCTCCTCCCCACGGGAATATCAACAAGTTCTCGCCAGAAGTTGCAATATCATTTAGGAAAGGAACGGAACCAGTGTTAAACAGAGGTGAACAGTGGTGAACAGTGCTTAAGTCGGTGGGAACAACTCAACAGTAACAGTCGTACCCAAGCTAACCTTCACACAGTGAGGTCCCAGGTACCCAGTGATAACGGCCCGTGAGACCCAACAACAACCAGCGATGTGTTAATCAGTCTACGATAGGAAGGCCTAAGACCAAACCTCACTCATATAACACCATCTGTGAGGGAATTACTACACCACATGTCCCTCATAACACCATATGTGAGGGAATTACTACACCACGTGAGGTCCCTCATAACACCATCTGTGAGGGAATTACTACACCACGTCAGGCCCCTCATAACACCATCTGTGAGGGAATTACTACACCACGTGATGCCCCTCATAACACCATCTGTGAGGGAATTACTACACCACGTGAGGCCCCTCATAACACCATCTGTGAGGTAATTACTACACCACGTGAGGTCCCTCATAACACCATCTGTGAGGTAATTACTACACCACGTGAGGTCCCTCATAACACCATCTGTGAGAGAATTACTACACCACGTGAGGCCCCTCATAACACCATCTGTGAGGGAATTCCTACACCACGTGAGGCCCCTCATAACACCATGTGCGATGGAATTACTACACCACGCCAGGTCCCTCATAACACCATCTGAGGGAACTACTACACCACGTGAGTTCCTCCTAACACCATCTGGGAGGGAGTTACTACACTACGAGTTTGCTGTTCAACACCTACATTAATCTGTATGTTCACTGTATGTTCCTTTACCTTTCTCTAATGAAGGCTTTTGTTAAACCACCAATGTATGTAATAAGTCATTTATGTCCAATGTATATTTTTAGCCTTCGGGCTGCAGAATTTTTTCAATAAACCGTTAATTATTATTATTATTATTATTATTACACACACACACACACACACACACACATATATATATATATATATATATATATATATATATATATATATATATATATATATATATATATATATATATATATATATATATATATATATATATGTAATATTCAGAAATTTCAGAGTAATTTCGAATGCCCCGCCATTAGCGGTACTGAGCGTTCAAGGTCGTCTGAGGGAAGAGAGCGCTCCCCGCACATAGTGGGAGATTGCGGAACTAGGCCTATATTATATTAAATGTTATTTACCGGATTAATAATGATGCGATTCATGAAGTTAAGGGACTATTATTGAATTTGAAATTATTATAGATCGTTTAGCAGTCTGAATAATGTTAAAGGGTGTCCCAAGGAGTTATTAGTTAGGCGGAAAATAGGTCACGTAGGCCTAAGCTAGCGCCTTGAGAGGACACGAGGCGGCCTCTCTCTCAGTCCCGGATAGCACTCACACAAACAAGACGTCTCTGCGCGTCTGTCCCAGAAATAGTCACGTGGCCTAGTCACCTGTGCTGAAATATTGCAGTATAACAAGTAAGTCTCATTCGATCTCAGACAGGGTTAGATAGGGCAGTGATAAAGTAAACTAGAGCTAACAGTGAGTTCATTTCAGGGTTTCCGTGAGAACCCACTTGACTGAAGTTGACTGGAGTTGACCTGAGATTGACTGCCGTTTGAGACTGCCGTTGAGGATTGAGGGTGGCGATTGTCGCCATTGGACCGATCAAAGTAGGCCTGTCACTGTTTAGCGGGGTAGCAAAGGATCTCTTGAGTGAACGAGTGCTCCCGACAACTAAACGACACGGGACGCTAAAGCTTCTCTCAACTGTACAAGGTCTGATTGGCTCACTCCCGTCCGCTTTATGGACGCACTGGGAGTACACTGAGGCTATCTGAGTAGACTAATGGTCACACACTGAGACCGTGAGTCTAGGTCTCTAGGAGATACCTGGAGGAACATTTTCCCTCCCTTATTACGGGTGTAGTTTAATAGTTTCTAGATAATTTTGATAATATTGTTTTGAATGTTTGTGCCATCAAGTGGAACCAGAGTGATACTGTGATTTGATTCTTTTAATGCCTCTGATTGTTCTTCATAATTCTGATCTCAGGTATAACCTTGTTCCCCAGGGTAGTGGTTAGGTTAGGTTAGGAAGTGTGCATCTGTTGGGGTGCTATAAATTTGGTTGAGTGCCCTTAAGGCCTATTCATTGTAGAGTATTTAATTTCATATTTTATTACCATTTCCTTAGTGACTGATATAATTTTGTTGAGTGCCCTTAAGGCCTATTCATTGTAGAGTATTTAATTTCATGTTTTATTACCATTTCCTCAGTGACTGATATAATTTTGTTGAGTGCCCTTAAGGCCTATTCATTGTAGAGTATTTAATTGCTCATTTTTATTACCATTCCTCAGTGACATATAATTTGGTTGAGTGCCCTTAAGGCCTATTCATTGTAGAGTAGTTAATATCTTTTTTTGGTACCTAAGTGACTGATATTATTGTGTGAAAGCCTTTAAGGCCTGTTTCATGTGTGCACGGAACAGTTCTTATTACTTCAAATTTATTGTTGCCTGAGGTTCTAATAATTTTTATATCATGTATAACTTTTATTCCCCAGAGTAGTGTTTTAAGTTCAAGTTAAGAGGTGCGCATATTGGTGTACCATTATTGGATTGTGTTTGTAGTGTTGGAGGGAATATAAGTGTCTAAATGTAACAGTGTGTCTCATTCATCCCAGTCACAGATGCTATCCTTCCACGGGTCACGGACAATTTATTTTGTTTAGTAGTTTTAAGTGTTCTTGTGCTGGTTCGGGATTTTTCTCAAAGGGGCGCTTCCACTGCCATTACCATCTATTAATTTTAAATAAACCCCAAGTCAAGTGAGAAATTAAAGTCCAGTAAATTCCGACCGGTTACATATATATATATATATATATATATATATATATATGCTGATAACCACCAGGAAAGAAGAAAACATATACCTAGATCACGCGCACCTACAGTGATTTACTTGCATATATATATATATATATATAATAGTTCAGAAATTCAGTGTAATTTCAAACGCCGCGCCATGGGCGAAACTGAGCTTACAAGGTCGACTGAGGAAGAGAGGGCTCTTGTCCGTAGTGAGAGCTTTTGGAACTAGGCCTAGACGATATTGAATATAGTTTGCCGAATTAATAATGATGTGATTCATGAAGTTAAAGGACTATTATTAAAGTTGAAATTATTATAGATCGTTTATCAGTCTGAATAATGTTATGGGTGTCCAAGAAAGTTATTAGTTAAGCGGAAAATATGTCACGTAGGCCTAAGCTAACGCCTTGGGGAGACGCGAGGCTGGTTGGTCCTCAGTCATGCGAAAGCGATCGGACAGACAGGACGTCCCTGTGCGTCCATCCACAAAAACGGTCACGTGGTCTAGTCACCTGTGTTTCGTTATTGCAGTATAACAAGTAAGTCTCATTCGATCTCGGATAGTGGTTAGATAGGTCAGTGATAAAGTTATTAAGAGCTAACAGTGAGATAATTTCAGGGTTTCCGTCAGAACCCACTTGACTGCGGGAGATTGACTGCGGGAGATTGACTGCCGTTTGAGACTGCCGTTGATGATTGATGATTAGCGATCGTTGCAGTTGGAACGATCAATGCAGGCTTGTCGCTGGGCAGCGTGGATATCAAGGGATCTCTTGAGTGAATAAGTGCTCCCGACAACTAAAACGACACCGGACCAGCATCAGCATTGGGTGATCAGTTCTTCCCACGTGGGCGCTCGGCACCACGTGTTTTCGGTCAGCTAGGGGGTCACCTGCTGGTGTTCTTTCTTCCCGCCCATGGACGCACTGAGAGTACACTGAGGCTATCTGAGTAAATTAATGGTCACACACTGAGACCAGGAGTCTAGGGGATACCTAGAGAAACATTTTATCTCCCTTATTACGGGTGTATGTTGAGTTGGGTGAAGCATGGTTCAACGGGTATTGGTGGACCCAGTAACATCTCAATAATAGTGATAATATTTTGTGTGTAGTTAATACCATTTCTTTCAGTTACTGATATTATCTTGATGTGTGTAGTTTAATATTTCTTAAATAATTTTGATAGTATTGTTTTTTAATGCTTGTGTCACTAATTGAAACCAGAGTGATACTGTGATTTGGTTCCTTTAATGCATTTAATTTTTCTTTATAATTCCTATCTCAGGTATAACCTTTGTTCCCCAGAGTAGTGTTTAAGTTAGGTTAGGAAGTGTGCATCTGTTGGCATGACATAAATCTATTGAGTGCCTTTAGGCCTATTCAGGGTGAAATTAATAATTTCTTATTTTTATGCCATTTCCGCAGTGGTGGACATTATTTTGTGAAAACCCTTATGGCCTGTTTCATGTGTGTAAGCAAAAATTTTTAATACTTTGAATTTATTGTTGTCAAATGAGGCATTGTCTGAGTTTCTAATAATTTCAATATCATGTATAACTTTTATTCCTCAGAGTAGTGTTTTAAGTTCAGGTTAAGAGGTGCGCATATGTTGGTGTACCATTATTTGATTGTGTCTGTAGTGTTCGAGGGAATATAAGTGTCTAACTTTTACAGTGTGTCTCATTCATCCCAGTCACAGACACTATCCTTCCACGGGTCACGGACAATTAATTTTGTTTAGTAAATTTAAGTGTTCTTGTGCTGGTTTGGGATTTTTCTCAAAGGGGCGCTTCCACTGCAATTACCATCTAATAATCTTTAATAAACCCCAAGTCAAGTGAGAAATTAAAGTCCAGTAAATTCCGACCGGTTACATATATATATACAGTATATACATATATATATATACATATATATATATATATATATATATATATATATATATATATATATATATATATATATATATATATCTTGATAAAATCACACGGGAGAATGGAAACAACGGAGTACCTTAGCTTTCGTCTTTATTCAAGACATCTTCAGAGGCAACTGGATTACATAGACAGAGAGAGGCTTAAATATACAGGGTGACCTTAAAAACATGAGGTCAGGTCATAATGATGACATCCACTAATCCACACACCAACACCATCACACACGTAGAGGAGCTTAAGAGAAGGGGGTGACGTGACTAGTCAGGTCAGGTCACAAATAAGGGACCCACAAAATAACTATCATACATCTAGATCAAAGGTTTTTAAAGCATTTTTAACCTTGGGCCACTGACAAATAAATTTATGTAACATATTATCAGTTTTGAACTGACCATCACTAAGGTTTATAGATTTTAATTCCTTAATCAAACTAGCTTCAACCAGAAGTCTTTCTGTGACACAAGATGATTTGAATACTTCTAAGCTTTTTTCCCAAGCAATGGGGTGATTATTATTCCTAACATGAACGAACAAGGCACTGCTTTCAGATGCAGTTTTGATATTATACTTATGTTGTTTGATTCTGAGCTGCAGAGTTTTTCCTGTCTGACCTACATAATTACAATTACATTTGCTACATGGAATACAATAAACACTTCCATTTACATTCAAACTTGGGCTATTCCTTATTAACATATTGGTAATGGTTGAGTCATACTTGAAAATAACATTAATATTTAGAAGCTTGAGGGACCGAACTAACGGGACAAATTCATTACGATAGGGCAGAGTCAAAATATTCTTAAGTGTAGGAACTTGTCTAGTTTGAGAGGAATGAAAGGATTTTTTAGCCCTTTTAAAACAACGATCAACAAACACAGAAGGGTACCCGAGTTTCTGTGCAATAGAACGAATGTGTTTCAATTCATCGTCAATAAATTCAGAGTCACAAATACGCAGACATCTTAAGAACATAGCAGAAAAAACTGACATTTTGGTAGACTCAAAGTGATTCGACAAAAAGTGAATGAAACTATCAACCTGTGTGGGCTTTCTATATACCTTAAATTTATAGTTATGGCCATTTCTCATGATAAGCATATCAAGAAATGGAAGGGATTCATTTATTTCTCTTTCAATTTTGAACGTGATACTAGGGACAATATCATTAAGCTTGTCTAAAAATTCCAAAGGGTCACTGTTTCTAGGCCAAAGACAAAGAACATCATCAACATATCTGTACCATGGAGGAATAAAGTCCACTATATTAGGTAGTAATCTTGACTCAAAAAACTCCATATAAATACAGGCTAGAGGAGCAGAAAGACAATTACCCATGCTCATCCCAAATATTTGCTTGTAGAACTTCCCATTTGCCCTAAACACATTGTCAGTTACGCATAACTCTATCAATTTCAGGAAAGTATCATGTTCAATAGTTAAATCTAGCAGTTGTAATTTGTCTTTAAGAAATGAAAGTAAGTCTTTCACAGGTACTCTAGTGAACAGTGAATTTACATCAAAACATATATATATATATATATATATATATATATATATATATATATATATATATATATATATATATATATATATATATATAGATAGATATATATATATATACAGTGATCCCTCGGTTAACGAGCGCCTTGGTTAACAAGATTTCGGTTAAAGATTTACTTTCCATAAGATTCTTAACTCCGGCTAACGAGCAATCCCTCGATTAACGAGTTTTTTACGAGCCGACCTCAACATGTTTTCGCTTGCATTTGGCGGTCCACCAGCTGTAGTATTAGTCCACCAATACAGTAATCGGTTGTAGGGCTTAAATTCCTTACTATTTTAGTAAATATCAAGAATTTTATACTATTCAATAATTTTAAAAGTTTAATATTATATTTTTTAGTCATTTTATCAATTATTGAACATAATTGAAGGTAAGGAAACTAGTTTCATGTGCGCCATCCAGCCTGGCAACACACCAAACAGGCGCCAGTCTCTTTGTCTTTTCAGTGAAGGTAACATCTTGCTTGAGACTCTCTTCAACTAAACGCTTTTTTTCTGTGTTTGCAAGCCAATTATTGATCATTTTGAAATTTATTTTACATATTGACAATATATAATGCAGTGTAATGTTGATTGAAAGAAAATAATTTTGAATTACATCAAGAGAACTAAAATTTTATGGGTGAAATGGCGCCATGGGGTGACTTCTCTTCCACCCCCATGCCTTCTCTTCTCTCTTCTCCTCCACCCCCCATTCTAATTCCCATCATCATCATCCAGGAGCCTTCTACATACACACCTCAAAGTAAGTGTACTTTCCTACCTTTTTTGTTGAATTTCGGCAATTTTCGGTGAGCTGGAACCAATTACCCAAAAATCCATTGAAACAATGGTTTCGGTTAACGAGTTTTTCGGTTAACGAGCAACCTGCTCGAACGGATTGTGCTCGTTAACCGAGGGACCAGTGTATATATATATATATATATATATATATATATATATATATATATATATATATATATATATATATATGCAAGCAAATCACTGTAGGTGCGCGTGATCCAAGTATATGCTGATAACCACAAGGAAACAAGAAAACTCGAATTTCCCAAGCCCTTTCGTGTAATTCACAGTCTGTACTCACCCCTCAAGATGTGAATTACACGAAAGCGCTAGGGAACTTCGTGTTTTCTTGTGGTTATCAGCATATATATATATATATATATATATATATATATATATATATATATATATATATATATATATATTTATATATATATATATTTATATATATATATATATATATTTATATATATATATATTTATATATATATATATATATATATATATATATATATATATATATATATATATATATATATATATGCTGATAACCACCAGGAAAGAAGAAAACACGAAGTTCCCAAGCGCTTTCGTGTAATTCACATCTTCAGGGGTGAGTACAGACTAGATAGAGTAATGCAGAACAAGATGAATATATACAGAGGAGGGTGAGACCAGGTCCACAATGGTCAGGTAATGACCCTACTAATCTTTAAATGGCACACAACGGTCGGTGGTTGGGTCAGATGGGACAGTGACCCGCCCTCTCACCTGATCACAAATCTTCTTAATTACAAAGTTGTCCAGCTTGTACATGCCGTTACTCAAATTCATGTTGAATGCTTCGGTATGTTTAATAAGACTAGATTCTATGATGTTCCTACTATCAATTGAATTACATGGTAATATTGAGGAGGCATTATCCCAGTCAATGCAATGCTTGTTATCCCTCAAATGAACAAACAGAGCATTGGATTCCTGGCCTGTCCTGACACTGTATTTGTGTTGTTTAATTCTAGTTACAAGATCTTTACCTGTCTGGCCTAAGTAAAACATATTACATTCCTTGCAAGGAACTTTATAAATGCAACCAATTGTGTTGTTGGGGGAGTTCTTGATTAACATTTGTTTAACAGTGCATGAGTTTTTAAATGCCACATTGACGTTCCAAGATTTTAGCTGTGCCGTAATGTGTGAGAAATTTTTGTGAAATGGTAATATTAAGATATTCTTATGGTCATGGGTGGGCTTGGGATCAGTTCTATAAAAAGTTTTCTTAGTAATGTTTAAGCATTTGTCTATGAAAGATCTAGGGTATTTAAGGTTTGAGCCAATATTATATATATATTTGTATTCCTCATCGATGAATTCCGGACTGCAAATTCTCAAGGCACGTAAAAACATTGTTGTAAATACTGACTGTTTGACTTTATTATGGTGGGCAGAATAATAATGAATGTATGAACACACATTGGTTGGTTTTCTATAAATACTGAACTTGAAAGTGTTACCCATTCTGTGTATCAGACAGTCTAGGAATGGCAATTTACAGTCTTGCTCTAATTCCACAGTGAATTTGATCGAGGGGGCTAAGTTGTTAAGTTGTGGTAGGAAAACTTTTAGGTCCTCATTACATGGCCAGAGACATAATACATCATCAACATATCTAAACCAGACTGCTGAGGGTGGTAAAATATTACTTAATAGTTTCTTTTCAAAGAATTCCATATATAGGTTGCTTAATACAGGTGAGAGTGGATTACCCATTGCCATACCAAATTTTTGAGCATAATATTCCCCATTGAATTCGAATTTGCAATCCTTAATACATAGTTTGATGAGTTCGATGAAGTCATCTTTCGAGACGGGCAGTGAAATGTTATCCAGGGAATCTATGAGGAACTCTAGTAAATCATCAACTGGGACCTTTGTAAAAAGTGACGTTACATCAAAGCTGACCAGTTTAAAATCATGATTAATGTGCAAGTTATTGAGTTTATCAACCAGATCCATATTATTCTTGATATTGGAGTTAGAAATGTTGCCAACTAGGGGGTTTAGTAAGGAAACTAACCATTTAGATAGTTTATAAGAGATTGACCCAACTGAGCTAATGATGGGTCTTGCTGGGTTATTGGGCTTGTGGGTCTTGATTAAACCGTACATGTAAGGCAGTGGAGGGGACGTTGAAGTAAGATGTTTAATGAGAGTAGCTTTGCCTCTCAATAGGGACTTAAGTTTTTTGTTGAACTGGGTGTTGACAGTGTTGAGAGGATTATTTATGAGTTTAGAATATGTTGTAGTGTCACATAAAAGGTCATTCATTTTTGAGATATAGTCATCTTTGTTTAAAATCACTACTGTGTTGGCTTTATCTGCTTTAGTGACATGTAGATCCTTATTTTTCTTAAGGGCTTGGAGTGCTTTGGTGAATCTTTCTGGACAGTTTGAAACACAAGGCTTGGACATAGATGCATACACAACACCTTTACACATGTTCACTTCTTCACTTGTCAAATTACTGAATTTCTCCAAATTGCAAAATGCTCTGGCTATGTCAACACTGTCGACTCCCTTGTTGGAACCATCAAAACTTAAACCATAGCCGAGGGCACACAAGGTATCATTGTCTAGTTGTTTAGAGGAGAGATTCACTACACAGTTGTTATTGGCATCCTTAGTCCAATCACTATTTCTAATAAGGAGTGCCAATTTGTGGTCTATCTTGGCTTGAAGATCAGAACGCTCACGTCTCAGGTTATCAAAACAGTAGTCCAACATGAACTTTTTCCAATAACTCGGTATGGTCATGATAAAAGCGCGCTTTTTTTGTCTTACAATACGGAAGGCTTCATCCACTTCAATTTTCTTTATTTCAAAATGTTTCTTAAGGATGATTTCTTGGAACTCATCAAAGGGGCGGTCAGACATCTTAAGGACACGTTGTGGGAGGATTGATCTTGGCATAACTTTTTCACTGAGGCATGTCTGGAGAAATTTCAAACGTATTTTCAATTTGTGGGCCTTGATCATCGAAGAGGAGTATTCAGTAACGAAAGGAGACAGTCCAGGACAGCTTGTAGAGAAGATGAAGAAGTGGCGCGTGGAATTCATTTATGCAAGTAAATCACTGTAGGTGCGCGTGATCTAGGTATATGCTGATAACCACCAGGAAAGAAGAAAACACGAAGTTCCCAAGCGCTTTCGTGTAATTCACATCTTCAGGGGTGAGTACAGACTAGATAGAGTAATGCAGAACAAGATGAATATATACAGAGGAGGGTGAGACCAGGTCCACAATGGTCAGGTAATGACCCTACTAATCTTTAAATGGCACACAACGGTTGGTGGTTGGGTCAGATGGGACAGTGACCCGCCCTCTCACCTGATCACAAATCTTCTTAATTACAAAGTTGTCCAGCTTGTACATGCCGTTACTCAAATTCATGTTGAATGCTTCGGTATGTTTAATAAGACTAGATTCTCTGATGTTCCTACTATCAATTGAATTACATGGTAATATTGAGGAGGCATTATCCCAGTCAATGCAATGCTTGTTATCCCTCAAATGAACAAACAGAGCATTGGATTCCTGGCCTGTCCTGACACTGTATTTGTGTTGTTTAATTCTAGTTACAAGATCTTTACCTGTCTGGCCTAAGTAAAACATATTACATTCCTTGCAAGGAACTTTGAGTAACGGCATGTACAAGCTGGACAACTTTGTAATTAAGAAGATTTGTGATCAGGTGAGAGGGCGGGTCACTGTCCCATCTGACCCAACCACCAACCGTTGTGTGCCATTTAAAGATTAGTAGGGTCATTACCTGACCATTGTGGACCTGGTCTCACCCTCCTCTGTATGTATTCATCTTGTTCTGCATTACTCTATCTAGTCTGTACTCACCCCTGAAGATGTGAATTACACGAAAGCGCTTGGGAACTTCGTGTTTTCTTCTTTCCTGGTGGTTATCAGCATATACCTAGATCACGCGCACCTACGGTGATTTACTTGCATATATATATATATATATATATATTTATATATATATATATATATTAATGTTACTGGTATTCTCCTTGTGTGTGTGTTCACCATTACTGAAGGCTTCTTCAGGCCTGCCAGTAAACAAGTTGGCTATACTACATCAACTAACCACAAGGTTAGTCTGAGTGAACCAGGACTATAAATACACTGCCACGGTCAACAGGTAAACACCGAACATCTATAAAACTATGGGTTGTAGTGAAGAGTCCAACATTCAGGTAAGTACAGGGGGAAGTTTATATGCATCATTAACACTCCGGAGAATAACACACATGTCTGGAGGAAACGTTTACTCTAACGAAAATTTTCATACTGAGGGGGTGGGGTACCAAAGAGGAAAAGATCGATGAAGATGTATAAGGATGGGAGGAAGATCAATATCTAAGCTATAGTGTATGTGTATAGGAATGGAAATCATGTTGTCGCGTGTTTTTTTTTTTTATGAAATTGCATCTGGTGCGTGTTGCTGCAGCTATGTATAAAGCGAAGTGTGTGGAACAGTAGATAGATATCTTGGATTCTTCTCATGAGAGGGGGACTCCATAAGGTCTCATCTGGTCAGCCACCAAGAATGAACAAAATACTGTAAGGACATAATGTGGGACATTTTGTGTTGGTGTGCCGGCACGGGTAAAGGATTTGCAGGGGTGGATAAATGTTTAAGATTTTTTTTAATAATATCCTGAAAACGGTTTACAGATACAGTAATCTACCATCTGCAAAGGTCAAAATGGCCCAGGATTCATCAGACATCGAGCTCTTCATGTTGACGAGTGATGATTATGAAGAAGTGGCGCAGTTATTTGACGAAGAATATGCGAAGAGGAACCCTCTTGTAAGATAATTAAGTTCAAGCCCTTTCAGAAAGGTGTCTTGTGTTTATGTTACTAAGATTATGTGACTATCTCTTGCATCAGATAATGTAATACATAGTTCAATGCTAAATTGATGTAATAAGTATCTATAAATAACAATGCAATTTCAACTTTAATATATTTAAGTGCTGAACTCTTGTCTTAACTCGTACATCTCCATAGTTTTGTATCTTACAGTTGCTTCTCAGATTTTAGTTACACTTTTAAGAATCTACACACACAGTGCAAAGTTTGTAAGGAGACAAGTCTGGAGGATATAGGAGAATCTATGGTGAAAGACATTAAGAGGACCTTAGCATCAGGACTCTCTACTGGAGTGAGAGACAAGACGACGAAGGCTATCGTGGGCTTCCGACTCACGGATATTTTCCACGTAGACAAAACTTCTACATACCATGTTGGTGAAGAGGTAAGAAAACAAATTTGAATTATTACTCCTCCATACAGTATATCGTGGGAGGAGCAAACAAGGCCCAGGTTAGCTATCCACTGTCTACACAATTATCAACTTTCATACAGATTCAATTATATGTTTAAATTATGACTAAGAGTTCATCTGTATAGTTAGTTACAAGTTTTTTTTAAGAATTCCTATATGATATACAGTAAAATAAATAGGAATCAAACATTATATAACAACGTAAACATAATAATCCAAACATCAAGGAATTAGTATCCATATGATACACTTGTCGCAATAAGTATAGCGATATATGTACATTGCCCTTCACTTATGCATTTACAGAGGCTCTTCAATGAACATTCCACAAATCATTATCTTTAAGATATTTGTTTTAATGTTTTAATTTGATTCCATCGTATGTTTACTATTGCGAATTTCCTTCTGTCGAATGTAAACAAACAACATCACTGCCACTCTACAAGAAATCGGACAAGCCCCTGTAAAAACACTAGTAAACGAACTAATATTACTGAAATTTGAAGAAGTAGCTAGGAGCTGACCTTCGTCACCCTCTTCATAATTGTTTTGTTAGTTTTATTGATTATTTATAGTCAATACGATGGGTGTACAAAGAAACACGTATTGGTAATTTTATAAATCAATTTTTTGTTTTTTTACATTATTGGTTTTACGGCCCATATTAAGACATTTGCAAAAGCTGTGCTTCCTTTCATGGTCAAATGCAAGCTGCTGAGTCATCTCTTCTTACTAATGCTGGTACTAATCGGCTAATCACATTTAAGGTAATTTATTAAACTTTTTAACAGTTTTATAGGTGAGTTTATGTCCGGAAAATACTCGTATAAACTGGCGAGATTTTTGCCTAGAAATATTAAAATGGGTAGAGGCAAATTTCACTGGGTGGGCATTGTTACAAGGAAGGTAACATTACATAAATAAAGACCTTTGTTAAGAAGAAAACCCAGAAATTCAAGACGTGGGTTAGGTCAAACGATGGGCAGGATAGGAGAATGCAAGCAAGAGACCAGAAATCAAGCAAGGGCAGAGTGTAGAATGGCTGAAAAGGAGTTCCAGAGACTGATTGCAAGCGAGGTCAAGTCAAACCCAAAGGCGTTTTACCGCTAGGCAAAGTAAAAATTATAACGCGAGTAGGAGTATCAGACCTGAGTCATGAAAGATGGTAGTTATGCAGATTCTGACCAGCATAAAGCTGAGGCATTGAACAGCTTCTTTTCTTCGGTGTTCACAAGAAAGGATGCGATTAACCTTCCTGCGTTTGAGGAAAGACTGTTCGACACAGCACTGACCCATATTGTGTTCACAGAAGAGGGAATAAGAAATAAACTGTCAAAGCTAAAGGCCCATAAGAGTCCCGGCCCTGACATGGTGTATCCCAGAGTGCTAAGGGAGTTGTGCAATGAGCTTGCTGAACCCCTGAAGATCCTGTTCTGTAAATGACTGGATGAACAATACGTCCCTAGTGATTGGAAAATAGCTTATGTGAGTCCTATCTTCAAGAAGGGTGATCGTCACTCCACGAACATGAAAGGCTGAAAATCAAACTGGAAGGGTAAGGAATTCGTGGAAATGTCCTAGCGTGGATAGAAGACTTTCTACATGACCTCAAGCAGTGTATGGTGGTTAATGGCACGAAATCATTATCTGTCCCTGTCACAAGCGGGGTACTACAGGGCAGTGTATTGGGCCCGCTGTTGTTTTTTTGTTTCATAAATGACATGCCTAATGTTGTACACTCTGTTAGGTTCTGAATAATAAGTTCTATATACAGGAGAGAACACAAACACCTGTATAGTTTTGTAGGTTCGGTTTACTGGATAAGAGTATGTACACAGAGGAGAGCAGCGGTCTCCCTTGGCTAGGCTCCTTGTCAACTGCTATAGGCGACGTATGGCAAGTGATACATTAGCAGCTTCCATACGTCGCCAGGCACATTAATTAAGCGTGTGGGATATGGTAATAACATTGCCACACGCTGCTAGCTAGGCTGAATAAATAATACATAAATGGAGCACATACATAATATACATACATAATATATAATCCAGCATACATAATATACATACACCTCCCTCCCCCCTATACGCTCATAGCAAAGTCTTGAGCGGACCTTTTCTTTTGGATCCGTTCTGAGCGTCGAGGGACTTCATCACTGGGAAGGGTATGGGACTCAACACTGGTGGCGGGGCCAGCAGAAGGCATTGTTACGGGGCGGAGAAAACGGCGGTTCCTCCACCACACACGACCACTGGGTAACCGCACCTGGTAGTCCCGTGACCTGCCGAGACCCATGACTACGCCTACTTTGTCCCAACGTAGGGAGGTCGGGTCCTGAACACGGACTTGGGTGCCGACACTCAACCTGGGGAGAGAACGGGCGTGGTCATTGTAGCGGGCGACGACGTCCTGAACACGTTCGGCGGCTCGGCGATCACAATCCTCTGTCTTGGCCTGCCACTCCTTGGAGAAGGATTGAGGGTGAGCAGGGACACAAGAACGAAGGGGGCGTCCATACAAGACCTGGGCAGGGGAGCGTCCGGTGTAGTTAGGTGTGTTGCGGAGTTCAAGAAGACCCCTGTCGAAGGCCTCGCAGTCAATGTTCCCAGAAGGGGCCACCTTAAGGATGAGGTGCTTCAGGGATTTGACAGCAGCCTCAGCGTGGCCGTTGGACTGCGGGTAATGGGGCGATGACAACACATGCCGGACTCCCCATCGGTCAAGGAACACAGCAAAGTCCCGGCTTGTGAACTGAGGCCCTCCGTCGGTTCGCAGGCGTACAGGAACGCCCACGTCACGGAAGTAGTGGCGGAACTTGCTGATGGTGGCGGCAGACGTCGTGTCATTACCGCACTTGATGACAACCGGCCAACCAGAGAGACGGTCGACGATAACGAGGAAGGACTTTCCTGACACACAGAAAAAGTCGGCCGACACAGACTCAAAGGGGCGGGTGGGGTTGTCGTCACTCATGAAGGGTTCCTGCTGCTGGCTGGGTTGTAATACTTGGCAGGGCTCACACGCACGGACAACATTGGAGATGTCGGAGTTGATGCCGGGCCAGAACACAGTCTGTCGTGCACGTCGTTTGGTGGCCTCAGCTCCACGGTGACTGTCGTGAAGGCGGGCCAAGGCGTGGGGACGTGATGCAGCAGGGACAACTACACGTGCTCCGTACAGAACAAGGTCTCCGTCGCAGTAGAGTTCATCGCGGAGTTTCCAATACGGGAGCAGGGTGTTGTGAAGATCGTAGCGGTTGCTAGGAAATCCATTCCTCACACACTCGACAAGTCGGACGTAGGAAGGGTCATCTCGGGCCGCTGTTCGAAGGTCCTCCATTGCCTTGTCGTCATCTGGTGACAGGTCCGAACGAAGGGATTGGACGGCATGGAGAGTGACCACAGTCCTGACGGAAAGAGCGAGGTCGGCGTCGAGTACATGGTCTTCTGGAGTAGGGCGGCTGACAGGGGAGCGGGATAAGGCATCAGGGATGCAGAGCTCCTTGCCAGCACGCCACACTGCAGTGAAGATGTACGCCGAGAGCTTCTCTTTCAGACGCTGGAGGCGAGGGTTCTCAACGGCGTCTAGCGTGTAGTGGTTGAGGATCGGGACAAGCGGGCGATGGTCGGTCACTAGGTGAAAGTATTGCAGGCCTATGAGGTAAAACCTGCACTTGGACATCGCCCAAACCGCAGCCAACAGCTCCAACTCAATAGTGGCGTAGCGCGTCTCAGTGTCAGAGAGGAAACGCGAGCCACACTGGACGAGCCGGAACTGCCCTCCACCATGATCCTGCAGTAGGGCGTATCCCACGCCATACAAGCGTGAGGCATCTGTCTGCAGAACTGTCGGCAAGGCTGGGTCAAACGTGGCGAGGACAGGTGGACGAGACAGGGCCTGTTTCACTTGCTGGAAGGCCTTGTCGTGGTCGGGGGTCCACAGGAATGTCCTCTTGGGGCTCATCAGGGGGCGAAGTGGTTGAGCAGCTGCGGAGATGTCCGACGAAAACTCTGCTAACTGGTTGACGAGACCGATGAAGGACCTCAAGTCAGTCAGGTTAGCAGGGGTGGGAAAATCCGTAATGGCGCGGACCTTTTCCGGGTCAGCTGCGATACCATTCCCTGAGAGGGTGTACCCACAAAAGTCAACTGAAGAGCTGGCCAGAACAAACTTGTCGGCATTTAGGGTAATGCCGTGCTTCCGGCACCTGTTGAGTACCTCGTAGATACGGCAGAGGTGATCCATATAATCCTCGTCGTACACGAGTATGTCGTCGACCACTTTCACGCAGTTTGCCAGACCTTGTAGAGCCATATCACCTCGGAGACAGAAAGCGTCTCCTGTAGCGGCGAATCCCATGGGGCCACGGCAATAACTGTAACGTCCATGCGGGGTGATGAAAGTTGTGAGTGGTCGGTCTTCTTCGGCAAGCTCTATCTGCCAGTATCCACACAGGGCGTCCATCGTCGTGAAGAAGCGCGCCTTCGGGTTCACGCTGCGTATGGCTGCAAAGGGCGTGGGAGAAGGGTGCGCAGGACGAGACACCTGGTTGTTGAGCTTGGAAAGGTCAGTGGTGATCCGAACACCACCTTTAGGTTTTGCGACGACAACCATCGGGTGACACCATGGAGACGGGTCATCGCCGGTTGGTACAATAATTTCTTGGGCGACCATGGAGTCCAGCTCGTTTTTGACCGCCTCGCGGAAGGCCAGGGGAACCAGTCGAGGGGTGTAAATAGCGAATGGCTTCGCGTCGTCCCTCAGGTGGATCCTCATGGGGGGGCCTGCCATCTTCTTGAGAGGCTTGGATTCCAGAGCGGACTTGGTCACCAGAACGTCGCTGAATTCCTTCAGGAAGTACTTCCGAGCATCCGAAGGAGAGGTGTCACTGGCAAGAGGCAGGGGTAGGGCGGCAGCAGGGTCGTTGCTGCTCCCTTTTTGCACCCTGTTGGCGTGTTTTACCTCAAGAATAGGTTTGGGGAAGTCCTGGGAGATGATGGCCAACTCCTGACAATGTCTGTAGGACAGCAAAGGAGTCTGGACACCGTTATGCACATCAATCCAGGCTTGACACGACCTGTTGCCAAAGGTGACTTGTGCTTGGAGTGAACCCAGGGCCGGGGTCATCTGTGAACCATCTGCCATAAAGCGGAGATCCTTGGGGGGCGGTCCTAGATCACTTGGAGAGAGTCCCAAGCATTGCAAATGCTGGGGACCGATGACTGTAGCATCAGCGCCGGTGTCGGGCAACATCTGAAGACGGGATGAAGCACTGCGGTAGGTCACAATGACACTGATGTACTGGGGGACTTTGGTCCTGGGACGCTGGGGGGAGCACACATTCCTAATGTGGCTCGAGCGTTGTCAAGAGTCGTCGTACCTCTGATTGGAAGACTGTGGGCGGCCCTCTCTGGTGGAGGGGGGCTGAAGCTTCCGCCGACGCGGTCCCTTGGGTATGTTGGAAGGGCAACACTTGTCATAGTGGCCCAGACGACCGCACACATTGCACTGGACGCGTTTGGCTGGGCACCGTACTGTGAGTGACCAGTGGCCCTTACGGTCACAACTGTTGCAGGTAGACTGAGCAGCTGGACACACCTGTGTTCCGTGCTGCTTACCACAGTTGTTGCAAAATAAACCGGGCGTGGACGTGGTGGGCGAAGGCGTAGGAACAGACTTCTTGTCCTTCTTGTACCGGGACACAGCGCGTACAGCTGTAGGGGGAGCGCGGATGGCAGAGGTGGCACACCTGGCAGCCTCATAGGAGCGACATATCGTCGACACATCCTTAAGAGAAGAGGAAGAGTCGAGGGAGGTGAGGCGTTGGACAAGTTCCTCGTCCTTAACACCCATCAGGATCACCTGCTTCAACTGGGTCTCCTCGCACTGCTGGTGGTGGCCTGGACATATATCTACCTCTTCCGAGGCTCTCTTAAGACGCACGTAAAAGGCATCAAAAGACTCACCCTCCAACTGTCTGCAGCTAAACAATTCCCTCCTGCGCAGAGCTTCATTCTGCTGTCCTTTGATGTGCCGTTGTAGAACGTCCAGTACCTCCTCTACAGACAGCGAAGAGGTTGGGGGTACCTGCAACGTATGTTCCAAGACACGCTGAATTTCCAAGGACAGGCACATGCGCAGCTGGATGAGTTGTTTAGGCTGTGACAAACTCTGGAGATCCACCATTGTAGAATAATCAGTCCACCGTCGCCGCCATTCACGAAAGGTCTGGAAAGTCTCATCAGGCTTCAAGATGGGCGGCGTTTGAGCTGCTGCTTTAGGTGGGGCTGGGGGGCGTGAAGGAAGCATGGATGAGGTATCTGAACCAGTCAGTACCGAGGCAGTGTTAGAGCCAGGGGCTTGGTTAACAGTGAGGCGAGATATCAAGGCTTCAAACCGTTCACTGTCTTCCAATCTCCGTTGGTTGTCTCGTTCTGCCTCTGCTTGCCTTCTGTGCTCATCCGCCAAACGTCTGTGGGCTTCATCCTCGCGTTTCTCATCTCTCATAAACTTCAGTAAAGCAATTATCTCTGGAGACAACGCTGAATATTGAGGTGAGGGACTGCGCGATGTGGGGGCTGGAGCGTCGTGGCCGGCCTGGTCATCCATCTCTGCGGGGCTATCACCCGCCTGAGTCATCCAGACGCTGGGTCCACGGCTACGTAAGGCGTGAGACATAACTACTTCCTCTGTGTACTATGTCTTAAATCAGTGTTGACCGGTCAGCCCGTCGTATCAACAAGATTTCAGACAAAAAATTAATTAAATACACAGATAAGTAGGTTATATATATAAAATATATATAAGGAAGCCGCGCGGTCAGCGAGTGTTAGTACGTGTATGTGTGTGAGTGTGTGTCCCGGGCCGGCAAAGCGTCTCGCCCCAGCTGTGAGGGGGGGTGGAGGCGGCGCTGTGAGGGGGTGGGGGGAGAGGCGCGGCGACTCCCAGTCAGTCCAGTTACCCTCAGGACGCGGTCAGAGACGGGTGCACTGAACTCTACTCCTTACAAATGCCCAGAACGTGCCGTATACCTTGGGAATCCTTTAGAACAAGGTCACACATGAATGGCACGAAACACACAATGCACTAAACACTTCACAGAAAATCACTGTCACTGACACTGCTCAAAGTTGCGAAATTCTTCGAGCAGGGATGACGCAGGAGTTGACCCAAGCGAGAGAGGAGTCCGTACGCCGGCTTTCCACAGACTTTGCACATTCACTCGTAATTATCCAGTAAGATCGGATCACTGCGCCATGTTAGGTTCTGAATAATAAGTTCTATATACAGGAGAGAACACAAACACCTGTATAGTTTTGTAGGTTCGGTTTACTGGATAAGAGTATGTACACAGAGGAGAGCAGCGGTCTCCCTTGGCTAGGCTCCTTGTCAACTGCTATAGGCGACGTATGGCAAGTGATACATTAGCAGCTTCCATACGTCGCCAGGCACATTAATTAAGCGTGTGGGATATGGTAATAACATTGCCACACGCTGCTAGCTAGGCTGAATAAATAATACATAAATGGAGCACATACATAATATACATACATAATATATAATCCAGCATACATAATATACATACACACTCCTCCATGCAAATGTTTGCAGATGATGCCAAGTTATTTCGGGAATCAAGAACCAAACGGACTGTGAAGAGCTACAGAAAGATCTCTATGAGCTCCAACAATGGTCGAAGAAATGGCTGCTGAAATTCAATGTCACGAAATGTAAGAGGATGCACCTGGGGTGTACCAACGGTAAGGAGGCGTACCATATGTCCCAACGGGATGAAGAAAAAGCTCTATTTGAGACTGAATGTGAGGAGGACCTAGTGTGTATGTTGACAATGAGCTAAAGTTCTCGGGCCATTTTGAGAAGTGGGTAAATCAGGCAAATAAATTATTAGGGCTTATAAGAAGGTCGTTCAGATATCTAGACGGTCCGTCCCTCGTAACGATCTTCAAGAACGAAGTGCTTCCCCATCTGGAGTACTGTCACTCCATCTGGTCCCGGAGGTATACAAGGGACTGTCAGTTGATTGAAAATGTTCAAAGGAGGGCCACCAGACTGGTGCCTGCACTTCGGCACCTCAGCTACCCTGAGAGATTGGAGCGCCTGAACCTGCCTAGCTTATACTACAGACGGGCAAGGGGCGACCTAATTGAGGTGTACAGGCATCTCAAGGGGCACTATTCAGTCGAGTGTCCTTACCTTGAGCTGGCGGACGCTCGCCCTACAAGGGGTCACAGCTCCAGGCTGAAGAAGCCGCAAGTCCAGAAAACTTTGAGGGCAAATTTTTTCGGAGTGAGAGTTGTGAACTCTTCGAACAATCTACCAGAGAGTGTTGTGACGGCACCAAATGTGAGCTCTTTCAAGATCAGACTTGACCAGCATTGGAGCAGGTTCAAGTAAATTCAGGAGCCAGTGCTTGCTCAGTACTTGCCAACAGTGCGTAACAGAGATGTGACCGATCGCCCAAGCGGCTAACGAGCCGATCAGTGATGAAAGTTAAAAGTAAAAGTAAAGAGATACAGTGGATCATGATATAATATGTGAAATACTGCTGGCTTTAATTTTTCATTACCAATAACAGTATTTCGTTTTGGTAAACTTCCATTTGGCTGAATTAGGTGCTTAATAAAATAAATTCACTGGGAGATGAAGTTTGATTATTTAATGATAATATGACTTAAGCATATATGATACAGTATTTGCGCTAATATAGAGGACATCACGGCAGCTTCCCCCGTCTCAGTAATAGTAAGTTCGCCACGGCATGTGATAAGTCTCACTATAAAACATTGAAATTGCGGCGTTTATAAATTTGTTTTCTCTGAAAACCACAATTTTTAACCCATGACAATATAATAAGGGCATATCAGCACTTAAAAGCCATTTCCTATTATTTTATTCATTACTGTACATTAGTTATATTATAAAATTACATTGGAAACCTTAGAAAATTCATATTTCCCCCGTATATTTAACTAACAGGCTTTCCACAAGTATTTTTATTTTGTAAAATCTTTTCCACCCCAATCAAATGAACTAATAAATCACGTTCTCTCTGCGATAACTTGTCCTTGATGATTGGGAGGATAAAATGTCCATGATGAGAGCGCAGTACTCTTAATTTTAGCGCCAACGAAGGTAAACAAACACACACGAGTAAGACGACCCATAATGCATCAGCGAAGTGGACAGTATTACCAGACCTACCCTACTTGGTCCCGCACGAAGGGGAAGAGATTCGAGCAATAAAATTACTGCCTGAAAGAACAATCACTTCAAGAAGACTCTTCGTCAGATAGGGGAGATGTTGTTTAATAATACGGGCGTAATTGTTGGTGATTCTCAGGTACGGTACTTGAATTCAGCTTTTTGTGTTAAAAATGGAAATAGGATGGGAGTGTTTGCCAGTTGCTGGGGTTTCATTGATTGATTCGTTTATTGAGATTCATAAAACATTAGTACATCTCAAAGGGATGAAGTGACATAAGTCGTCTCCACCCCAGTCCAGGAATGTCCCTCTCAGGACTCACATAAATCCCTAATATTTCATATAATCAGTTATAGTACATAGTTATATTCTAGATGCAAAATTTCTATATTTCTTTAATATTTCATCTATTTTCCTATTTTTAAACATCCACTCTATTTGCTTGGGGACATTATTTATATGGGCATTTCTGTATACATTAAGCAATGGGCATTCCAGTATATAATGTGGCAGGGTATGGGATCTGGATGTTCTACAAACTCTACATTCTTTATCCTGTTCACTTCTCTCAGCTCCAAGTTCCCAATAATATTTATATCCTAATCTTAACCTCATATACACTGAATCTTTCCACCTACTCCTATCTTTCCCATATGTAAATTTTGTGTTCATGAGAACATGATGGTAATGTTTCATTGTTTCACTTTTCTCGTATATTTCGTTCCTTTTGAAATTATCTTCTATTGATTGTATTTTCCGTAATTTGCTCCTTAATTGTTTCAAGGTTTTAGTACATATTATGTCGATCTCGGCCATTTCCGTGGCTCTTTTTGCTATTATATCTACTGCTTCAATAAGACCAATGCCTACATATGAAGGGACTCATACATTAATCGAACTGCTGCAACTGTATTAATTTCACTGACCCTCTGTGAAATGCTCTGTAACCCTAGTTCCATTTTCATTATCTCAATCATTGCATTCGTTTGACACCCTAAAATTATTCTCATTGCTTCATTTTGCATGATCTCAAGCTTCCGCAGCCTTCCTTCACCAGTACAAGAGAGGACAGGTGCTGCATAGTCTATAAGTAATCTGATGGTAGAAATATACATCATTCTCAGTATGAGTACCCCAGGACCTTTACCACAACATGCTAGAGCCTTCAAGAGCTGTAATCTTGCTCTACATTGAGTGAGGACATGATATATTTCTGCCTCTTTACTTTCACAAGTAAAGCCAATATACATTCCTAAATATTTATACTTTGACACTTTCTCAACAATTTTTCCATTTAGAAAAACGGATTCAGTTCCTCTTCCTTTACATTCACACTTGGTTTTTTCTTCATTGATAACTATGCCCATCTTTTGAGAAAGAACACGAAAATTATTTAATGCAATCTGCAAATTTTTTTACAGAGTTTCCTTGAAATAAGACCTCATCTGCATAAATGATGGTTACAACTCCTTTAGGATATTTGTGTGAGGCTATCTTATTCATTAACACATTAAATAACATTGGACTCAATACTCCCCCTTGGGGAGTGCCTAGTTCAAGTGCTCTTTCCTCAGACAAACATCCCTGATACCATACACAGATTCTCATTCCATGCAAGTAGTCACCTATCCAGTGTAACAACTTTCCTGATACCCCTAGAGCAGCCAGTTCATTCATAACTACTTCACTGTGAGCTTTATCAAATGCTCCTTGTAAATCCACAAACACTCTACATCTGTCTGCATCATTTGATAAACATTTTATAACACAGTCTAAAGTACATTTCCCTTCCAAAAAAACAAATAAATTACAAGCTAGATTTCCCCCCACAATATATACAAGCCTTTTTAATAATACTCTCTCCATCATCTTGGAAAAACAAGATGTTAAAGACACTGTCCTGCATCCACCAGTTGCCTTAGGGACAGGAATAACTATCACTTTCTTCCATTCTGTTGGTAATCTACCCTCTGTATAGCTCATGTTGAATAAATCTAATAATGGACTATTTTCCATACCAACTAAACAGTTCAAAATGTCATAAGTCACACCATCTTCGCCTGGTGCTGTAGATTTTCCTTTTTTAACAGCATTTAATAACTCATCTTGAGTAATATCTACACATGTTACATCACAAATATTTAGAGCTGATGAAATAAATCTTCTTTCATTTTACCACTCATCTAATGCTTCTATTGTCATGTTAGGCAGGGAGGCAACATTAGCTGCTTTAGCTCATTTGTCAACCAGTTTATTAGCTTCTTCCTCTGGATGAGGATGACTAATAAAATTACTCCGTTTTCCTCTAATATTGTTAATATCCTGCCATATTTCTTTGAGATTTTTACTCTCCCCAATGTGCTGTGCAAAGTCTTGCCAATATTTCTCCCTTGCCTCCTTCCTAGGCTGCCCACATATTTTGGCTATATCCATTAAGATTTCCCTATGTTCTCTTCTACCATTCTTTTTAAGCTGCCCTTAACATTTGTGTCCATCCCTTCAACAGTGTTTCCGAGCCCCATGTGTCTTATCATTTATCTTTTTCTGTGTTGACTTAGTTAAATATTTTTCTATCTCCCCAACTAAGTCATTATAAAAGCTATCCATACAGACTGGTGTATAATTTCTGTACCATTTCTCTATATTTTGGGTAAACACTTCTGTGTCATCCTTGTTTAGTTTCAATGTCTTCCTCCTATATCTCACCTGTCTCTTCCCTAATAGTAATTGAACATACACAACAAAATGGTCACTGACTAGTTCCCTTATTATCTCACATTCTCCCTGGACTCCCTGACTGCTTATCATGCAAGCATAGTCTAACCTTCCTCCTTTAATATGAGTCACTTCCTCATTTCCTAACAAGTAAGCATCTGGGTGATCTTGTAAAAATTGCCAAAATTTTATACCATTACTATTATTTCTCCCCATTGTTTCGAGTCTTGGATGTCGAGCATTAAAATCTCCTACAGTCAAAGTTGAGTCCAAAAACATGCACTCTGGTAAGAAGTTGAGGTCAAAACAGCCTCCAGAAATATACAAATTTGCTATGTTCAATTCTCCTTCCTTCAAATATAACTTTATACAGACACTTTCTATTCCTTGTACTCTACTCGGGCTTCCAACTAGTTCTGCTGGTATGGAATTCTTAATGTATGTTGAGACCCCTCTTATACCTTCACCCGAATACAGATGAAATCCCTTATATCCAGACAGTTTAACCAGGTCGCCTTTCCTGTCCCCAGTCTCTTGAAGGGTAATTATGTCAATATTATTTTTAAGGGTAAAGTAATGTACATCTGTCACTCTATTTCGTAGACCGTTAACATTCCAGGACATTATCTTAAGGCTAGCTAGATCCATAATTAATATTTACACATTTTATATCCTTTCCAATCAGATTCTTTAAGAAGGCCCAATCCTCCTGCACAGATTCCCATTTCCTCAAAAGTTTTTCTTTATCAGCATCTTTACACTTTACCAACACATTTTTAAAACTTTCAGTTGTTGCTCCCTGCACTATACAATCCTTTATTTTCCTCTCCTTCCCTTTAATACTTATTTTAAGCACTGAATTTTTCAAAAGCTTGAGCTCTTCACTTTCCTCTTTCCCTTCTAATTCTACCTTATTCACAGCTTTGTTTTCCCTTTCTTTATTTATCACTGTATCAAGTCTTTTCTCTATCACTTCTATTTTCTGACCTAACTTTTGCAAAAGCTGAAACATCTTACGCACCTCTTCTCCCAGAATTTCTTACACAGTTTTATCACTAACCTGGAGGGCTGCACCACTACTCTCACTTGCTATTTCTTTAAATTACTCTGTTTGTTCCTGGCATCAACAACTCTTCCAGCCGCAAGCGCAGTCCTTATCCTTCTTTAATCTTCATGCCAGGCATTCTCAGGGATCACTGTTTCCACTATCTGTGTGTTCTCCTGCTGTCTTGTCACTGTCAAACCACAGCATACTTCTTCAGTGTTCTCTGAATAATTCCTTTGTTGGTCACTTCTCATACGTGGCCTCATCTCGCATGCAATTGAACTAGCATTGTGAGTTTTACCACAGTTACAACAACAAGGCTTTACTTTCTCTCCTGCTTTGATCTTGTCCATACAGTTGCTAGATTCGTGCCTCTTCCCACAGAATCTACAACGTGGGTCCAGTTGACAGCCCCAGGCCTTATGTCCCCATCTGCAACACTTGAGACACATTATTGGTCCCTCCACATATAGTGCCACCTTCCTATACCCTGCTCCTGTGATGAACACTTTCTCTGGAACCTTTCCTCTCATTAGAGCAATCAACCAGGATCTTTGCTGCAGTCGCTGCCTTCTGATCCCGTGTGGCGAACGCCCAGGTATACTTAGAGAACACATCAGTCACCACCAGCACATTTTCTCTGCCGTCACTTGAAGGTTCTAGCACTGTAAAATCCACCGCCACAATGTCAAAGGGTCTACTGGCTGTCAGCGGCTTCATTTGCATGCGTACCTCTGGGATAACTGCTTTAGCTACAGTGCACCGGTGGCAGTCCCTACAGTATTTAAAGATATCCTGATCCATTCGCGGCCAGTAGTGAAGGTTCCAAGTGTTCCCTGAAGAAGGAAGTGATGGGGAGGGAAACACCGGGAACACTGAAGTCCATTTATTAACGGATAGGAGAAATACAAGTAGTGACTAGCGTGTGCCTTGCACGACCCACAGAGTGAGACTGAGACTGCCTTGTCAAATGGCAGCCTCGGGGCAATGTTGCTACATAACACGTGCAGTGTTGCCACGTGATTACATATATAAATGCTACTCGGCACAGTAGCTTAGATACATAAGCTACATCTCCCTCCCCCCCTCACGCTCATAGTCTTTGTCTTGAGCGGACTTCTTAGTCCTAAGTCGCTCCGAGCGTCGAGGTGCACTGTGGGGCGGATTCTCGTGAAGTGTAGGGAACTCATCCTCGGTCAGGGGGCCAGCAGCAGGCGGTGGGACTGGCTGAAGGAAGCGGCGGTTCCTCCACCAGACACGGCCGCTCGGCATCCTGACCTTGTAGTCCCGCGACCGGCCGACGCCCATCACTATGCCCACCTTGACCCAACGTGTCGTCGTCGGGTCCTGGACGCGGACAAGGGCACCAATCTCCAGTGGCTGAAGAGTTGCGGGCACGGTCGTCATACCGAGCCTTGGCGTCCTGGGCACGTATAGCGGCGCGGCGGTCGCAGCTCTCGGCTCTGGTCTGCCAGTCCTTCGCAAAGGCCTTGGCGTGTGCAGGAATACAAGAGCGGAGAGGGTGACCATACAGGATCTGGGCAGGGGAGCGTCGTGTGTGGGTGGGAGTGGACACAGGTTCTGGGCAGCTCTGTGCGGCAGTGCCAGGCGCGTCGCTCGTTGACTCACGCACCCTGCTGGTGGTGTACCGAGCAGCTGGGATCTGCTCGGGAAAGTCTCTGGGCACCATGCCTAACTCCTTGCAGTGCTCCCACGACAACAAGGGTGTAGCGAGAGTAGGCTGCACATCCATCCATCCGTGACACGACCTGTCGCCGTAGGTGATCTCCGCTTGAAAGGAGCCCACAGCGTCCGGCGTCTGGGAACCGTCCGCATTGTAGTACAACAGCTGCGGCCGTGGTCCCAGATCGCGTTTGGTGAGGCCCAGTTTCTGGAGGTGCTTCAGGCCTATCACCGTAGTATCAGGGCCGGTGTCCGGTATCACCTCGATGTGACCCGACACATCACCGTGTGTGACAGCGACGCGGTTGGTAGGGGAAGGGGTAGCCCTTGGGCGTGTGGTCGATTCCACCCTCCTCATGTGACTCAGCTGCTGCTTGGGGCTGCGTGGGCCATCTGAAGGGGGGCTACGTGCGAACCACCCCGAGGGAAGTGCGCTGCTTTCCTCCTCGTCTCGGGCTTTTGGGCTTGGGTTGGCGGTAGCACTTGTCGTAGTGTCCATACGGACCGTAGGCCTGACACTTGTGGCCTCGAGCAGGGCACCTGTCTGTGTTAGACCAGTGGCCCTTACGGTCACATCCACGACACAGTGCGTCGGAGGCCGGGCATGTCTTGGGGCCATGCTGCTTTCTACAGCTGCCACAGGAAGCACTAGGCGGAGGTGTGGAAAAACGTGTGGCAGCCTTCTCGTTGTTGGCCGCCTTCTTACCCTTCTTGTATTGAGATAGCTCTCACAGCAGGTGGGGCCCGTAAGGCAGAGGTGGCGGACTTGGTGGCCTCGTATGACCGACATTCAGTCACTACCACCTGGAGTGTGGGGGAAGCGTCCAGGGGGGGGGGGGATGAGTCGCTACACCAACTCTTCTTGCCTGACACCTGTTAAGATCCCGTGCTTGATCCAGGCTTCCTCACATTCCCGGCTATGCGCCTTGCAGACGTCGATCTCCTCTGACAAACTCTTCAAACGTACAAAAAAGTCGTCAAAGGATTCATTCTCTGCCTGCTTGCAGCTGGTGAAGACGCTGCGACGCAAAGCCTCGTTATTCCGACCTTTAACATGCTCCTGTAAAAGGTCGAGCACATCCATCACTGAAGACATAGAATCAGGAGGCACTTGCAACGTGTGCTCCAAAACTCTCTGGGTCTCCAGCGACAAACACATCCGCAGTTGGATGAGCTGTTTGTTTGGAGGCATGCTATCAAGGTCCACCATCGTGGAGTAATCTGTCCACCACCGCCTCCACTCACGAAAAAGCTGAAACGTGACGTCTGGTGAGAGGGCGGGTGGGGGTTGAACAGATGCCTTGGGAGCTGTTGGAGTAGCAAGAGTGCCTGGAGGACGCTGGTGTGGTGGAGGAGGGAGGGTACTGGCGCCTTGGTGCGCGATACCTGCGAGTGAGGGAGGGTGGGTTAGCGCCAGGGTCGCCAATATGGCATCAAAGCGCGCCTTTTCGTCCTCTCTTTGTATCTCCTCCCTCTGAAGTTCCATTTCTCTGCGTCTCTCGTCCCTGTCGTCCATCCACCTCAGAATTGTGGCAATGTCCGTCGCTGGAGGTGAAGGATGAGAGTCTGCGCCTGGTGGAGGGGATGGTGGTGGGGAGTCGTGTCTCCCATCTTGACGTTGTCCCTTCTTACCGCCCATCTTAGTATGCTTGAACTCCGCTGTTTAGTATATAAAGTGGCACCTCATCAGCTCGAACCACATATATATGACATAAATAGCGCAGAAATAATGCATAGAGTCCACTGTTCTGTCCGTGAGTGCGTGTGTGTGTGTGTGTGTGTGTGTGTGTGTGTGTGTGTGTGTGTCTCAGAGAGCAGATCGTGGTGGCCGCCGTGGAGGTAAGAACGTCAGTGTCTCCTGGGATGTCACACGAGAAGGGTGTACGCCTGCTTGCTCCGTGGGTACCATAAAAGACAGGCCAATGCTCAACTCTCAGCTCTAGACACACTAATCCACTGACACTAACACTGCCACCGTCACTAAAACGCCGTGTGACGGTGCAACACTGCACGTCGTGGCGAAATGCAACGCAACACAACACACTAGTCGACGCACACATCGCCGGCAGTCGTAACGGTCTCGGCATTGTTCACAACACTTGTAAGTCCACAGATCCTACTCACTGCGCCATGAAGGTTGCAAGTGTTCCCTGAAGAAGGCAGTGATGGGTAGGGAAACACCGGATAGGATAGGATAGGATAAATACAAGTAGTGACTAGCGTGTGCCTTGCACGACCAACAGTGTCAGACTGATACTGCCTTGCCATATGGCAGCCTCGGGGCAATGTTGCCACATAACACATGCAGTGTTGCCATGTGATTACATATATAAATGCTATTCAGCACAGTAGCTTAGATACATAACCTACAAGTAGCACCTCTGCTTAATCAATCTAGTGGTGCGTTCAATGCCCTGATGACCCATGTCGTCATGCAAAAGTTTCATTACCTCCTCCTTCAAGGTAGTAGGCAAAACTAGTTGTTTTAGCTCCTTCTGGCCTTTCCCATTCCCTAAACAGCAATCTGTTACAAATGAGCAATCTCTCTCTCTCTGTTTCCATAGGCTGTTAAAATCCTGGCCCTTTCTCAGCTGCTGTAATTCACTTTTTCCTAGCTGCCTTTCTAGGCCCTTTCGGCACGATGAAATGTTACTGTCCTGCTCCTACAATTGCTCCAAACCTTCCTGAGATATGCTGGGAAGCCACATTAACTGTCCAGTCACCTGAGGGCTATCTGCTCCTTCCTCAGCTGGGCATGGGGTCTCATTATCCTCACCACTAAGGGAACTCGCCTCCCCGAAAGCATCTATGGCCATAGCTTCAAAACTCTCGGAGGAGTCATCTGCCTCAGGTTCTGGCTCATGGCTCTTTCTGGATAATCCATCTGCATTCCCATTGGCTTTCCCTGCCCGATATTCCAAATGATAATCAAACCGGGCTAAATTAGCCACTCATCTCTGTTCTACTGCCCCAAGCTTTGCCTTGTCCAAGTAAGTCAAAGGATTGTTGTCAGTGAGTACAGTAAACTTGCTGCCTGCCAGATAGTCTTTGAATTTCTCCGTGATGGCCCACTTCAAAGCTAGCAGCTCTAACTTCATGCTACTGTAATTCTTCATATTTCTCTCCGACCCCTTCAAGCCCCTACTGGCATAGGCAATAGGGTGTTTTCTGCCTTCTACCTCTTGTGACAAGACAGCTCCTAGCCCCTGAAAACTGGCATCGATCTCTAGGAAAAATGGCTTGCTAAAATCAGCACAAATCAAAATGGGTGCCCTGACTAACTTGCCCTTTAGTTGGTTGTATGCATCGTCATGCACCTGGGCCCACCTCGAGCAGATGGACTGGTTTGGGTCGGTGGCACCTGAAGTTAGGGCTGTTAATGGGGTAGCTAATTTTGAAAATCCAGGCACAAACCGTCGGTAAAAAGAGGCAAACCCAAGGAAGGAACGTAACTCCCTAATGGTGGTGGGAACCTGCCTCTGCTTAACAGCCTCAATCTTACTAGGGTCTGTCTCAATTCCCTTCTGTGACACTACATATCCAAGATAGGCAACCTTCCTCTGAAACAGGTTGCATTTGGATGGTTTCAGTTTCAAGTTATGTCCCTTTAGCCTAGAGAGCACCATTTCCAGCCTTTCTATGTGCTCGTCAAGTGTCTTTGAGAATATCATGAGGTCATCTAGGTACACCAACAGGGTTGAAAATATCTCACTGCCAAAAATGCTCTCCATGACTCGCTGAAATGTTCCGGGAGCATTACATAATCCCATTGGCATGCGTTTATAATCAAACAGCCCGAATGGTGTACAGAAAGCATTCTTTTGGGTGTCCTTGTCATCCATCTCTATCTGATAATATCCTGAGGCTAGATCGAATGTTGAAAACCACTTTGCTCCTGCCAAAGCATCAAGAGACTCATCAATTCTTGGGAGTGGAAAAGCATCCTTACGAGTGGCTTTGTTCAGTTTCCTTTAGTCGACACACAAACGCAGTGACATATCTCGTTTCTTCACCAGAACAATCGGGGCTGCATATGGACTAGTGCTTTTCTATATGACCCGCTGCTCCAACAGCTGGTTGATATGGTCCCTAACCATTTGGATTTGAGTGGGGGGAACCCGTCTGAAAGGCTGCCTAAAGGGAGTCTCATCTACGAGAGGGATGGTATGCTTGATTATCCCAGTAGGGTGTGTCATAGGAGGGAAGATCAGCTAAAACTAATGGCCCATCACTTTTTTGGTAGATTTTAGTGTATATAAACAGAAAATAATTTCAGTTTCAATATTTTGCAACCTTTTGCTAGGTAAATTTTAGCCTGAAATTTATCGAAAATCTAACGTACAGCTGCATTAGTGCATTACAATTAAATAGTGAACATTGCTTTCTGACTTCATTCTTTAACAACCCAACTAACAATATTTTTTTCTGTTTCAGATTCTGATGCATTTATAAGTTGATAATATTTGCGATGGCTGCTTGTGTCATTACGAGGAACCAAAAATCCAGCCATCTCAGTCACTATCTTGGGTCTGGGAGAGAGCTCCTGAAGTCGGAGTTGCCTACATTGAGAGATGCTTTGAGATACGGTGTTTTATTCAGGCAAATCAGTGAAAAGAACCAAAGAACTTACACAAACAAAGACATTGCCAGTGATATGACCAAAGCTGTCTTGGCACAGTACACTCTGGCTAACGCTCAGTTCAAGCCTCCAGTCATAACAAGTCAGAAGAAGATTAGTGAGAGACTGCTAGCCAGTTGGGAAAAGGCAAGAGATATCTCTCTTGGGAGAGGAAAACTTGCAGTTAAGGACAGCTTTGCCAAGCAACTGGACCAGTTATTTGACATAATTACTTGCAAGTGCCCAATTGTTCTCTGTCCTGAGTTTGGATGCGATCGTGACTGTAAATCCGAGGCCCACATCTCCTGTATTTGCAAGCGTGAACTGAAGATTCCTGTGATCGAACTGGCATTTGTCAAAGCACAGAGAGAGAAGACTGGCAGTATAGGGGCTCTCATGATTTCTAGCCAAGATATTCCGGAGTCCAAGAGACAGGAGGCTGCCACAGAGAGACAGAAGAGGAGAAGAGTTGCCGAGGAAAAGAGACTTGAGAATGCCCCGGGTGAGGTAAAAAAGGCCGATGATTGGAGTCAAGCTGATTCAGAGTTTAATGACTTCCCCATGGCTGATCCGAGTGCTGACCAGGAGAATGGTGACTTTGTCCCTAACCCAGAACTTAATGATCCCAAACCTTCCAGGCATAAGATTCGAAATAGGAAAGATATCCCGAGCATAGCTCTGGCCAGCATGCGACACCACACTGGTCTCAGAGAAACTGCAGAGATAGCAACAGCTGCCTGGATTGACGGTGGTTTGATAACACCTGATGATGTTCACCTGGTGATAGATCATAACAAAGTAAGGAGAGCTCAGGAGAAACTTGTCGGTAACCTAGAAGAGGAGTTTGATAAGGGGATAAGAGAAAATGGAATCAATTGTTTGTTCTTTGATGGGAGAAGGGATGACACTAAAGTGTTCATGAAAGTTGGAGATTCTGACAAGTTGTTCCCTGCCATGGTGAAGGAGGAACACTACTCCTGCTGCAGTGAACCAGGAGGGAAGTATTTGTGGCATTTCACTCCAGAGAAAGATGACATCAGGAAACCAGCTGAGATAGTGGCAGATAACATTGTGAACTGGCTCAGAGAGAGGAACGTAGACCAGACCCTGCAGGCCATTGGAGGGGACAGCACCAACACGAACACAGGGTGGCAAGGAGGGGGGGGGGTCATACAGTGGATAGAGCGGAAGATTGGGAGGAAGCTGGTCTGGATTGTTTGTGACCTCCACACCAACGAGTTGCCACTCAGACATCTGATCCAGGAGCTGGATGGCAAGACTCTTTCAAACAACAGATGGTCTGGTACTCTTGGCAAGATGCTGGACTCTGCCACTGAGTTAGAAATAAATCCGAGCTTTGAAAAAATCACAGTTGGCCCTCCACTCGTTGAGCTTGCACATACTGTCATTGACGACCTGAGTACTGACCAGTACTATGGTTACATGATTTGCAGTGCCATCAAAACTGGGGTCATGCCTGATAGACTTGCTTACCTGCAGATAGGTCCAGTCTCACATTCTAGGTGGCTCACAACGGCTCTCAGGTTCTGCAGAATTTGGGTCGCTCATCATAAACTGAAAGGGAACCAGCTTCACAACCTGAGACTTATTGTCCAATTCATCGTGAGTGTCTACTTGCCAAATTGGTTCAACACCAAGGTCAAGTCATCGTTCTCCGAAGGTCCGAGGCATGTTCTCTTCCAGCTTGAGCTCCTGAGGAGTCAGCCAAGGAAGGTTGTTCAGATTGTGGAGCAGACTGTGAGGAGATCTTCCTGGTATGCTCATCCCGAGGCAGTTCTGCAGACAATGCTCTGCAGTAAGGATGAGGAGGAGAGAAGAGTGGCAGTCAAAAAGATCTTGGATATGAGACTTATGAGAGGATCTGGGCATGACGAATCAGTTGGTGACGATTCTTTCAGGGTCAGGAAGACTCCTGAAGTCAATCTAGGTGCCAAGACCCTCACTGATCTCATAGATCTGGATAACATCCAGGCTGGCAGTGAGCCCCCTCTTACCTGCAGCCTCACCACTGTTCAAGTCAGAGCTTTCCAGGAGAACCCCATGCATGTCCCTGCCTGGCCCTCGCACACCCAGAGTATAGAGCTTTGTGTACAGCAAGTGAGCGAGGCCAGCAGTCACGTGTACAGCCAGGAGAGGAGGGAAGGCTACATCCGAGCTCAGGTGGTCAGCAGGGAGGTGATGAGTAGAAACAGAAGCAAGAAAGACATGTTCTCTATGGTGTGCAGCAACACCGGGTCGTAGTAGTAAAACCGGTTTTTGTATTTGATGATTTTGTTTTCTAAAGGAATATTGAATTTAATAAATGTGTCAAGATCATTCGTTTCACTATTCTGGATCATTTTCATCCTAATAAATTAACCTGATACATTTACTTTACTTTAAATAAGCTATTTAGTGGTGTTGGTAAAAGGGTGGGAATACTGAATTTTCATAAGATTTCAAGTTAAAATTTACCTAGCAAAAAATGAAAACTTTTCAAATCTGAAGATATCACATGATTCTGCACATAGAACTACATCATTAATACCATGGGCCCATTTTTCAAACTAAAAAAAAAAAAAATCGCCTCCGTATGACACACCCTATTATCCCAGTGCATCCTAACTTTCCCTTACTGTCCAGAAAAACATCGCGGTACTTCCGCAACACACTCCAAAGTCTCTCTTGTGTGAGACAGGGTATTTGTTTTAGGTCAATCTTCAGCCCTATTTGCCTTACATCTTCTGGCACCTGCCCATCAGCTGGGCATTCTGTCCCCCATTCAACACTGTTTGAGCTCACCTCTGCTGTTTCTTGTTGAGGACACAAATCGGCCCCACGAGCCACTCCAACATGCCAGTTTCGCTTTAGCCACATGCAAGAATTACCCACATTGGCCACAGTGGCAACCCCCTTACCGTACCTAATGGTACTATATGAAGGGACAAGAAGGAGGTTGGGAGGGAGCCACCCTTATCCCGCCTGCATTGGCTCAATCAAGACTTCAAGTTTGGGACATCTCCGTAAGCTTCGGATGTAAATACTGACTGCCTGGCGGCAGTTTGCAGGGATTCTTGTTGGTTTCCACCTAGAAGAGGAGGCAAACCCCACTTGGTCTTTCTGCTGCCATCGATGGATGCTCTCAATCTCTTGGAAGCACTTAGAAAAAAAATCTGTTTCCCTTTATAATACTACAACTCAACATAATGGGGACCAAAATCCTTCACTAGAACTTCTCGACATTGTCGAAGTACATTCATCCCTATCAACCCGAGGGCCTGAGTAGCAGAGCACTAGAACCCCGACCTGCTCTATTTTATATTCAAGAATCTCAACATCCACCAACATGTAGCCCAGGTATGGTATTGACCCACCATTAGCGGCTTTCAACACGAGACCCTCCGGGGAATGTAATCCAACTCCCCTAGATTCAAAATATCTACGATAAACTGTCTCTGAGACAAGAGAAACCTCACTACCAGAATCCAGAAGAGATGTAACCAAGACTCCTCCTATCTTAACTGCAGTGACAGGGGTTTTTCCCCACCAGCCTGTCCTTACGCCACTCTCTGTGTGACCAGCCCACTTGTTCTACCCCTACTGGTGGGCTTCCCACAGCAAGGGTTGGCCATTTCCCTCCTCTCTAGCAATTTCCGACACTCCCGTGGTCTTGACTCCATTTCTTGACTGGACCTCCTCTCCCTCGACCTTGGTTCCGGTGCCAACAGGTGGCCGCCCTGTGCCCCCACTGTCCACATATTTAGCACTCTCCCTGGAACGGAAGTGGCCTTCCCTTGTTAAAATGTTTAACTTCCGGTGACCCCTTAATTTGGACTAGGTCTGTCTTCACCGCCTGAATATCTACTCGTAATTCAGCAAGCATCTTCTCCAACCCACTCTCTTGAGGTACACTTCCATGGGGGTTTAATGTTTCTCTCACTTCCTTAACCCTGGGCGAACATTCGTTTATAGATGTAACCACACCCTTAGATGGGTTCTTTTCCTTAATTGTCTGCTTTGTCGTCTTCTTTGACTCTTCTGCAGCTACCTGTACCAATTCCTCATAAGACATTCCAGGCTGGCCACGCAAATACCAACGTAAGCCACTCTGCAACCCTTGATCCCTTAAGCCCTTAAGAAAAACCTCTTTCAAAGTATCCGACCTACTGACGACTTGCGTTGGGGCTACTTTAACTATCTCCACACATTTTCCAATACACCGTGAGTCCTCTGATAAAGTCTAAAATGGAGTTCCCCCAGCGTCACATATTCTCCATAAGTATCCTTTAAAACTGCAAGAACCCCTTCACTATCACAACTGTCACTCCAAGCCAGTTTTTCTACCCTTTTCTGAGCAGGACCAGTGATAAATTAAAGAATATAGTTGACTGACCCTCTACCCAAGCAACCTTATGTTACACTTGGCCTCAGCTATCCACTCACCTACATTAATTTGGTCTGAATTATCAGGAGTCCCCGAAAAAGCCTGAGCTTCATCTCATGGGCTACCACCTGAGGAAAAATATCAACACTGTCCTCTTTGTGCATAGGCTCACCCCTCTGTTCAGACTGTGAGACCCCAGTTTCCATCTTAACACTCTTAGTGGGACTGCTCACCCACTGTTCCATCTGGTTTGTGAGTCTTTGCAAATGATTACATAAGGGTAGGATACTCTGATGATACAATTCACTTATCTCCGAGCTTCTCAAGTCGATCGAATTCTCCTCTGGAACGTGAAGTGGGGGATAGGTAACTCATGCTTGGCTGCTTCCAGATTCGTCCTCCTCTGTGTAGGTAACTGCTTAACCAGTCCAAGCTCTCTCCTCCGCTGTCGATCCTCAGGAGGGGGTGGTGCCATGCTCCTCCCCGGGTGATTTCGGCTATAATAACTACTGCCTGGGTGCACACTTGTAGTTTTCTCTCATTTATTTACTCTAGAAATCACCCGAGAAGGAGGTGTTTGGGACCTACGTGACATATTTTCCGCCTAACTAATAACTCCTTGGGACACCCGTAACATTATTCAGACTGATAAACGATCTATAATAATTTCAAATTCAATAATAGTCCCTTAACTTCATGAATCGCATCATTATTAATTCGGCAAATTACATTTAATATCACTTAGGCCTGGTTCCACAACCTCTCGCTATGTGCAGGGAGCGCTCTCTTCCCTCCAACGACCTTGAAAGCTCAGTGTCGCCAATGGCGCGGTGTTTGAAATTACACTGGAATTTCTGAATATTACAATCGACCCCCCTAAAAAAAGACAGCACTGTCCTCATGTGCTGAGAAAAACATGCATACGACCCCCCTAAAAAATTGTTCTAAGAAACTACATCTTACCCCTTTAACGTGCTAAACGCAGCATTCCCGTCTTCTCCACTTCTCTCTCCGCTAACATTCGACCCCCCCTAAAAAAAACAGCACTGTCCTCATGTGCTGAGAGAACAACTTAGAAACCACCTTCAACTATGCCGTATTCCAACTCGCAGCCAGCAACTCCATTTCTTGCCTAGCCCAACTCAAAACCAACCAGAACATCACGCTCCCCTTTTTCCTGGTCCTTAACTAGAAAACCAATGTCATAATTAATACCAGCCCAAAACAAACATGCTCTCCTTTGGCCTGGCCCTTGAACTAGGAGAACCAGTGTCAAAACAATGCACAGTCCAAAACAAACATGCTCTCCTTTGCCTGGCCCTTGAACTAAGAGGAACCAGTGTCAAAACAATACTCAGTCCAACTCAAACATGCTCTCCTTTGCCTGGCCTTTGAACTAAGAGGAACCAGTGTCAAAACTATACTCAGTCCACGTCTCCGAACCTCATGCCGGCAAATCAACCCTCTGACAATGTACCAGTCCATATTAGTGAGGCCCTGGACATTACAACCGTACTCTCAATCCCGCTCATGACAGCAACCACTACTCAACGCACATCTCTGACCTAACCATCCCTCCAATCCCCTCTGCCCTACTCACGACTCCTCCAACTCACCCTCGACAACCTGCCTTTTCTCATTACCATGCACACCTAAACTGTAATCGGTCGGCTTCGTCTTGTCTCTCAGCTGGAGGGCTCGATCAACCTCTCTGAACAACTTACGTACCCCTGTATTTTCCCACTTGGACCTGACACTTCCTTGACTGCTGGACGTGTGCCTGACATTCACCTCTTGTTTCCTCCCTGAACCGTTGAATATGTGCCTGAAACTCCCACTTGAACCTGTTTACCCGTGCTTGATAATCCCTCTTTAGATCTCCGAACTCCTCTCTCAGCTGTACCAAGGTCTCGTGGCCGTCTCTCATCCTCCTCATTTTTATCTCTACTGTCAAGCCTAACCAACTCAATCCGGGCACAAGGATGAGCATCAGTGCGAGTTCAATCCCTACCATTACTAACCAACACATGATGGCGTTCATTATCCCAACCACAGAACAATCAGTCAATACATTAAAAACTACGCTCTGCTACCATTTGTAACCGGTAGGAATTTACTGGACAAAAATTTCTCACTTGACTTGGGGTTTATTAAAGATTGTTAGATGGTAATGGCAGTGGAAGCGCCCCTTTGAGAAAATTCCCGAACCAGCAGAAGAACACTTAAATCTACTAAACAAAATGAATTGTCCGTGACCCGTGGAAGGATAGCGTCTGTGACTGGGATGAATGAGACACACTGTAAAATTTAGACACTTATATTCCCTCCAACACTACAAACACAATCAAATAATGGTACACCAATATGAGCACCTCTTAACTTGAACTTAAAACACTACTCTGGGGAATAAAAGTTATACATGATATAGAAATTATTAGAAACTCAGGCAACAATAAATTTGAAGTATTAAGAAATGTTGCTTGCACACATGAAACAGGCCTTAAGGGCTTTCAACAAAATAATATCCAGCACTGAGAAAATGGTATTCAAAAATAAGAAATTAATAACTCTACAATGAATAGGCCTTAAAGGCACTCAACAAAATTATATCACCCCCAACAGATGCACACTTCCTAACCTAACTTAACCACTACTCTGGGGAACAAAGGTTATACCTGAGATCGGAATTATGAAGAAAAATTAGATGCATTAAAAGAATCAAATCACAGTATCACTCTGGTTCCACTTAGTGACACAAACATTCAAAAAACAATACTATCAAAATTATTTAAGAAATATTAAACTACACACGTCAAGATAATATCAGTAACTGAAAAATGGTATTAACTACACCCAAATATATTGTCACTATTATTGATATGTTACTGGGTCCACCAATACCCGTGAACCATGCTTCCTAACCTAACACACACACAGATTCCACCTGCACTCCGTAGTCGTTTAAGGCACAACCAACAGGCACCCGTAGTTTAAGGCCCAAATCAGCCTTTCTCAACCTTGGAAAGTGTACCTCTAACTCCACTGACTCTTGGCCCAAGTGTGCGGCCCTGTATCACTCAGCTGGCCTCACTTTACCCCCAGTACATCCATGAAATGGAAGGGAGTGAGCCAATCAGACCTTGTACAGTTGAGAGAAGCTTTAGCTTCCCGTTAGCAAGAGGGTTTCACTAAGCTGCTCGAGACATGTGGTGTTGTGAGCCGAGGTAGAGGAGAGCTGATGACCCCAACGATCGTCCCGTCGTCAGCGGGGCACCCAGACGGCTAGATTCAAGAGATCCTTTGATACCCCGCTAAACAATGACAGGCCTACACTGATTGGTCCAATGGCGACAATCGCCACCCTCAATCATCAACGGCAGTCTCAAACCGCAGTCAATCTCTCGCAGTCATCACTCTCGTAGTCAATTTCTTGCAGTCAAGTGGGTTCTGACGGAAACCCTGAAATGAACTCACTGTTAGCTCTTGTTAACTTTACCACTGCCCTATCTAACCCTGTCTGAGATCGAATGAGACTTACTTGTTATACTGCAATAGTGCAACACAGGTGACTAGGCCACGTGACTATTTCTGTGACGGACGCGCAGGGACGTCTTGTTTGTCTGAATGCTTCCCCGTGACTGAGAGAGAGCCTGCCTCGTGTCCTCTCAAGGCGTTAGCTTAGGCCTACGTGACATATTTTCCGCCTAAGTAATAACTCCTTGGGACACCCATAGCATTATTCAGACTGATAAACGATCTATAATAAATTCAAATTCAATAATAGTCCCTTAACTTCATGAATTGCATCATTATTAATTCGGCAAATTACATTTAATATCACTTAGGCCTAGTTCCACAACCTCTCGCTATGTGCAGGGAGCGCTCTCTTCCCTCCGACGACCTTGAAAGCTCAGTATCGCCAATGGCGCGGTGTTTGAAATTACACTGAAATTTCTGAATATTACATATATATATATACATATATATATATATATATATATATATATATATATATATATATATATATATATATATATATAATATATATATATATAATATATATATATATATTTATATATATATATATATATATATATAATATATATATATATATTTATATATATACTGTATATATAAATATACTGTATATATATATATATATATATATATATATATATATATATATACAAATAAATCACTGTAGGTGTGCGTGATTTAGGTATATGCTGATAACCACAAGGAAAAAGAAAACACGAAGTTCCCAAGCGCTTTCGTGTAATTCACATCTTTAGTGTGAGTACTCACCCCTGAAGATGTGAATTACACGAAAGCGTTTGGGAACTTCGTGTTTTTTTTTTCTTTGTGGTTATCAGCATATATATATATATATATATATATATATATATATATATATATATATATATATATATATATATATATATATATATATATATATATATATATATATATATAGATGTAATATATATATATATATACTTCGTTTTTAGTCCATTTAACACGCGGACTTTGAACATATAATCAACGACCTCACCAGCAAGGAATCAAACCCTCGACCTACTGGGTGGCCCTAGGGAACGCTTACCGGCTAGCCCACAAGGACACTAAAAGCAGTTCTAGACTCTGTTATATTTCACACAAAGCCTGTTCATCGAGCTGATGGCGCCGTGAACCTCATTGGGAAACTGCCCGTGCCTCGTATGTGGTGTCAGTAGCATTTTACCGAATCCAGCTGGTATGAAAAGCGAGGTAAAATGCTACTGACACCACATACGAGGCACGGGCAGTTTCCCAATGAGGTTCACGGCGCCATCAGCTCGATGAACAGGCTTTGTGTGAAATATAACAGAGTCTAGAACTGCTTTTAGTGTCCTTGTGGGCTAGCCAGTAAGCGTTCCCTAGGGCCACCCAGTAGGTCGAGGGTTCGATTCCTTGCTGGTGAGGTCGTTGATTATATGTTCAAAGTCCGCGTGTTAAATGGACTAAAAACGAAGTATATAAATGTACCTCGCGTTTCATACCAGCTGGATTCGGTAAAATGCTATTGACACCACATACGAGGCACGGGCAGTTTCCCAATGAGGTTCACGGCGCCATCAGCTCGATGAACAGGCTTTGTGTGAAATATAACAGAGTCTAGAACTGCTTTTAGTGTCCTTGTGGGCTAGCCGGTAAGCGTTCCCTAGGGCCACCCAGTAGGTCGAGGGTTCGATTCCTTGCTGGTGAGGTCGTTGATTATATATATATATGTAATGAGACAAATCTCACAAGAAGAAGATTTCATATAGGTAGAATATTGATAGTATAAGAGTATAAAAGAGAGGAAGATTTTGGTAGCGTGGCCGTGACAGATATTTACACTATCAGTACACTTATCGTATCTTCTATGTCAATACATATCTATTACGTCTTAAGGGCGACGTCTCAAACACCGCTTCGTTACAACTCTTTATTAATTACGAACATGACATGGACACATTAATAACACCTTCTATTGAAGTTACTAGGACATTATATTACCTTACTAGACACTGATTCTCGGACACGAACCTGAAATGATTACACTTCCCACATAAGTAACTCATCCCATGGAAAGCTCTGACAAACACTCACGTGACCTAGGGGAGGCCTAGCAGGTAGTCCTGGGTTGTCTCTATGGGAGACTGCTTAGCTGGGCGCCGGAGGGAAGTCTCGGTCCTGACCGGGGGCGACCGGAGGCGGCTTGCCTCCGGCCCCTGACTTCTCTCGAGCAGGACTCGGGACGTGGTAGCTGGTCCTTCTTGGTTACAAGACTCTCTCTCTGTCCCTCTCTGGCTCTCTGTCTGGGTATCTCTGTGGTCCGGGTATCTCTCCGTGTGGGAGAACTAGGACGTCCTATATATTGGGAGGCGAGCCGTCAGGTTGAGCCGATCGGGGGCGGCGGCGAAGGATCTCCTTACATTTGCCCTCGCTAATGTAGGGTCAGGTCTGGACTTTTTCAGAGACTATATGTTGTATCTTCTGGAGAAGTCATCAGGTGGGGCCATGTGTATATTGGGAGAGAGCCGGCCAGTGCCCCCTTACATGTGTGACATGGGAGGGGAGCCTGGCTGATTTATAACCTTTGGTCAGCCGTGAGAGTTACCCTACACTTGACCCCCCTAATGCCGGGTCAAAACTGGCCGACCTCTGCGGTGTAGGACATTGTGTATATTGGGAGAGAGTCGGCTGGTGCCTTCTTACATGTTTGTTGGCCGTGTGACATGGGAAGGGGACCTAGTTGATTTGTAACACCCTTGAGCACCCGCCGGGGATACCCTTTCACTTGACCCCCCTAATGTCGGGTCAAGTCTGGCTTTCCTTGCGATGTAAGCTGTGGTCTGACAACCCATCACTACATATATATATATATATATATATATATATATATATATATATATATATATATATATATATATATATATACATATATATATATATATATATATATATATATATATATATATATGTAATATATATATATATATATATATATATATATATATATATATATATATATATATATATATTACATATATATATATATATATATATATATGTAATATATATGTAATATCTATATATATATATATATATATATATATATATATATATATATATATATACACATACATATATGTAACATATATATATATATATATATATATATATATATATATATATATATATATATATATGTATATATATATATATATACTGTATATTTAATGTCCACAAAACTCAAAAGGCAGGAGTCACAGCTCACAGGACAGAACACAACCTGATCTCACTGGTTACTGACCCTGGTGGACTGGCTGTGTGGAGTGGAGTGCAATGGATTATGGAGTCAGTTTATGCGGTCAGAGGAACCCACCTACACCAACCCCCATGGGACTGTCTCTATGGATGGTAAGGTCACGGTTGCGATGGCGGCGTAAGCCATCAGGTCAGATTAACCAGTCAACAGGTAATGTGTCCGAGGTCACTGGGTGTAATGCTGGGCCCTGCGGGGCCCCCGGCGGTCGCCCCTGTTCGCCCCCCCCCCCCCCCCAAAAGTACGGGCCTGCTCCTAATCTTAATAATAGAGTTAATGAGCGACTTATTTGGGATGAAATACGCAGGGCATACAGGCTTTAACTTCAGTCAAATAGATTGGGCCGACCTTATGAGTAACTCAGAATTAGAGTTTTTTCTTGAAACAGTTCACGACTGTTTCCTAAGTCAACATATAGCCGAACCCACCCTGGGTAATTATATACTCAATTTAGTTCAGTCAAACAGAGAAAACCTCATAAGTCATGTCGAGGTAGGGAACGAACTAGCTAATAGCAATCACAAAGAAGTGAGCTTCAAAGTAGAACTTAATGTTAGTCGCATGGAATATTTCATTAAAGTCCCAGATTTCAGAAGGGAAGACTTTGATAGGTTGAAAAGGTAGCTGAGAGAAGGGGTATTACATTTGGGGATGAATTACATGACCTCACACAAATGTACCCACAGAGGGCGACTTCACTTTACCTGGTGACCTGACAATGACAACCTCAAAAAGATGACGGTTGAGGATGACCTGATCACGAGATCTGAGGTTGGCGAGTTCCACAGCAATTTAAATAATGAGTTACTTAATGCGCAAAGGCAGAACATACCATACAGAAAACTCAGATCAAATAAAAATTACCCCAAATGGATAAATAATTATTTAAAGAATATTATTGGACAAAGGAATGTTATAGGTAGGAGAATATAGAGTGGTGAAGTTTACCTGAGTTAAGACCGAGATAAGAAAAGCAAAGAGGAATAATGAACTGAAGGTAGCAAGGGAGGCGAAGTCAAACCCCATGGGATAATTCCAAACGTATCAAACTAAAACATGAAAAGAATATTGGACCAATACAGTCAGCTACTGGTGAGTTAACGGAAAACGATGGAGAAATGAGCAACAATCTGAACAGACATTTTTCAACAGTTTTCACCACCGAAAATTTAAACATGATACCTGAGGCACGGACTATACACAGAGATAGTGGAGAAAGTAGATTAAGCGAGATAGTACTGAGTAGTAACGATGTTAGTTATACTGCCAGATTCTGGGGTCACTAAGTCTAAGGGGATAACTTAACTCTATTTTTAATTTCTAAGGGTTGTTGCCACCAGACCCCCTCTGGGCAGTAGCTCGTTATGTAGCGAGCAGAGTGGACTAGGCATTGGGTTAGGTTTTTCATTGACCATATCGAGAAGGGGAAGGAAGGGTGAAACCATAACATGTCTTAGTTCTTTCAATTGTTCTTTCTACTTACCTTCAGTTCATTGGTTACTACATAACCTCAGTTCTTTTTGGTAGCATGACGAGGATCTAGGCACATGGGTATGGCAATTCTGATATCAGGTCCCTTGGACGGAAATAAAAGTGTTATACTGCGGAAATGAATAATCCTGATATACTATAAGAAAATGTTTATTAAGATGGACTCAAAGTGGGGAAAAATATATTATTAGCATATAACTCCAAGGCAACTCCTAGGCTGTACTCAACTGCAAATTATATGTCATTACATACATTACAACTTCCATATGATACTTCACTAACTGTTGGTAGTGCCTATGAGATGCCCTCACAGCACACAACATGTTATTACTGAAACAAACTCATTCATGGGTCCACTACCCAACATGGGATACTTATTCCAGAATTACCCCCAAACACATACAACACTGTGGACATATAACTCCAAGGCATGTCCCAGGGTATCACACTGGCGCCTGTAACACTGACGATCGCTGTGGGGATCGGTTAAAGCCAGACACATGGCGAGTCTTGGGTCTAGCTACAAGAGATAGAATGGAGCCGAATAATCATGTCGAATCAGCGCCATCGCTCATATATTGATCACTGCTGAATATCCCCCGGCTCTGAGCGACCGGTGGGTGTTCAATTAAGCCCACCCTGGATCTGTAGGACAACGAAGTTGGATGGCGTTACTGGAGGCTTGAACCTCCTGCTCACCCGTGGTTATATACCCCTGAGTTGCCAGCGATCGCTACTCACAAAATGACAGAAATTACAAACAAACCAACTGTTACACATTCAAAGATGACCATCAGTTGACAAAGGTCTGGCAAATTACTAAGGTTGATTTACATAAACTAATTCAGGATTGAGTTTGCCAGTAGAAGGTGGAATAAACACATATTGACAACTGTGTTCGAAGGCAGGACTTACTGGGAGGGATCATGAGTATAAAACTAGTGGGAAACACACGTCTCTCCTTAATGCTATGAATACATACAATTAATATTATATAACCGTACCTGGGTACAATACAACACATGATTCAGTAACATTGAGTAGGTGAGTTATCCTTTATCAATGTTTCCCGTTCTCTGAGATTCTACAAGCTCAGTGGATTTGAATGTTATGTAGCGTAATATGAATTAAGGGGGTTTTTAGGAATGACAATGATGTGCGCAGTACATAGTAAGCAAAAGACAAGCTAAAGCCTAATAAGTCACTAGGTCCTGATGAGATATTTGCCAGAGTATTAAAGGAATGTAAGGAATAGTTTAGTAAGCCCTTAGCAAATTTGTTTAACCTGTCATTAAAAACGGGTGTAGTACCAAAATCCTGGAAGATAGCGAATGTCATACCAATTTTCAAGAAGAGAGATAGATCACTATCCTCTAACTACCAATCAATCAGTTTAACATCAATTGTAGGCAAATTGCTGGAAGCAATAATTTCAAACTCTATTCGAAATCACCTGGAGAAGCGCAAGTTGATCAATGATTCCCAATATGGCTTCACAAGTGGGCGTTCATGTCTGACTAATCTAATAATATTCTCTTCAACTGTTTTCGAATCAGTGGATGGTGGACACAATTATGATGTGGTATACCTCGACATTAGAAAAGCCTTCGAACAGAGTCACCTATGAAAGACTAATACAAACAGTGGAGGCTCGTGGAATTCGAGAAGACATTCTTAAATGGATTAGGGGGTGGTTACAGGACAGGAAACAGCGAGTAAACATTAACGCCACTAAATCCGATTGGGGTAACATCACCAGTGGGAATACCCCAAGACTAAGTACTTGGACCTTTACTATTTATTATATACATAAACGACATAGATATAGGCGTAGACAGCAACATAAGTAATTTTGCTGATGACACTAAAGTAGGGCGTGAAATTAAATCTGACGAGGACTCCATAAAGCTACAGGAAGATCTAAACTTATTTTTTGCATGGTCTGAAAAATGGTAGATGAAATTTAATGAAGACAAATGCAAAGTACTTAGTCTAGGAGATGTAAACAGAGAAAGCAGATATCAGATGAACAACGTTGTTAAAGAGAAATCTGACTGTGAGAAAGCTTTAGGAGTAATGATAAGTAGGAATCTTAAACCAAGTCAACAATGTGTATTTGCTCGAAACATGGCTAACAAAGTACTTGGGTTTATACAAAGGGGTGTTAGTTACAAAACTAGCGAGGCTATCCTAAAACTATATCTTATGCTTGTGAAACCTCACTTGGATTACGCAGTTCAGTTCTGGTCACTGTACTACAGAATGGATATAGAGTCCCTAGAAAGAATTCAAAGGGGAATGACAAGACTAATCCCGGGCATTATTAAAATGGCTTTTCAAAATTTACATGGTTTTCTTACGATTATCCACCTATAAAGATTGGAATATGAATTAATTTTATGTAGGATAGAAAATGTTGACCGTGACCTTGGCCTGTCCTATGCTGTACTTAAAAACATTCAAATCAGAATCATGAACTCTAATCTAGAAGAACTGAGAAATGCAGAGACCTGGCAGTTGCAGCATTAGTAAATATGGCAAATTTTGTGACAAGAGGTACCGGTATGGCCAGCATAAGGACAGAACCAGACAATGTGATGTAGTCGTGGCCAGAATTAGGCTAGGATAGACACATCTGGCAAGTTAGTAACGCTGTACCCATACCGGAACACTCAGCATGTAAACTTTGTGATAAACCTTTAAAGCATACACTTGAACACTATATTATTGAATGTGACACTGTCAAAGACTTCAGGCCACCTGGTGTATTGCATCATGAACTTTGTAATTACTACATTGAATCGGGGGTGCTTGAGGACATTCTTGCTGTTTATCCCAAATTTGCTAGCCCACATTGATTAGTCTTCAATTAGAATATGACGTCCAATGTATATGAACCACTGTCCGCTTGGCAATGAACAGTGACATCACCCACATGACTCTGACCTATATATACTGCTAATGAGTATGATGTATTTCTTTGTGTACGAACCTCTTTCCTGCATGGCAGGACTAAAAACTATGAAACCTATACCTTTCTTGGTCAGATCTTGTTACATCATCGATAAATTTTACCACAGACAAATTAATTTTCCCGGTGTTGTAGAAATTACAACAAAAAGTTCATCGGGCGATAACATATATTTTCTAAAAAGCAAAGAATTTCTATTAATTGACATGGAATTGAAATATATATTTGGTTACAGGATGAGCCGAGCATTATGTACCAGTTGTTGGCCCGATTTTCTCCCCACGGTAAAGAGATTCAGGAGCTGGGCATCTCACCAATCCTCGAATTATTTGCTGTGTGTGTCCACAAAGACTATGGCGGTCGCGGCATCGCGGCCATGATCATCAAGGTAATTGTGCGTGTTAACTTATAGGAGAAGTATATTGACAATCACAGTTATTAAACCTAAAACAATGCTAAATATTCCTCAGAGGAGGTACTAAATACCATCACCTTGACACTTGACATTGGTTTATTTGAACACAGTGACAGTATTATCTCCTTCTAATATCTTGCTGTGTGTTTCGAGTATCCTGATGTAGTTCCTTTAATTCTCTTTCCAACTCTACGATATCCTCTATCTCACATTTGTCCAACTTACATCAACAACATACGGTACAGTTGAACTTATTTTCAAAGATACCACAAACAAAAACTACAAAGATAATGGTCCGATTAAGCCTTAAAAAGAAAATGATGCTAGGAGGGGAAACTTTATTTTCACATTACTATAAGTCAATGGACGTTAGTTCAAACAGATTATAGTACAATTGGTCTGTTTCATTTAAGGCGTCTTTCATACCATAAAATATCCAAACTATATTCAACTTGGGTATGCTAGTAAAGAAACTATTCACTTTATAGTATGTAATATTATTTTTGCAGGCACTTCCTTCTGTTTAGTTTGAATTTAAAAAGGTAAATAAAGAGAAACTTCTTATTACTTCTGACAACTTAGGTTTTTGGATCTGCCTGATACCAAAAACCGTTATAATTTACAATCACTACGTGTTTCAGAAAACCCTGGAGCTTGGGGATGAGCAAGGCTGCCGTTTAGCAGTAGTTCAGATCGCCAATAGCTTGTCGGAGAAGATCTACAATCGCTTGAATTTTCAAACAGTTAAGGTGCTCGACCTAGACACAGTAGCTGATGAATTTGATCTTGACACCTCGATCATACCTGGTGAAACTATATTGAGTCTGATGGTCAAAAATCTCCCCAGCAAGACCTCAAACCCACACCCTCAGTAAAACGATATATATAAATATATACATATATATATATATATATATATATATATATATATATATATATATATATATATATATATATATATATATATGTAATAGGCAGGAATTCTACTTATTGGGGTTTTTGAGTTACAGTGGATGGTAATGCAGTGGATGCTCCCCTCAGAGAATACCGAACCATCACAAACACAATTTATTAGTTTGACTGGAGATTCTATGATTGGGGATAAAGAGATGCACTGGAAGGGGATAACACTTCTATTCCTTACAACATTAGAGACGGAATCAATAAGTATAATTGTACACAAGCACTAGATTAACTTCTTAGCGTGGCTTACAACACTACAGACGGAATCAATAATTGTACACAAGCACTAGAGTACTTCTTAGCATGGCTTACAACACTACAATGGGAAACAAAAGTTGTACAAGGCACCAACAAAAATTGTTAAAAGATATTAATTGCACCTATTACGAACCACGCCATCTATTGTGTCATGATCTAACTACCCAGCACTACCGAGCAACGCCATCTAGGGACGCCACCCGAGTATGACTAGTCTTAGTCACCACTCGGGGTTTCCTTTCTCCATATCCTGGTTGTTGCGTCACCTCCTCCAACTCTTCCTCATCAGCTCCGGATCGAGGAGAGTTCAGTTCACTCTGGGAAGTGACCACACTTGGATTACCTATCCTGGAAACCTACGGCACAGTGACTACCTACAATCTTCTTCAATACTCAGCCCTACTCGTTAGACACTTCAGCACCGCACTTGAGTATTGTAACCCTATATTACCTCCCACCTCCACTTGCTTCAGATTGTTGTATGTTGTATAAATATGTATATACTGTTAAGCCAATGTTGCGTATGTTTAAGTTAAGTATGGTTAAGGGTAGATTATAGAAAGCTGGATATTTTGTTAAGGAATTTATTGTACTTTATTATACACAACAAAAACTCGCATCCTTTGTCTACCCTTTTATAGTCAGATTGTCTTTGTTTGTTTAGTTTTTTTATTGTTGTTGCCTGTTGGGATCTGGGTAGACTTTTAACTATATTCTAAACCAGCTTCTTAATCCCCAACTCGTATCAAATGGCGACCGTGACAGGACCCGACCTTAAGTGTCATATTTCTTTCCCCCTTGTTACTCCTTGTTAATTATTCCTCCCAGTCACTTCTGTTCACAATTGCTTTACGGTGGTTTAAAGTTCCCTTCATATGTGTGTGCATATATTGGTATTATCGTACAGTAAGAGTGACAGACGTAGGATATTAGGTTCCGAGTGTCATAAGGCTTACCTGTTATTACACGTAGGCAGTCGTGTAGTAAGTCTTATCGAGTGTAGGGAAGAATCCGGATCTGTTTAATGCCGTACCCTCGCTCCAGAGTAGGCTGTTCCATAGTCACGAGTTTAGAGTGAAGTGATATCTTGGGACGCCCCGCTCTACCAGGACCCCATAATTATAAAGCCTCAATTATTGTTCTTCTCATTATCTCATTCGGGGTCAATAATAAAGTAACTCAAGGGTTGTTTATCCGGATCTTTATATTAATGCCGTAATACGCCCTTCCTGTTTGAAGTATCTTTCCAAGTCTCTTATCCTTATCTAAGGATATTATCAGAAGAACAATATTCATAAGTGTAATTTCCCTAGGTATAACTTGGGTAGTTTCCGGGACTTTCTGGTTATCCACTGCCGTGATATTTTCTAGGGTAATTCACTTATATTATCTTTTTGGCCATTAGTTAATTTATCTAGTTTTTCTTAACAATGACCATCTCAGGTTTTGATCTCCAGGATTTTATTGAAAATCCTTCCGTATCTAAATTACGTGTTAATATCCTGAAGAAAGAATGGAAAAGAATAGCCACCTATTACAATATCCCATATTCACAGCAAATGACTAAGGAAGTGTTAAAAAATCAGGTAATTGAAATGTTGGTTCAACAAGAAGTTTTAGAAGAATCCGCTGTTGACCAATTAACGCCCATGTCCAATACACTTCAACCACTATCTACCCCCCTCCTCACTCAGAAGTTGCCTCAGGTCTGGCTAGCCCTCAAGGAAAAACACAAAGAGTAGACGCCTTAGAAATAGAACGAGCTAGGTTCGAGTTCCAAATCAAAATGAAAGAACTCCAGTTGGAACAGGCCAAGTTGGAGCATGAGGAAAAGTTGGAACAGGCCAAGTTGGAGCAGGAGGTTAGACTGAAGGAACTACAGGTGAAAGAGATAGAAGTCACCTTAACATCGGAGTTTAAATCAAAAGAAGTGGCATTAAAAGAGAGACTAGCTACTTTTAACCCTGCTAATGCTTCTTCCCTTGTTCCCGAGTTTGATGAATCCGATATGGACGGGTCATTTAGGACTTTTGAGAAAATAGCCGGGAAGAATGAGTGGCCTAAGGACCAGTGGGTGTCGGTGTTAGTTCCTAAATTATGTGGTAAGGCTCGTAGAGTTTATAACTGTTTAGACCAGACTGATGACCATGATAACGTAAAAAAGAATATCCTCACCTCTTATGCTATCACGCCAGATAGATATCGGCAGAAGTTTCGTAAACTAACCAAAACATTTTCACACACCTCTGTTGAGTTTGCTCAAGAAAAGCTTAGGTTTTTCAAGAAGTGGTTTGAGGCTACAGAGACCTCCACATTTCAGGATTTATTAAACTTGGTAGTCCTGGAGGAGTGGAAGAGCAAGATACCATTTCACATCTTGAAGCGTGTGGAGGAGCGTGGAGAGGTTAATTTAGGGCGTGCGGCTGAGGTGGCTGATGCGTACGCCTTGCTGGTGGAGTCACTGGGCAGTAGGGAACGTGGTACTTTCCAGCATGTTAGTATACTGCCAGACTGGGGGTCACTAATTCTAAGGGGGAATACTTAACTCTAATCTTAACTTCTAAGGGTCGCTGCCACCAGACCCCCTCTGGACAGCATGTAGCTCGTTAGGTAGCGTGCAGAGTGGACTAGGCATTGGGTTAGGTTTTCCATTGACCAGATCGATAAGGGGAAAGAAGGGTGAAACCATAACATGTCTTAATTAATTTATTCCTTATAAAGCATACTGATAAAAAACATACACATGAATTGGTCTTCCTCGGAAGAACAACGAAAATGTTGGTTACCCAGATGGGCACCAGACTCTTACATTAATGGCGTGTCATCCACATACTTATTGCATAACAATCTGTGATCACCTTACCTCGGTCATTCCTTCTTACACTATCCCTTAACACATCAGACTGCTCCACCTGTATGAAATATAGCACCGCCGGTTATCATACATAGTAGCACCATCTCAACACACATGTTACACTCCACCCCTGCAGGTATGGGACTCCTTGTAACTTTTAGGTATACACAACAGGTACCTCGTTCGCACACCGCCCTCGGTGGGTGAAGACGAGGGCTTCACCAAGAGATATACCAGTACTATTTCTGCGCCTGGTATTATAGGTCGCTCCAAGTGACGACCGCAGAGTTTCTCACGGTCTCCTTATTTGTTACTACTCACATGGAGTGGTGTGCTGGAAATCCACAGGTTCACAGTGGAGTGGCATAGCTGGGAGTAGTCACCACCTGTTGGGACGCTCATAGGGATAGTGGCTGCCGGGCAGCAAGGTACTCCGACCTCATGGAACCTGAGGTGACGGTAGAACGGAGGGTACTGAGAAATAATGCCTGACGGGAGATTATCACACTCCCTAACACTATTACACTTATATATCAGGCAAAGCTTTAAACTGTAATAACTTCTATATAAGCCTTAATTATAGGGCGGGATATAGCCTGATAGGAACCTGACCTGAGGTGACGGTAGAACGGAGGGTACTGAGGGCAGTGCCCTGCCGCTCGTCACGGCATAGGCCTACAGTTTCCAATCTTTAATTTTTACTTTTATTTCTTACGGTCCTCACCTGAACACTTTTCGGTATATTGTCACTCATGCCGTATAAACACATATTTTAATCCTAAATTACACACTAAGGTAAGGTCTTGGTTTGCTAGTTCGTGGGTAAATTCATTGGGTTATAATATCAACTCGGCACACTCGAGGCGGGTACATGACGCGCCTTAAAACAAAGGCTGAATGTTCATGGCGGGGGTGTATCAACTTCACTTAAAACTGTAATGAGGCATCCCCCTCTCACACATTGCACTATTTGAACACAGACATAAGATTCTCTGATCTCTGTACCTGTCGTGGGTATATGTCACGTGAGGTTACGAGGTGTATTAAGTTCATACCGACGCATACAAGATATTTCCTTTCAAGTATAGTTTCTGGGTCACTTCCAACACCTCACAGAGTTCTGATACATTAATCCTTTTTCCAGATCATTGTTCTCATGTATTTTCATATGATATCTGTGGAAGTTATGTTCGCTACACGTTCACAGACGTAAATAGTATGACCTCCAAACCCTGATCCACACTTAGTCCTACAGTACACTAGTCCGGCTCAACTGATCTTTAACATTCATCTTATGGATACCCTGAGTTCTCCTTAATGCTATGAATACATACAATTAATATGATATAACTGTACCTGGGTACAATACAACACATGATCTAGTAACATTGAGTAGGTGAGTTATCCTTTAACAGTGTTTCTCGTTTTCTGAGATTCTACAAGAACGGTGGATTTGAATGTTATATAGCGTAATATGAATTAAATGGGGTTTTTAGGAATGACAATGATGTGCGCAGTACATTAGGTCCTCCTCTGATGATAACCTTGGGGACGTGAGTGGTAGGTCGAAAGGTCCCACACCTACCCCCCCCCCCCCCTGATGCAACCAAGTTTTATTGTTCTTACTGTAAAAAACCAGGCCATACGATCCAGTCTTGTAAACACCCAAAGTGTCGAACTTCTAAAAGTAGTTCACTGGATCCCAAATTCAAACCAATAGCAACCACCAAAGTGGAAAGGCCCCATCAGGATCTCTTCTCTTCATTCACCTATGAGGGAAAAATTTCAATCATAGAGGGGTCTCGTTCTTTCCCTATTCGTATACTACGTGATACGGGCTCAGCACAATCTATCCTCCTGTTTAACGTCATTCCTGATATATCTACAGCATTTACTAATGAGAGTGTTTTAATTTCAGATCTCTCATCCCATTCTTCCTATCCCTTAGCTAAAATGCACCTCCAATGTCCCTTGATTACTGGGGAAGTGCAAGTAGCCATTAGGAAAGATCCAATGCCTGTGAGCGGCATTCATTTATTATTGGGTAATGACTTGGTAGGAGATCTAGTGGTTCCCAAAATAAAGACAGTCGACTCTCCCTTACCTGTCAACTCCACCACTGACCTTGAAGAAACTATTCCTCACCTTTTCCCATCTTGTGCTGTCACCCGGTCACAGAGTGTGCGAAATGGGCCCTCTTCATCTTAAACCACCTCCAATATCTTATCTTCCTACCCACAAAAGATCTGTACAATAAGACCATTAGTAAGGATGAGCTCATTAAAGCCCAACAATCTGATCCATCTTTGAATAAACTTCATCATGCGGCAGTTGAGGGTAAAGATTTTAACACCCTTCCTTGTATTTATTATCAGGAAGGGGTTTTGATAAGGGTCTATAGACCCCCTGAGCTTACCCATCAAGACACGTGGTCTGAAATACATCAAGTGGTAATTCCCTCCTCAGTCAGACCAGCATTAATTGCCCTTGCCCATGATGGTATTTCAGGACATTTGGGAATCCTGAAAACATATAAAAAGCTCCTCCAACACTATTACTGGCCTGGACTTAGGAAGGATGTGTCAAAGTACCTAAAACCTTGTCATATTTGTCAAATGGTAGGAAAACCAAATGAAAGTATACCAGCAGCTCCCATTAAGCCCATCCCAGTATTTTCTACACCATTTGAAAAGATTGTTGTGGATTGTGTGGGCCCATTACCAAAGACTAAGAAGGGAAATCAATTCCTGCTCACAGTTATGGATACCAGTACACGTTATCCTGAGGCTTTTCCCCTTAAAAGCATCACTTCAAAAAATGTAATCAAACCTCTTTTGCACCTTTTCGCTTCAGTGGGCATTCCTAAAGAGATCCAATCCGATCAGGGCACCAATTTTACAAGCAATCTTTTCAAACAGGTGATGAAAGACATCAGTGTGGACCATTGTACATCTTTGGCTTACCACCCACAATCCCAAGGTTGCTTGGAATGGTTCCATCAAACTTTCAAATCAATGCTAAAAAAATATTGTATAGAACACCAAAAGGAATGGGATGAAGGCATAGACTTGTTACTCTTTGCCATCAGGGAATGTCCCCAGGAGTCATTGGGTTTCTCCCCGTTCGAGTTACTATATGGGAGACAAATTAGGGGACCCCTTGAAACAGTAAAGGAGCAGTGGTTTGACACTCCATCTATTAAGCCCGCAACAGTTTCCCAATACATTGACACTTTACGGGACAAATTAACTGAAGTCCGAACCATTGCTCAGTCAAACTTAAAAAAAGTCCAAGACAAAATGGTGAAGTCCCAACCTAAATTAGTTGAAAGATCATTTTCTCCAGGTGACAAAGTGTTACTCTTTCTACCCATTCCAGGCTCTCCCCTTAAAAGCAAGTTTACTGGTCCCTATATAGTTGCTAATAAACTATATCCCCTCAACTATACAGTCCATACTCCTGATCGCAGAAAAGATTCACAACTTGTTCACATTAATCTCATGAAACTTTACCATTCCAGGCAGTCAGAGGAAGACATCCCAGAGGCTATAAGCCTACCTGTATTGCATACGGCTTTGTCAGGGCCGGATCCGGAGACAGATGACATGGACCTATTGGAGAATTTAGACTTCCCTCTACCTAAAGAAAACCCTGCTAACAGCCACATACTCAACAACTTGGATGAGTATTTTTCTGTTCTGGATCCATCTCAAGCAAAAGATCTCACTAAGTTATTATTAACATTTCCTAAAGTCACATCAGACCTCCCAGGGTTTTGCAATATACTTAAACATGATATTAAGCTAATCTCAGATGATGTACAACCCATTAGGCAATCAGCATATCGGCTAAATCCACAAAAAAGAGATTATGAAAAAGGATGTAGATTTTTTGTTAAAACATAACTTAGCTGAGCCTAGTACCTCCCCCTGGGCTTCACCTTGCCTTCTCATTCCAAAACCCGATAGCAGTTTTCGTTTCTGTACCGATTATCGTAAAGTGAACCAGGTCACCTTTGATTGAAGATATAATAGACAGCATAGGCTGTGCAAAATTTATTACAACGGTGGACTTGATGAAAGGATATTATCAAGTGGGACTCACGGATAGGGCAAAAATAATCTCAGCATTTATAACTCCATTTGGTCTTTTTCAATATTTGGTTTTCTAATGCTCCGGCCACATTCCAGAGGGCAATCAATTACCTGATTCAGGACCTAGATGGGACGTTCGCCTTCCTGGATGACCTGGTGGTGGTGTCGGACGGCTGGGACGAGCATGTGGTGCGTTTGGAGATACTGTTCGCACGACTGCAAGAGACTGGATTCACCATAAACCTGGCTAAATCTGCTTTTGGCCGGGCCTCAGTGACTTACCTGGGACATATCGTTGGGCATGGTATGGTGAGACCCTAGGACGCAAACGTTAAGGCCATCTTGTCCTTCCCCACTCCAAGGACGAGGAAGGAACTCGTGCGCTTCCTGGGGATGTGCGGCTACTACCGCCGGTTCTGCAGTAACTTCTCCAGCGTGGCCGGACCCCTCACAGACCTTACCAGTTCTGCGGTCCCCTACATCTGGAACCAGAGGTGCGACCAGTCTTTCCACCGCCTCAAAGCCTTCCTTGCCTCCAAGCCTGTAGTCCACCCACCTGACTACACCTTGCCCTTCCATCTGCAAATCCACGCTAGCGGTGTCGGAGTGGGGACTGTGCTCCTACAACCCGACCCAACCACTGATGTCCTTCACCCTGTGGCATACTACTCCGCCAAGTAGAAAAAACATCAGACCAACTACTCGACCATAGAGAAGGAGGCCCTGGCTCTGGTGTTGGCAATAAAGAAGTTTGAATGTTACCTCCAATCTCGCCCACAAACAACCCTAGTCTTCACCGACCATAACCCGCTCACGTTCATCCAAACCAACAAGACCTCCAACCAGCGAATCCTCCTCTGGGCTCTCCTCACCCAGCCCTATGATCCACAAGTCCGGCACATAAAGGGGGTGGACAACCTGATTGCGGACTCCTTATCCCGAGCTCCAGTGGAAATGCAGCAGCTACTCTCCAGACGCACCAGGTGATCACCTCCTTCGTGCCCACTCTACGGAGGTCCTTGGAGTGGGGGTGACGTGGAAAGAATGATGTTATCAGTTTGTGTGTTTGATGTCACCTTCATTATTGCCTTGCAAGGGGTTTCTACAAAAAGCGTAGCTGGGTTATTTAAGTCATTTGGCGTGGGCTCATTTCTCCAAACGATGTCGCCATAGTTAAAGTCCCCCATGATAAGGAGGTGGCTAGGGTTGAGCATCTTTACATTGTCTATTAATGCTCTTAAGTTCATTTGGTTTAGTAAGCTACAGTTTGGGGATCTGTAGATTCACCCAACAATAAGTAAGTCTCCCCCCTTTGATTTTGCTTTACACCACTTGGATTCTTCAAAAACATCCTCTCCCTGTACCCTCACCTGACTGGCTCAGGTCTTGCCTAGCATAGATAACCCCATCCTTCTTTTGCAAGTTTCTTGAGAAAGGTTCTTAAATAAGTCAAATCCGTCAATACTGAACTCACATTCCCCTGGATCGATTCTCCTGTTCTTGTACAACAGTTCTACAACTCCCACTATATCGGGTTAATGTACGCCAAATAAAAATTATTCGTCACTCTTACGGCGTGATACAACATGACACACCAATGTGTCCCCAGTTTCTACGTAGCGCTGTATCCATCGGGCTATGGTGTGCTTGGATATGCCAACCCACCTAGCAATTTCACCATTGCTCAGGCCCACACCATGTTGTGTGATGATTGCTAAGCGTGTCTTCTCCGAGGTTTTCATCTCGTCTAATATAGCTATTGTAATGGGGGGGGGGGGGGGTTAAAGTAGAAAATATAGGTAGAAGTTATTTAATTGTAAGATTGTAAAGAGAGGAAGTTTGGTAGCGTGGCCGGTTAGTTATTTTGCTGTATATTATATTCGTAGGCTGAATCTTCTAAACACCACTTTCAATACAACTGTTTATTAATAAACTGAATGGCATGGACACATTAATATATTGACATTACTCGACACTGCCTCTAAGACACAAACATGAACTGGATACACTTTCCACCCTAAGTATCTTGCCCTATGGATAGCTCTGACAAATGACTCACATGTGACCTGAAGGAGAGGCCCAGCAGGTGCTGTTGAAGGGAGAGCTGGACTATGTCTCCTGTGGGAGACTGCTAGCTGGAGACGCGATGCTGGGGAGGGAAGTCTCACTCCCGACCTCAACTAGTGACGAACGTGACTCCGTTTTCTGTCTTCAGTGATGTGAAAGTTTTGCCCCGTGGAGGGAGCTGCAGGGCCTTTATAATGGAGGAGAGCCGGCAGATGACCTCTCCTAATTAACACTAAACTGGTTAGATCTGGACAGCTGTGTTTGCCCTGGTGTGTGGTCATGTCGCAGGCCGGTAATGCTTCCTAATTATTACCACCCGGGTGTGTCGTGGATAGGTGTGGTTTCTTTAACACGATCATAACGCCGGGTTAACTCGGATACCTAGTGACCGTGCCCTCTCCTGGGTCAGGTCTTAATTTCACTGTAGGGTGTGTTAACCCATGTGGGTTACCACGCGGGCATCTACTTACTGTTATATGTGTTGTATTCATTTGGGCTGTAAGCTATGGTCTGGAACCTGGAATTCTAGTGGTTACGTAGAGACATCCATCTCACCACTATTGGGTGTATGTGGTCCAAATAACCAAGTCCAGGTGTGAGGTCAACGACCCTATGGTTGATTGCACACACGGGACGTATGAGTTCCTCCTCAACAATTGTTTGATGCTGTTGCACTTTAAAGTACGGGTGTATTCTGGACATCTGTGTAAGGCACGTTACGGATATGGTGGAGAAATACACTCATGACTCCTGAAGCTAGAAAGAGTAATGAAAAAAAAAAACAGCTGAACACCCGCCTGCCTGACTGGTCATGAGTAATTTTCTCGGGTTCTTGT